>VZSC01000549.1:29347-40908 GCA_013398225.1 Steatornis caripensis
CTGTGATTCTGTGATCGGCGCTTAGGTCAAAAAGTGATATTTAAAATCCAGCATATCTGAGAAATTATTAGTTGCATTTTGATTGCCTTGTCTCATTAAAAGAGAGAGCATGGATTTTCACTGTACTTACCACAAGGAATTTAGATTGTGGATATTTTAATCTAAGTAACATTGTGATTTGGTCTTGGTTGCCTTCAATGTCTATATTTTGTAGGCGTTAAGTTTTAAACTATATTATATTATTGGCTTAATTTTAATTTAACCCTTACAAGTACAACGCATTTTTAGCTAATGCAAATTAAGAATACCTAGCCAAAGCTACGGGGCAAAATTTTCACGTATCGCTTGGAGATTTTCTTCTTCTGTCCCTTTGGGAGCCAGCAGAGGTTAGGACTAATTCTTATCAAGCCAGCTGGAAGCTGTCTTTCCTAGATAAAATAATATAAAGCCTTCTTGCTAGCAAAACTAGGTGGAGGCAAGTGTTCCCTTTTCTCACTTACATGATTGCCTTTGGAAATACATGAGCCTTCTAAGTGCATCTGGAATAGTTATTTGTCAGCCAGCAAAGAAGGTTTTAATACAAGAGAAAAAAATCTGTACAACCTGAAGTCATAGTGATATGTCAGCTCCTAGTGACACTACACAATAAATGACCAGAGGTGTTAGAAACCTAACCAAAACCAGTTTAAATTGATATTATATGAGATGAGAGAAGAAAAAGATGAATTGAAGCTCTGAGAACACAATGTTTTTCCACTTGGAATGAATTATATATAAGCATATTTAGTAACTTATATGTGCACTATCTGATTCCAAGTATGTGTGATTTCATTTCAATAGATTTTGTTACTAATTATTACCTACCTGTAGAAATTCTGAAAAAAAAAAAAAGAGAAATACAATCTTTTTTCTCTTGATAGAAAGTTACTGCCGTAAGAAAATTTGCTTTTGTTTCTAATGTCATTCCCATTTCTTCTAGCTTTTGATTTAAAATTAAGGTTTTTGTAGTTATTAATGTTGTAATAGAATTTATGACATGCCTGGTTTATAATTTTAAGGTAAGTTTTTTAACAAAACAATACATGCATTTTAGGCAATAACAACACAATAGAATTATCAAATTGCATGCCAGATCATCCATAATAAGGCTAAATTATATGAATTGATGGTGGAAACGTTTGCATTGTTATTACACCCACAAGTCAACTTGTGCATGCTCTCAGTTCTGTATGCTTGTATACGATTTCAGTTTCAACTTGGCTTGCTTAGTCAAAAGAAAAAAGTCCATGCTTTCTGATCTAAATGCAGTTAGCAGAAGAGAATAATTGCTCATTAGTAAAAGCTTTTTACTACTGAAATATGCCACTGTCGCTTTGTATACAAATACATACATACTTCGAAATTTAACATTCTCAGTGCACTTTTTTCTGCTTCGTCTAGTGTGATTTTAATCAATGCAAACTTCTTTGATTTCATAAATAATCCAATATGGTGTCTTATTGACTAATTGCATTTACCTAAGTTGATTTAAAATGTTTACTTCTGTACACTCCAAAATATATTAGCCTATATGAAGTTTCTCAGAGTTACTCATGTGCATGCACTTGCTTTTTTTTGCACAAATACTAATGACACACCAAAACATGATCTCTAGCCACATATTTTTATTTATATATTTATATTTATATTATATTTATTTATATATTTATATTTATATATTTATAGAAATGGCAGGTTTGTTCCTTGTATACAAGGAATATTGATTTTTTTTGTTTAGACCTCATCCTGTGAAGTTCCTATTTGCTACACATGGCATTAAACAGGGAAATGTCAAATAGTATTTAGGAACTGGAGTGAATTATTTGTCTGTTCACCTATCATTTGAGTAACAGTAGACATCAGTACAGAGGAGAAGGATAATAGCTGAGAGACAGCATTTGATGCATAGGGTTGAGAACACTGTGGCATGGCTGGCAAGGAAGCACAGAATAGCAACCAAATGACCAAAAGAGCATCTTCTAGTCAGATTTTGTTTGTGATTGCCTGCTGCGATAGATGTCACAAGGAGCAGCATGGTGTCCCCATAAGCGTCAACATACTTGAGAAAGGAAAGTTGATTTTAGAGAATTTTAGTTGATTCTGCTTAAAAAAAATCTGTTTTAAGGCTGCTTTGGTGTTCGCTGATGGATACTGTGCCCCTCTGCTATTCCCCTCCCCTGGAACTGGATATTCAGGCCGTTGCATGATACAGGAGTTGGTATTCTCCCTTGTTTTGCGCTTCTAAGTAGCACCTGCTTTCACAGTTTTGGTACTGAGAAAGACACTTGTGTCTTTCAGAAGAAACAGGCTGGACTCATGGATATCTGTTTAAAATGGGAAGACATCTGGCCTCTGTCCCAAGACTGTCTATGTGGAACTCCCTGACTCCTGAATGAAAAATGCCAGGACCAACCTTCTCGGGGAATAACTTTTTCTTCAAACCTCAGTCTTTTCCTAGGCTAAGCAGTATTTGCTTGTGAATCAAAATAAAACAAACCAACAGCAACAACAACAAAAAATCCCCCAAACTCCTCCCTCCCCCCCAAATTAATTTATTAACATATACCCAATCTGTTTGGACATTCAAAAGCTTGTGCCAGGCCTATCCAAATGTTCTTCTTTATACCCCTCCAACTTTATGCAACTTACGTGGCTTATCACCGTAAATTAAATCATATGTTGATTTACTTTGCCCATGATCTCTTAGAAAAACTGGATGATTAATACCCTTTAAAGCTTGTTTAAGCATTAGACTTTCATAACTATGCAAATAATTTTCATTACTGGACATTTACTAGAGTTGAGATAGCTGGTTTCTCAAATAAGGGATATGAAGGTGGTTAATGGTGCCTGAGACAGCTTTTGTAGGGTACATGATCACAGCTACTGATTACACATTCTTGACGCAGAAGGAAATAAAAAGCTGGATAGCCACAAAGGCAAGAACTAAGGCTCCCTGCCTCATGCCAGGCGGCAAAGCTGGAAATACAGTAACAGAATCTACATAACAGCACTTTCTTTTAAGTTTAGGAGCATCTTTATAGGTTAAAGAACAACCTTTGTGTTATATAACTTGCCTTCCCGATTAAATAGATGGTCTATTACACAAATATAAAAATATAATGAGGTACAATTTATTATGACAGTAGTACAGTGTTTGGTTTGATTTTTGTACATCGAGTTGTGTATGCAAACCCATTAATCGCTTTCTTACGTATTAAGTTAAGGCTACTGCATGCCTCATGTTTGATCCTGGCTTCTGATTCGTTTTACCAGAAGTTTTGAATTCCCAAGTCTACCTAAACTGCTTTCACACAGAGAAATCTGAAAACAATACTGTCCATATACCACTTAGGAACTTTAAATTACGAGTCCTTGATTTAGAGCACATTTCAGGTACATGCTGTACGATTTTAAGATTACTAACGGCAAATCTTTTCACAGGTATTATGTAATTGACTACAATGAAGAGGCAGGCAATAAAAGGCTACAAGGATCGGTCTAGTGTTTTGCCAAAATGAAGAATACGTTCAACCTCATTTTGAGAGACAAGTGTTTTGTGAAGAGGTGCTTTGTTCTTAAGGGCTGAAGACAGAAGCAGCATGTAGGCTTTGTGAAATAAGACAGTAACAATGATACAGATGAACTCTGTACTAATTAGCTGCAGACTTTTGATTTCACAGTTAATAGTTCTTACTCGCTGCTAAGCACCAAAGACACTCATCCTCAGATCTCTTCCTCTCCCACGTCTTGAATGTCACTACATGTCTCCAGTAGGTATTTTGCACAGCTGTTCAGACTCTAACTTCCCATGCAGCTTTCTCTTGCTTCTCTTTTTTGTCCAATATATTTTTAGCTGTTTTGATTCTGGTGGTGATGAAAATCTGAATTGCAATGACCCATGGAATTAGCTCATTGCATGTTGGGATTCCTTCCTGCTGGCACTGCTGTAGCTCCAGGTCTCCCAGCCTTTGGGCTATCCTAGAACCAGATTTTTCTCTATGATCTCAGAGGTGATGGGATAACTGGAAGGCATAGAGATCCCTCTGCCGACCCTTTCCATCACATACACGTTTCATAAAAACGCAACTTTGTAAATTTTTTCACTTTTTCCTTTCAAATTTGGGAAGGTCAAGGAGTACAAGGTTGGACAGAAATTCACTGCTTTTCACTGAGGTAGAGATAAAAAGGCTTCTTGGTTCCCAAGCAAGTTATTTCAAAAAATCCTCCTGCTCCTTCTCTATTTTTCCCTTGATATAGAATTTTGCATGACCACTTACCTTGACAAAACTAGCAATTTGGTAAAAACGTTTAGCATGCCAAGTTTTAGCAATCCCTGTCAACTCCCTCCATAGCTGAAGAAGAAAGTTGTTCCTGGGAGAGATACGGTGAAGTAGTGGCTTAATGTGACTTTTCTAGACAGCAAGTAAAAGAGTCTCATCCTTTTCAGTGACTGCTAAAGAGGAACTTCCTTGCCTGCAATATTAGCCTTTGGGAGTTACTCACCACCATACAATAAGGTATTACAAAAAGAGAAAAACAGTTAAATACACTTAGAGCTGAAGAAGTCCCGAGATGACCCTCACAGCTGTATGCTAGTGACAGAGGAAGTGCTGTTTCTTAATGCACTTACTCTGAATCCCACTTGGATGCTTCTCTCAGTGTGCACTTTAGGAGCTTTAAGTAATACACACCAACACTCATGCAAAGCTCTGTTAAGGTGCAATATGAACCCCTAATGAAATGAGTGTTAATAGGCTCTCACTGCCTTTTCTCATCACAGGAAATAACTGTTTAGACTGATTTTCCCAGCTGCACCTTTTCACTGCTTTGATTATCAACTCACTCGGTATAATGGCCCCTTTGGGTAGGTTGTTTCAGTAGCACAGCTTTTGGAAGGTGGAGAGGCAGTGCAATTGCTACCCAACAGCTTGTATGAAATGAGAGGGTGTTGAGCAAGGAAACTTGAATGGGAACATGTGTAACTGCAGGTGCACACAGGCAGGAGGTCTGTAGTTGTTCTGCCTCACCTACAGTTTCTTGAACCTATGTGAATATGTAAGTCTGAAAAAATGTTCATTTCTAAGGATGTCTGTAGGTTTACCTGTGCTTAAATGCTAATTCAAATTACATTAATGAATTTGAATAGCTGGAAGAGTTTCTGATTCAATGTGTGGGTGTTTATTTTAAAAAAACCAAGCTTTAATTCTGTTAGCTTAAACTATGTTCATTGTTACATCAATTAATACCTGGTTGTAATATTTATATGTTAATACAAGTCCATTGTGTTTGACCTCTGGCTTTGGAGTTCAGTTGCAGCTTACCCCCAGTGTATGTCCTTACAATTGTAGTGATTAAGCAAGTAATGTGTTGGAAGTGTCGTGTTGCTTATTATACCCATTATAGTGAATGAGGGCTGCTCTATGTATTTTAATTTTTTTCTAGAATGTTCACTTCTGTCCTTGAATTGTTAATGGATATGGGACAAACCAAAATTGCATCAGTCAGTTAGGCTCGAAGGTGAATACTGACTGTGTTTATTACAAAGAGAGACAGTTTGAGTGGCAGAATAATGGATTTATGGGTTTTTTTAAGTAACTTTCACTTCAGCAGTGCCCTCTTTGTTTGTAATCATGAGAGAGGAAGAGCCTCAAATAAAATCTGTCTGTTTTCTCATAAACAAAGAAATGAGAAGTGTAAAACAAGACAAAAAACCCTTGAAAATCCGTAACTGCTTAGGGCAGATACTTAGCTGTGGCACTATTAACGCTCGTACCAGCAAAACAGCAGATAATAAATAGATTTCTATCACCATCCCAGAACAAGGTAGTATGTCCTCTTCTGGTGAGAGTCATATAATGGGTAAGAATAGCATGTAGATCTACTTGTGTCATTAGTGTTTTCAGAATGATGTGAATGTTATATAAACTTACCTTAACTCTTAAAAGTCCTGGTTCAAGTCTTCCTGATAAAGTGTATACTTCTGGACCTCTGCACCACTGACCAATGCAGCACTGCACAAACAGCAAACCTACTGTGTTCTAGCTTAGTTGGTTTCTGTGTGAGAGACGTTTCTAACTCGCCTGTGATATACAAGCCTCTCTCCATATCAGGCAGGTTTAGGGCTAATTTGCATAGCACTGAATCAGTGAGTGTGATGGAAATATTCCTTTTGCTCAAATCGGTGCTGGTGCCAGTAGCAAGGTCCTGTGTTGGTACCTTACCCGGAGAGTCTAGGTGTATATTATGAGAGTGATAAATGAGCATGGTCCTGTGCTACAATTTAAATTGCTTATGAGATATATAATGACTGTGATGATGTTAAGGTGGTGAATGGTTATGAAAAGTGGATTTGGAGCAAGCTTCCCTATGCTTGTTGTTTCTGGAAAAAATAATTTTAAACAGGAAGAATAAAAAATGCTCATTTTCCAAGCAGATTTAAAGCATCAAAAACTATGTTTTTCTCTTTGGAATGAATCTGATGATAGAGCTTATTTTCATTGATCAGTGTAAAGCCTGACTTGAGCTGCGACCCCATTACATGGCAGCCTAGGAAAGAACGCAATGAAATGCGCAGCTGTGATGCTGCGCTGCTGTCAGTGTAGTGAACTTTCCCTGTGCAAATGGGCTTTACCCATGGCTCTAGCCTTATCCTTTATCTTCCTTCCTCAATGCCTCTATCCGCTTAATGTGCATTATTAATTAAACCACTTAAAAACAGGCCTGTATTGTAACCTTTTAAGTTTTAACCTTCAAAAATGAGCAGAACAGCACCATCTGAATGTTCTTTACAGAGAGATATATGGGCAGGATTTTTTGTTAGTCTTTGTAATGTCCTTTGAAAGCTGTTTCTTTCCTCTGCCTTCCATGTGAAAGACTGTTGAACACAAGCATTGTGTTANTAGCAAGGTCCTGTGTTGGTACCTTACCCGGAGAGTCTAGGTGTATATTATGAGAGTGATAAATGAGCATGGTCCTGTGCTACAATTTAAATTGCTTATGAGATATATAATGACTGTGATGATGTTAAGGTGGTGAATGGTTATGAAAAGTGGATTTGGAGCAAGCTTCCCTATGCTTGTTGTTTCTGGAAAAAATAATTTTAAACAGGAAGAATAAAAAATGCTCATTTTCCAAGCAGATTTAAAGCATCAAAAACTATGTTTTTCTCTTTGGAATGAATCTGATGATAGAGCTTATTTTCATTGATCAGTGTAAAGCCTGACTTGAGCTGCGACCCCATTACATGGCAGCCTAGGAAAGAACGCAATGAAATGCGCAGCTGTGATGCTGCGCTGCTGTCAGTGTAGTGAACTTTCCCTGTGCAAATGGGCTTTACCCATGGCTCTAGCCTTATCCTTTATCTTCCTTCCTCAATGCCTCTATCCGCTTAATGTGCATTATTAATTAAACCACTTAAAAACAGGCCTGTATTGTAACCTTTTAAGTTTTAACCTTCAAAAATGAGCAGAACAGCACCATCTGAATGTTCTTTACAGAGAGATATATGGGCAGGATTTTTTGTTAGTCTTTGTAATGTCCTTTGAAAGCTGTTTCTTTCCTCTGCCTTCCATGTGAAAGACTGTTGAACACAAGCATTGTGTTACAGTTGTGATAAAGAGTTAGATCCTTGCCTGTACCTAGAGCCCTTGTGAAGAGGGAACAGAGAGACCCCTGTTGTGACTTGGTAGCAACGTTTACGGTTGCTGTTACAGTTACAGTCTGGAGCTGACCTTCAGATTGCTAATACAAGCTAAGTGAGCCCTCCTGCCCCTGCTCTGCACCCTGTGGCACACTGAATGCTGTCTAAATTTCTATGCTTTATTCGGAAGGGATCATCTTGTATCAATCGGTTTGAGTGCAGCTTGTCTCTATTCTTGGATGGTGAAGACAGGAAGGAACAAGCTGTTCTGGAACTATTGCATCTGCTGTACCCACGGTGGGTGTCTCAGTGCCCAGGTTACCTGGTTTCTCTCGTACTGTCTCAGAGGTGCGGAACTGAGATGGGGCTGGGTTGCCCAGCAAAGGGGTTTCCAGTATATGTATTCTTTTGTGGGTGAGCTTTAAAATCTCCTTAGTGGTTTAGGTATAGCTACCAAACCAAACAGCTAGCCCTGGTCCTAAACTCGGCTTCAACAAATAAAAGCCTCTTATTTCAGTGAAGAGGTAATCAAGGTATTTGTACTAATGGCCCTACTGATGGCCTTTGTTGACTGCAGAATTCTGTGCCTGGTTATTTATCCATTAGGACAAATGCTTTCAATTACAAAATATTTAGACACTTATTGATGGGAAAATTGCATGCATAGTGCTGAATGCTATATGAAAGAGGCAAATCTGGCTGTAATTTGCAGAATATGCTGTGTTGCGTTGACTTAGTAGGATAACTTGTGCTTCTGCGAATTCAAATATTTGTCTGAATATATGAGGGTTTTCTATAACAAGTCTTTGAGCAAATGGTAATCCTACAGTGCTCGTGAACTGCCCGATTTTCTTGCAAAAAACCGAATCAATAAATCCATATAAACGACACCTTTAGATGAAGAGGATATTATCTCAGTCTGCCGTTTCTCATGCTATCTGCGGGGAAACTGCGTATATCTTGTTCAGCCCAGCACTTTTACCAAGGAAGAAATATTTCTTCTTGTGAACAGATTATACATTAGCTTAGTAGCAACAGCTCTGAAAGCGTTTACATTTCACTGCAATTACAAACAGGGGCAGATTCTCAGCAGACAGAAATGTTGCTCTGGTTACTAGCATATGTTAAGGACTGCTGCCCTGTACTACCATGTGTTGCTGTTGTGTCTTTGTTCTGCTGTATGTACACATCTATAGGGTGCAGTGCTGGGAAATGATACTGTTTTGAGAGGCTTCTGCTGACGTTCCAGTCCTTGTGTGTCTCTAGATGAGTCCTGACTTGAGCCTCAGCTCTGTCCCTGAGGACTGAGGGTGGCTGAACACCAGTTCCAGGACTGCCTCTCGGTAAAGCATTAAGATCTGGCCCACAGCAACTGATTGCGGTGGTAGTTCCTTAGAATGCAGTCTTGTTCTTCCCTTCACTTCCATTTCACACCTGGACCTGTAGCTGTTAGCATGTCTTTGCTATCTCCTACTGTGGGGTTCAGTCCCATGTAGACTGCTTCTTTCCCTTCCCATCATGGACAGGCTTCTGATGGCCACCATCCTGGCTCCGTGCAGGAGACAGCACCATGGATTTCCAAAGTATGAGTTAGAGCTGAGAATCTGGAACTGGGGCTGGACAAACCGACTACCCATCTCTGTGGGGAACCTGTGGGGAGGAGCTGCACCTTCACTGACTGATGCCAGAAAGTGCCAGAGATCTTTGAGGGATTTTAGGGATTCTCTTTCTATCATGTTTGCATGTGGTATGGAGAAGTCTGGCTTTTTTTGCTCATTTTTGGGTAGCTCTGTGGACAGCATGTAGAATTAGGAGTTTTTGTCCCAATGTTAGACTCTGTGTCTAGCTTTGTGAACCAGACCACCAGGATTGTGGTTTGGCGTGGCTTGGTGCTCCGATAGAACCAAACGCCATTCTAAGTCAGGTTTTCAGATTTTATTCAACAGATGTATGTTTTGCTTAAAGGCAAAGCACAGTATGAATCAGTCTCATCTAAAATTGCTTTTAAAAAATAAATAAGTAGGACATCAGGTACAAGAAAAGCTAAGTACACAATAACCTGAGGCAGAATATCATGGCAAACCATGCTCCAGAGTATAAAGGTACATAACACTGACAACAGGTAGAGTTTTTTACAGGTAGGTACAGTCTTTCCACAGCACAAAAGGCCAGTTGTGCGGTTTTTCATGCTGATTTGTTTCAGCTCATCTTAATGAGCCACATCAGGTCTTGCAGAAATAAGACAGGCTGAGCTAACACAACAGATCTTAGTACTACTGAACTGTAATTTGTGAGACACGGATAAGGCTGAAAGCATTCAGTTTTAGCTTACTTGCCAGTTGTTGGGATTTTCTCTGGGGTCCACCTGAAACATGGGAGAACTTTCATCTGTGCTTGTTGTACCACACGCTCCACAGTGACCTTGGTGTTTTTTTAGCTTATTTTTTTAAAAAATTAAGGGTTATGAGATTAGGTAAGTGTTGGAACAGTGGGAGTGTTGGGAGGGTGTAAGTCTGGAGAATGAGATTATGAAGGAAACGAGAAGTCAGTTAGGGGATTCAGAGTGTGATCAGAGGGCAAGGGAAATAGGGAGCATGAGGTTGGTTTGGGCTGATGGGGTCAGCGTGGCTGGAGCACAGGGAGAGATGGTTCTTGGCCCGATGAAAATTATACACTCCATAGGGTCAGGGCATTAGGTTGCTCCCTACGTAGATTGTAGGATGCTGAGAATAAAACGGCCAAACACAGGCCAGTATTTGCAAACTGTGGGACATGTCTGCCCCACGGACAGCCAGAGCTGGGTTCTGGAGCCAGTAGCAGTGAAACGTCATCAGCCTGGGAGTCTGGGTTGTACCAGGACTGGTGTGTGAATGCAGAACCGGAGGCAGAGTAAATTATGAAGCTCTGGTCTGGATAATTGTTTCTAAGTTGACAGAGGGGAGCCCCAGAAATAACAACAGCCCAGCAACTCCACTCAAATAGAAAAAGAAAAAATTCTGAAGTCAAATGAGATCTTTCAGATGTTTGAAAGCAATAGACAACCCCAAGGGTTTCAGGTTACTGCCTTTCTAAAAGTGAGATACCAGAAAGGTGCTACGTAGACTTTAAAATGGCTTAGAGTTTTCTGGCACTGTCTGTGATACTGCCTGTACATTGTATTACATACAAATTGCATCAGCCTTTGCTCAGTTACAATATGCTATTTGAAGGCCACTTTTACATGATTTATTCCTGTAAGAAGCAGAGACAAAGACTAAATTATTGTAGCTGAAGTTGAATGCTTTACATGCCACCAACTTGCACAGTGTTTGAAAACAACTGCAAACAGCGTGTTGCGTTCCTGTTTCCAGTGCAGTGTATTCCAGCTTAAAAAATAAATTAGAAATTTGAGGATTGCTCTATCATAGCAATCATAGAAGGCTTCATATGAGTTGCTTCTATCAGGCAGCTGTTTAACTCACACTATCACTGATATTCACTTAACTGGTTTCTACTGAAAGAATATTTCAGTGCAAGAGGAATGTTTACTTTCACCCTTCAAAGATTTTACGTTGCTTTATAGCGAGCAGCATAAATGTCAATCTATTCTTTTAATTAAAGGTGGAGGCATGGGAGTAAGCGTGGAGCAATGCTGTTACCTGTTGATGTTTTGATTTGTCTTGCAACTGAATGGCTTTCCATAGAGGTTACTGATGGAGTATTTTAGAAAACACTGACTTTTTGATAGTGGCACAGAGATAAATTGTGGCAGGTACAACTGAATGGTAGAGAGAATATTATTTCAGTCACATTAAGGTAGTATTCCCTTTCAGTATTCATTTTTCCAGTAAGTTTCTTAAGCTATTTTGTAAGTCAGTCTGGATTTCCTTCTGTTATAACT
>VZSC01000549.1:41022-64854 GCA_013398225.1 Steatornis caripensis
AAATAATTTCAAATAATTTAGTTGAATCTCATTTTAATTTTGAAACATATAAATCAAGGCATCAAGTGGAAGGTTATTTTTTCTTTCCTGTTCCCTTCTTTCAAGCACTACTTTTAAAGTGGAGCTGCTATGTATCTAGACATATGAATATATATATATATATATATATATATATATATATATATATATATTCATACACCTACTGTGTGTATCCTCTCTCTATTCTCAACACAAAGCCAGAAGTTTACAGCATGCACTGTCCCACACTCATGCCATAACAACAACACACTATTTCTTTGAAAGTCTTTCTCATCTCCAGACTCCGGAAAGCATAAATGAGTGGATCAATTACTGAGTTGCACATTATCAAAACCAGATAGGTATTAAAGTGTGAAGTGTAGCAGATGCAGTATGGATTCATTGGGCAAGAAATAATGAGAATGAGGTGAAGGAAGAAAGGTGCCCAGCAAACAATGAAGACACCAAGCAATATAGTGATGGTGACAGCTCCCTTCATGCAAGTACGCTGGTAGGGCATCCCATCCACGGGGAGGGCTGCAATGCGCTTAACATGCAGGCGTGCAAACAAGAACATGTGAACATAAAGGGAGGCCATGAGAAAGAGCATGGTAAAGAACATAGTGATGAGGCAGACAATGACAGTTTTGCTTTCTGAGTAGGCAATGAATATGATGCCACAGATGATACAAGCAATCCAAATGACCACAATCAAGGTTAAAGCTTTTTTCACAGTCATGATGCTGTGGTAACGGAGAGCATAGAAAATAGTTATGTACCTGTCAATGGCTATAACCAAGAGGTTGCAAATTGAGGCTACCAAAGAAATACAAATCATTGAGTCAAAAACATTGTCCATATGCTGAATAAAATGGTCATCAATGATCAAATAGCCGTTGCTCAGGATTGCAATCATGATAGTCTCCAAGGCATTTGACATGCTCACTAACATATCTGCCACAGCCAAACTACAAAGGAAAAAATACATAGGAGAATGTAGGTTTCCATTCTTCAGCACTGCGAGAATGACAAGGATGTTTTCCAGCAGGCTGATGATCCCTAAAGTCAAGAAGACCTCAGCTTTTATGAAGACCTGTTCACAAAATCCATTGCCGCTTCTGTTGTTCAGAACTGAGTCATTGAAGTCTTCAGTGACATTAAGCAGCACAGGCTGAAATGAAAATGCAAGGTGTGTGGTATTCATTGTCAGCAAAGGAGTTGAATTAACAAGTGGTTATGGACCTGATAGAGCACAGGTTAAAAAAAACCCAAACAAACAAACAAAGAAGAAGAGGAGGGAAGGAGGGAAAGAAAGCGGAAAAGAAGTCCTTCCAAGCTGTTGCTGTGCACATGTGATGGAATCAAGCAGGACTTTTCTTTAGTTGCTCTTACAAGTAGAAACATTAAAAAAAATCTGCATTTACAGTGTGTTTGTGTCAGTCACAGGCTGCTCTTCTTTATAAGACAGTGAGCTTCATATCTTGCAGGCATTAAACAGTTTCTCTTGAAGGGAAAAATCATCAGCAGTACATTTCTTATCCTAGCTCTCCTGATGCTTAAGAGCAGGGAGTTTTCTCATCTGCTATCGTCAGCTGGGGCCAGTGCTGGTTTGTTGCCAGTATGTTGCAGCTCAGTGAAGTATCTCTTGCTATTTCAGTGGCAAGAGAGGACTAAAGGCTTTATACATGCATGAAAGGAAAAACTACTCCTACTTAATTCTCCGCGCAGAGCAGTGGCCATTAGAGAGCAAGCACCTTTCTGACTGACAGCTGCAAACACCGGGTACAGCATCCCCACCGCCGGCTCCAGCAGCAGATCTGAAACTGTCTGGCGCCCTCTGCGGATAGCGACTAGGATGGATTTGCCTTAAAATCAGCCTGAAAAACGAGGTTTTCATCCGTCAAAGCTTTATGCCTGTTCTCAGCATCCAGGCCCTGCCTATGGGAGCGAGTAGGGGCAGGCAGCTGAGGGTGGTAGGTGTTCAGGGGCAGGTGAATGCCCATACGCTGTCCTGGCCGCTCCTCATCTCCTGCCGGGAGCCACAGCTCCTCTGGCCTGGTTTGAATGAGCTGGCTGAGACCTGAGCTGAGTCCAGATGATGTCTCCCTTGAGGATGTTCTGGGCTCACTTGAGCTTTGGACCTTGTGGTTAAAGACAACAACCTGGAGGTGAGCTGTAGCACAGGCGGGATGCGGATGAGAATAATATGCTCATGATACAGTTCTTGAGGTGCTCCAAAGGGTATTATTGGCTAGATAATGTTGGTTTCATCAGAAACAGTCTCCCAGGCATTCAATTCCTTCACCACAAATGGTTTTGGGTTTGTTTGTTTGTTTTGTTTCCCAAATTCCTTGCTCAAAAGTGAAACAAAGTCCAGGTGTGAGTCTCCACACCGTACTCTCTCGGTGTCATGACTTTCCAGCTCTGCTGAAGGATCTCAGTCAGCCTAAAGGCTTAACAACCTCGTGTGAGTTGATCTTTTTCTTTCTTCTTCCCACTGTCTGCAGCAGTGTGCTATGTTGTACTGGTAGAGAAGGGTCATCCCAGGAGGGCCAGAGCCTCAGCTGGTTATTATACCAGTTAAATGGAAGCTAATTTGTAGCTGAATTCGACTTCCAAACAATCTCTGGCAGCACTGGTTTCAAGGTCAGAGTTCTTCAATTCAAATTGCTCCAGTTAATTTTTTTTTTATTAATATTATTGACCAGTTCATGAAAATGGACACTTAATGTTGGTCTGGTTTTCTTGAGAGCATCTCCAATAGCCTGATACCTTCTGTCCTAACTGCTCTTGAGCTTTCTCATCATCCCTTAAGTCTCTGAAAAGTCCTTTATACCTGAGAGTAAATGCTGGGTACATGGGACTGCTCTGATATCAGACCTGTTTTAACAGATTCTTCTAGTAACCTGTGTGAGCACAGAGCTGTGGGATGAGTTGGTCTGACCCAGTGTATTGCTGGATTGCTGCATCTGTCTACAGGCCCATGCACCCTTGGGCACCTGTGCTAGAAGAGCTGCCCGGCTAGACAACTCTGTTGGAGAAATGAAACAAATTTCCATGTGCCCTTTCCTTTCTTTACTCTTTCAAAAGTAATCCTTCCCCGTAGCAGCTGCTTTTTCTCACAGGAGCCCACCATAACTAACTTTAACTGGAATTCTACTGATTTTAAGCCTATACAGGACCAGGGAGATTTTCAGTTATCGTATATTAACAGAGAAGCAAAAGGTAGATTTTCCTTGCACATTATTGACTCACACTATACCTCTAGTGAATTGTCTTAGCTTGATTTTTTTTGAAAGCACTTGCTGATGTCTGTATACTTCATGACTCTTGTTTTTGCAGAAGTACTTTGGAATCAAAGCTGTACGCAAATTCCAGGTCATGTATACTAATATTTGGGGTTTCTATTATGGGTCTGTTAGCTCAAAAAGTCACAAATCTTTTCCAGTATCATTTTGAGCCCACAGAGTTATTATCGTGCACCCATAATTCAATACCAAGAGGCAACAAATCTCAAATTCAAACTCCAGATGATACCTTTACAAGGACAATATCCACTGCAGTAATTTTAATCTGAAAAAATAGCTGGGGACTTGCCCACTAAGTTGTCCGGTTAACATTTTAAAGAGCTTAATTAGTCTCAAAGTTTCTCCCTAAATTCACAGACATGTATTTCAAAGCAGATAGCTTAAACCAACAAACTCTTTCTCCCATGCTTCTAATCCCATGGCAGGGGAAAAAAAATATTCCCTCCGTTCAAGTGTAGTAGCTACGGATTTATACCTGGAACAGCTATCTATATTTTGTGCAGTAAGCCCCAGTTGGTTCTTGCCAGCTTTCTTGAGCTGATGGAGTGCACTTAAGATAGTGATTTCAAGCCATAATGACTATCGCTGGCCTTGCGAACGTTGTCTTTCCGACTGAGGAGCCGCCCGTTTTTGCAAGGCTGGACAGCTGCTCCCTGCCAGCTCTGTCCTCGAGTACTGTCTTGTGAAGTGGCAGGTGGAGGTTGTATCCTCCCGGGGTGATCACAGGATCAAAGGCAGAGCTCTTGTTCATGGAGGAGAGCTCACCCTGGAGAAACAGCGTCCTTCTGGGCTTTGTTCTGGATTACCTGCGGATGGAGGGGCACTTACGTTTTAGGCATCCACATGTAAACCAATTCATAGGAGTGCTTTGCCATTTATGTTCTAGTTTTGTCTTCCCCTGGTTAGTCTCAGCAAAATACTGCATTAGTCCTGTAAATACGGTCTTCAGAATCCTTCATTACTTGTTGCCACACTGCTTCAAAAGACTGCTACAGATTTCCCCAACTTTCAGCTGAATCTGAGAATAGGAAGTCACTAATGTTTCATTGTGAATTTCTGAACGTATCTGGCAGCAGAAATCAAGCTACCATTTGCACTGAGATGCAATTTGAAGTGGAAATTGAATGTTATATACCAAAGTGGATTAATGGCACTATTAGCTTTGCCATTAAGTGCTAAATATAGTGAGCTAGAATCATGTATCTGATTGCAAGCTTAAACTGACTCTGAGGTCTTTGCAAAGAAGAAGTGGTGTTTACACAAAAGGCAGTGAGATGTTAGGCCTTATTTTCAGAAGGTGTAAGGGGATTTGTCTGCTTAGCATTGGAAAACCTACGTGATCTGAAATCTTTCAATACATTTTGCAATAACATATTATAATAAGCTGCTGCCTCTTAGCTGTCAGTTCCTGTTGTGTTTCCAGAGATGCAGCTAGTGATTGTGTCCATTGCAGTGCAAAACCAGGTTGCTCTAACATCCACCTCCGTGTTGCAGTGGATTTTTGTCCTGGCAATTGCTATGTTGCATCTGAGGAGTGGCAACTTGTTAGAACGTACTAAAATGGCAGTGGACATCGGTATCCTCAGTCTCCTAGACAGTGAAGTCACTTATCTTGGGTAGGGGAGCAGAGCCACGGCATTTGTTGCAACCCAGGGCATATGAAATGAAATAGGTCCTCCCTCCACCAAAACCTGTTGAAGAGAAGAGCGGAAAGGTAGAGATATGAGATGTCTGTGTGTAGTCCCCAAATTTTTCCTTGTGCATAGCTTTTCCCATCTCTTACACCCCAGGCCTCAAAGGAAAACTTTAAACTGCCGCCTGGGGTGTGCTGAAGACTGCTGTTCAGCGGAGATCCAGGATGCAAGTCATGCAGGCTGAGTGGGACCAGTCAAAGTTTTGGATCTTTGGGCTTTGCTGTGTCGTGGTGAGCCAGTAAGCTCCCAGTACATCTGAATGCTTCATTGCAACTCTGTTGATGTACAGAAAGTGTCACCTCCTATTTTAAATCAGTGAGTAAAATACCCTTCTCGCCTCTTGTCTTGGGCTCTGCAGTCAATGATTAATGTTACATTTCATAGCCTTCTCTCCAGGTGTTGTGAGACTACGTTTATTTGACACTCAGGGAGCAGTGCTGTCCTTCTGTCGTGTTGTTGTTTATTCCCTGGACTCAAAAAACAAACTCACTGTTGAAATTATTGACATTGTTTTTTAACCTTTTGGTGTGCTGAACGAGAGAAGCCCTTGGTTTCTGTCCCTGTAGTTGCCATGCAACTCTCACCTCCCTGTGTTGTTCCTGATGTCATGTTTAAGTCGAGTCAGACAGTAGCTGGGGCCATAGGTTGGAGAACAGGTGCACAGGAAGGGAAAGCATCTCTTGCAGCATGAAATTCAGTCCAGTGCTGTATCATTTATAACTGACAATTATATCGCTGCCTTCTCATGTTTTATTCTTTCATCATCCAGCCCCAAATCCTTGAACTGTGCTGTTTCTCATAGGTGGAGAGGAATCTGTGTGTTTCACCAATTAGGCGTGCCTTTGATTCAGTTACACTATCGTGTTTGTAATGATCAGATAGGTGGGAAGAAATCTTCATGGTTTTGGCCTTTAGAATTACCCCTCTCCTATTTTGATATTTTTTTTTGTTAATATATTTCTTATGATGACACCCACCCAAACGTTTATAGAGGCAAGGGGTGATTTTTATGTTTGTTTTACTTTGTGTTTTACTATGAGGACTTAACCCCCTATACTCTGATCCTGAATACAGCAGTGCTCTTCAGCCTCCAGAACGATTTAGTGCAGGTGGATTGTGGAGATGGTCTTCAGGATCTTGCTTAGCTGAGCAACAGAAATTTTTTGAAATGCACCTGGAGTTCAAGTCTTTTATTGGTTCAGTACACAAATACCAGCACTTGGGTAGGCTGCTGCAGGTAAAACCAATTCTTTAAACAAGTTTGACCTAACTAAGCCACTTTTTACAAAGGGAAACACGCTTCTGTGCTTCTATAAACAATAATCTAAAAATCCATAAAAATGAATAGTTTTAGCATCTTGAAGGCCAAATTGCAAAAGTGAACATTGAATTTCATTATGAAAAGATCTCCCTAACCGTGAAGGCGTTTGAACTCAATCAGGACCAGCATTTTGACCCTGAAGGTTTCTAGATACTAAAGATTTCTGCATCTCAGCCTGCACACGTCTCAGGTTTGGCTGATAGCATTCCTTGTGCCTAAGCCTCACCAGGATCTGTAAGCCAGCGTGACAGACACCTGCAGGTACTCTCTCAGTACACTCTATATCTGTGACCAGATTGGAAAATATTTAGCAGTGGCCCCCTACTCCTTTTAGAAGGGGTTCAGATGAAAATGTATCTTTGCTGTTTTGTATTCTGGGCTACTGATTAGAGCTCTCACCCAGGATGCGCAAGACCCAATTTCCATTCATTTCTTTACCTCAAAAGATGAGATAGATAGTTTAAATTCATGTTTTCACATATCATCAGCGTAAGCCTTGATTTGTCAGGGTTTTGCCCTGTACTTTGGGGCAGCGAAGAGCTCTGTGAACCAGCAGACCATTTCTGTAACAGTATCCTCTCATACACACTTGCCATCATCTTTGCTCATCTGCTAGTGCCAGGGCTTTCCTTCAGTATCTGGGGCTCCCAAAATTAAAATTGTTACCTAGCCCATGAATCTGTAATGCAGACAATGAATATTATGTATGCTTCATTTCAAACAGAGGGATCCTTAGAAGGATCATGAGTAGCCCTTCTAAAATGTCAGGGCAAACCACCCCAAGCCCACACAGATGAAATGGGTAAAACGTGGAGATTGGATCTATGAGGATTCTCTTTACCAAGGAGGCTTTAATTCATGTCCTTTATATCATCATTTGTCCCTAAAATAACTCCCTTTCCAAGACAAAAATCAGTAAATAAGATGATGATAGCACAATTAATGAAATATTGGCTTTGTTTAGAAAACATTGGAAATGCTTTAACTACCGGCAGCAATGAACTATATTCTTTGGTACCTCAGTCATGTTTTACAAAGCAGTTAATATTGTAAGGTGTCTATTTTTTCTTGTATGTTGTTATTAGTCCGTTTTTTCTTCATTAGTTAAGCTATTTAATCTTCAGGAAAAAGTAAAGAGAAAGTAACATCTACAGCTAAGTGTGTATAATGGAGTTTTCTAGAGAGAATGCCCTTGTGAGACTGTTGAATGAAAAAGCTTGTTTAACACTCGTCATGAGATTCAAGCTGATATTGGCTGGTAAATACATATAATTTTGCTTTATTTTAAATCTTTTTTCAACAATAGTTTGCGCCAGACAGAACTGGAAATTTTAAAGGAAGTTAGAAGATAGTAAAGAGATGGTTGCTCCCATGCAGTAGGTAATTACTACTCTCCTGCAGTTCCAAGTAGCCAAAATAACGAAATACTCTTGAAGACTTCTCCTCAGTTTATTCTTTTTAGGAAAGGACTTAGCAGATTAAACATTTTATCTTAGCAAAGCAAAAGCAGAGTACGCTGGTTTTGAGTTCAGTATGTATTTCTGGAGTGCCCATTACTTTACAGGTTTTGATTTGGAAACATCTGTAAACATGTGCTTGAATTCATCACCTGGGCACTTCGTGATGGTTACTCAGCTCTCTGCTGACATGCAGAGTTATTCAATGTTGAAGAGCTACCTTAGTAGAATTTTAGTTTTTGATAATAGAATACTTGACAAATGCAATAAATTAAATTTCAGATCTTATTCACCAAATTACTTGTAGATCGTGAACCTCTTGAGTATTGACTTAGTTCAAGAAAACAACTGTTCAGTATTTTTATCTGAAATCACAAAGACATTGCTTTGTAGTAAGTAGTGGAAATGCACTTTGGGCTGTTTTTTACTTGGAGATTATCAGATTCTGTCAAAACTGGAAACAGGAGCCTCACAAGAATTTGGCGAAGAGGGCAAACGCCGACACTGCTTTAAACAGTCAGATGATTAAGCACTGTCTACTAAAATGCTGTGTTTTTCTTGAATGTCTTAGGATAAGAACTTTCTGAGAGCATTTTTAGAACCGTCGCATTCACAGAGTGCAGAGTCTCTTGCCATATTAGGTATCAGATGCAATACTGGAAAGTTTTAAATTGTATTCTTCCAAGAAGTTGTAGTTCATACACTTCACAGTTACGTCCATAGCTAATAATGTTATTTAATAGTCAGAGACTCCCTGTGACCTGGGGCAAGAATGAATCTGGCATCAGCTTAGGTCAGTGGAAGTTGTGTATGTCTGTACCAGAGTAATGGAAGATACTTTCAAATTGGAAGAGTAGGTTCTCACTTGCTACAGCCAAGTGAAACCCCATTGAAGCAGGGCACTAGCAGTTTGCATCATTTAGGATCTGACCCATTGAGTTTTCTTTCAACCCTAGCTGGAACAAAAAGCACCAGTACTGCAAATGAAGAGATGGCCTGCCAAACTTTGTGATTAGTGAGGAAAAGGAAGATGTAACACTGATTGCAATAAGGTGGCTTTCAGATGAGTGTTTCTATAATTTCAGCCAGTTAAGAGGTTAATTTAAACAAACTCAACTTTTGGACGTTATATACAATTTTCCTTCTTATTCAAGGCTAAAAGGAAACAAAGCAGACCTGATTGCAAAACACTTACCAGCACCTGCAGGTGCTTTGTCATATTCAAGGGATTTAAAGTACTTTAGACTAATAATACTCAGTATCAGCTTTGTCCTCTCATTTATCGAGTGAAAGACAAGCAGACATGATTGAGACAGCTGTGTTCTGTTATGGAGCTTCATCAGTGCCAAGAATCCCTGGAATACTTTCCGCATCTCCTTGGAAGCCCTTGTCTTCGTAGATCTCTCAGTCCTGCAGTGCTAGGGCTGAGTCGTGGGTGCATTTGGCCTTTTAAAGCCTAATAACTTAATGCTGCTGACTGACCTCGTTCCTGCCACTGTAGATAACTGTAAGACTTTGGAGACTGGCAAGCTTTAAAGACGATTTTACTGAGCTGTTGGATGCTGTGGGTGGATGGATTTTGGCAGAGGTTTTTCTGCTGGTGCTTAAGAGTGCCTCGATGTGTTGCTGTATTTTGAGTCCAGTATTGCCTCCTTGCAGACAAAATACTCATACAAGAAGGACAGAAAAAACCACCCATGACCAGAAAATTGAAGCTTTTTTCCCCGTGATGCTGCCACTTCTTACATGCTAGAAGTGGACTGTATGCTGTGCCTGTCACCAGCTGCTCCTAGACCTGCAGCAGTACCAGTTCCAGCCTGTTTAAAATGATGTCTACTTGTGTGTCTGCCTATTTGTGTGTAGCCCCATGTGAAGACTGCAAAGGAAACATCCTTGGCTAACTAAACCAGCTTTCAAAGAAAAAAAAAAGGAGGTAAAAGAAAGTGGGGAAAAAAGTCCCACAAATGTTTACTTAGTTGTAAGTTCACGTTTCAGAGTATGGGACTTCCCAGTGGGAAAGACCATGAGATGGATGATTTCCTTTCCAGTTCCAGAAATGAGCCTCTGTAAGACAGCTTTTCTCAGAAAGATTGTGATCAGAATTATTAGAACCTATCCTTTTATCAAGGTTTTAAATCTGGACTGGCTATTAAAGGGAGGACAGATTCTCTGTGTTAACCCCTTCCCTCCCCAGAAGGGGAAGGGAAAGAGGCTTATGGGTTGAAAAGTTAAAACAGCTTTAATGTAACAATAATAAAAAGGTATAATAATAATAGAAAAAATAGTGACATATATACAACTAGATACAAACCCAATATCGAGCTCCCCCCCACCCCAGAAGGGTCTCGGGGTGACCCCTTTTCCACCCTTTCATTTCCAGTGCATAAGAAAGTTAGCAGAACCTACCAGTGACCTTGGTTTCCATGCGAACAAGTATAAGCAAGAGCCTTTCTGCATATCATTCCTATTCTTACTCCAGCAGTAACTATAAACATCGAGCCTTATCGGTCCTGGAAGCAGACACTCTCTGAAAAACATGCTGCTAATTTCGGAGAATGCAGTCTCTTAGAAGAGACTTAACTGAAAAGTAAAATAAGCAAACCCAAAATTGGTTCTGTCCTAGGTCAAACACGGACACCTTTAGTTTTAGTTACCAGCTAGGTCTAACTTTTTTGCCTTGTTAATTTGGTCTGAGGATTTCCTGTTCTACTCTTCTTATATTTGGAAGATACTATCCTATTATTGTAAAAAAATCAGCTTCAGTGCTTTTATTCGCATTGCTTTTTGCAAATAACTTCTAGAACAGAGTGAGGCAGTCTTTACTTCTTGTGATTTGGGGGTAACTAGGAATAGCAAGGGACTGTGTCCATCTGTTCAACCAACTGCATGCGCACAATTGTACTGTTGCCATCAGAGATGTTGCCCTTCAACAGTAAAATGGCACTTAAATGCTCTTCAGGGTGAGAGAGATTCCCTTTTCTAGATTCTGAAATTTGCAGTACGAGCCAGATTTTTCGAGGAATGTCAAAATACAGAGTGTGACTATGGAATATTCTTGATTTGGAAAGCAACATATATTTGGAAAGCAAATGTGCTTCATGAAACCTTGTATCCATTTATTATGGAAAACAGAAGTGACAACTAGTTAGTCTCATACAATTTCTTTTTCCTTTTGTTTCAGTTCAAATGCATAAGGTTATTTGCACATCTTTCTTTGTATTTAATAATAATGGTTAGAAAATATGAATAGCTCATTTTCCCATTTGACACAAGAAAAGTAGCTGATGTTTAAGGTTTTGTTTGTACTGAATATTGTCTTGACGAGACAAAGTGTTGTCATGAAAAGATTACATCTATTCTCATCTTACGCAACTTCTGATGGCAGAAATAATGAAATTTCAGTTGAATTCACCAAGGGCACTTCTGTTGACTGCTTAGAAACTTCTAAAAACATTTTGTAACCTTGTTCTTCTAGGCCGGCACTTCAGAGCACGCAGGTGCCAGAATCCTAAACCAATGAAGCCTGACCCTCAGGACCTCCCTCATTCATAGCTCTCTGAAGTATATTGTGTTGCTACCCAACAAAATTTTGCAGAGGAGCAGAGTGCACCTTCAAACCCCTCCTGCTTCCCCTGACTCCAGTCACTTTGAATCTGCGCTCTATTATTCCCTTTGTCTTCTGGCCTGGTTGTTATTAATTGATTTATGTATATACACATTAAAAATGTGTCTAAATACAATATATTAACAATATATACAGATAATATTACTAAGGATTTTCTTTAGGTGAGTCAGTGCTGCCTTTCCTCCTCCAAGCAATGCCAGCTTGAAAGGCTTGTGTGGACTGTCTGGAGAGACCTTGTGCTAACAGCGTGTCCAGAGATCTGTCACTGCTATAAATACACACCCCTGCCTAGTGGGTTATTGTTCCTGCACTGGCTAATTAAATGTCAGAGCAAGAAGGGGAATAAAATACTGCTTTTACCATTTTGCAGTGGAGAGATGAGATTCAATGCCTGGGTGCCTCATTCCTGCATCTTAACCACAAAATACTTTTTTTTTTTTTTTTTCCCAGATGTAGTTCTCCTTTCCCTCTCACTGAGAAAAGCAGAGAGGTAAGCTCATTCACTCTGTGAGCCTGAGCTTTGTCGTTTCTCCTCTGTAGCTGGACAGATATATTTTTTGAAACCCTTCTTTTTCCATATTATGTGAGAAGCAATGACTGAATATGGCAAAGCTCTGCAGACTTCCCCTTGCTTTTTCCATTGCCCAGCAAATAGCCTGATGATGAGTAACTTGGTGACACCAAGGTTGGAATTTCAAAGAGCTCTCAGTAATAACCTGCCACTGGCAAACATTGATAGCTAAGATTTCTAAATAACAGCTATGGCTAAAAATACAGAAGAGAGTGCAGCTTAGTGCTCCCTACGTTGTGAAATAGAGGATAATGATGAATACTTCCTGGAGGGAAAATTGGCAGGGCAGGGTCTTGATTTAGCCCATTTCAGTTTTCTATGGCTGCTGCCACCCAGGACTGCGCCTGCAGGCCTGTTTTCTTAGGGATGCTCTTTCAGAGATGGTGCCAAAAGAGGCTGCTCAAAGGCAAGTTTTATTTCAATGAAATTCCTCATTTGAACACCAATTTTGTCAATCATTTTAAAAGCCAGCATCTAGAAATCTAGCTTGTGTTCACTGAGTTTAGTGACATCTAATAGTCCCCTCTTCAGAAAAGCTGGTCTTGCAAATGTGCTTGCTAAAGTTTGTCCTGCTTGAGCTTAAAATTACACCACTGTGTGTG
Organism: Steatornis caripensis; assembly: GCA_013398225.1. Taxonomy (NCBI): domain Eukaryota; kingdom Metazoa; phylum Chordata; class Aves; order Caprimulgiformes; family Steatornithidae; genus Steatornis; species Steatornis caripensis. Next base: position 53,619 of record VZSC01000549.1, read on the forward strand.
TAAAGAAGGGCGAGGATTTTAGCGAATGCTTGGTCGTTACATTTGCAGCAGTCCTGTCTAAAGCCTGCAATGGGATTAACTGTGTGTACAGCACAGATGGACAACGGCATGTGCAGCCTCAGACAACAATATCACGTATGCTAGACATATGGTTGTGTGTGGAAGCATTTTGCTTTGTTCTTACCCTGTCATTTGTGGACCAAGACTGAAAGCAGAGGAGGTGGCTGTATTAGAGCTGGCGCGGTACATGGTGCAGTGGCCAGAACGAAACGGGGGGGAAGGCAGGGAGGCAGCTGCAATCTTCTGTCTTCCTTTTTTAAATAGTTGCTTTTGTCAAAACAAAATATCTTTTTTGATTGATGAAAGGACTGAAGTTTCAAAAGGAGGTTGCAGGAGATTTGGCATCCTTTTGTTGTGGAGCTCTTTTTCCAGGGTGAAAATGCTGTCCTGGAGCACGGAGGACTCTGACTCCTCTACCTGCTGTGCCCCTCGTTAAAGAGGGGGGTGCAGCCATGTTTCACAGCTTTCAGAAGAGTGATCCAGCTGTTGCCCTTGGAAGCTTTCAAGAGCCAGTGTTGCTTTAGCGGTCTTCTTGATTCCACAGCCAATTTCTTGTTATTTCAAACGCTTCAGCATTTGCTGCTTGCCCCTGCTGTGCCTCAGCCATTCCCACGAGCTGATGGACACCCTGGACACAATCACTAGAGGCCGTTGTATTCTGACTCATCTCTTTTAAACCCATGTATATGGCTCTTCTATCTTAAAATGTTTTGATGGTCCACTTTTTTGATAGCTTGAAATTCAGGTAGTGTCTGGTGCCATCTTGTGTCACAGAGGAGTAAATAGATAGAGCTTTTATTTTTGAACTTTGAATAATGTGAGTTTCTAACTTTGCTTAGCTTTCGGGTGCATCGCTGGGTGCAGCATCAGTATTACCGAGGCGAGGTCACCAGTGACATTCAGAGGTCTAGAATTTTGCATGAAATATGTTGCAGGCAGCTGAAAAATGAGTTAAAATATGAATCGGTGTAGTGTCACCAACCTGAGCAAAGCTTTCGAAAGCGCAGGCTCTGGGGCAAGCGGGTGTGAGCAGCGCTAGCTAAAGGCCATCACGTTTCAGTTAAACTTAGGAGAGGAACTTGTTTGGTTTTATGTTACTTCATCACAATTTTACAAAGTTGCCCTTGTCAGGGTTAGATCACCCCTTTCAGGCAAGCCATTTTGCTTGCTTCCCCCGATGGTCCCTCTGGGCTGTGGGAGGCAAGAGAGGACAGTGGATGTGGTGGCTGCCGCTGGGACAGGGGCGGCTTCTCCTCTCCCCCTCTCCCCCGGTGCGAGGTTTGGGGTCAATGTCATTGTCCCCTGGAGCTGAGCAGCCAGGTGGAACGGCGGGTCCCCTCCTTCCCACTGCACAGAGCCCCCAGGACTTGAGCACCACAGGAATGCACAAGGAGCACTGCTCCGACGTTTCCTTTATTAGTATTTGTTGTACACAGTGGGAAGCTCAAAGGAAATTGTTCAAGTAGATGAAGAACCATTATTTTTAGAAACATGTGGGTTGTTTCTTTTCTGTTCTTGATGGTGACAATGAACCACTATCAAAGGCAGAAGACTGCTGGAAACATTTTGTTGTTCAAAATTCAGCAACTAAGTAGCTTGTGCATTACCAATTCACAAAGGAACAACCAGTAACTCCATTGCTAATTACTGATTTGCTTTGTTTATGTATCAAACTGCCATGATGCTTTGCAGAATGTATTGTACAAAAGTGAAGAATGAGAAAAGCGTATTTGCTTTTATAAAAGAAGCTAAAAAATGACACCTCCATCAATTAGGTACCATGTACCTACTTCTTCATTTTAATGAATAGATGTATTATCTATTATGTGTTATGTATTTATTATTATTATCTTCTAGTTCCTAGATCTTTTTTTTTCCTCTGGATTCTCCTACTATTAATTCAAAATATGCACATTGAATTAATGACAAAACTAATCCAAGTTACTTGAAAAAATCTAACCCCCACATTTCATGGGGAAATATTTTTTTTACAATATCTCTGGTGAAACATACGGAAAATGTTTAAATTTACCACAAGTCCAGCCAGTGTGGCTGCCGTAGGCTTCCACCGCACAACTCTGGTGCCCCGTTGTGGGCTGATGGTCCCCGGGCATCCGGGTGTCCTGCTGGGTTGGATGTACTGCCACACTGAGAGTCCTGTCCCACCCACCTCATCCCTCCCAGTGCTCTCCTCTCTCCCTTGGGCTTTATTTCAAAATCATAGCTATAAAATAAATAATAAAAATAAGATGAAATCAATACATTCTGGCTGTCTCAGATCTTGAGTGTGTTCTCTCTTGACCCTCCTAGGAAAGGCTGGACCAGGTTTCGGATATAAGAGTGATTTCAACAGGAATAGTTGAACATAAAATGTTCATTTTCATATTGAAATATTTCTGCTTACGGTTTAAGAATAAATTTACAGAGACATAAAAGAAGCTAAGGGGTATGAAGCTGTGCATGTTGGGAATGATTTATGAGTGAGAACACTGCAAAAACTGGCAAAATTTGAGAGGCTCATGTGCTGAGCATCACTAGATGTCACTCTTGATCTGAATTTAGTTTCACAGACTCAATCACTTGTCAGAAGTTTTAATTTTAGATTATTCATCTTCTATTCGCACCCCCTCTTTTCTTCTTGCATTTAATGCACAGGGGATCTTCCAGTTCAGTGTCGCGTAAGCTGTTGTACATAAATATGTTTCTTGCTTAAAACCAGGATCAAAATCAGGGCAACTAGAAATACCTAAAATTTGCAATACCATCAATTTCTGTGCTAGATATTCACTGGGGAAATAGAAAAGGCAACCCCCGCCCCGAAACAGGATTTCCTTCTAACATGTTTGGTTTGTTTTCCAGTTTTGTTCAGAACTTGTTGGCACAGTCACGCTAGCCATCATGTGAAATGAAGTGGAGGGTGTCCATTTCAGGGCAAAAGATCTCTTTTGCTTCAAAATACTGGATTTTGCTTATGTTAAAAAGCAGAGGTGATATTTGGGTGATTGATGTGATTTAATTTAATAAGGTTCTCTTTTGAATTGCTAAGAGTTTCTATTTTGACACTTCTTGGCTTCTTCATTGAGCCAAATGTCTTCAATGAATTCAAAGAACGTTGAAGGAAATGCCAACTTCAGCTTGTTTTGTTCACCTGCGCCTATGGAGGCAGAACGACTTGTAAAAAAATATCCCCACACTTCCTCTATTTCTTGCAAGTTCTCTTTTACCTCTTGGTAAATACTTTATTTCCTTGTATCCAGTCCAATGTCCTGCTACATAACTACACTGTTACTGTTTGGATCACTGTTATGCCTCTGAGGTGCAGCCCCAGAGCCAGGCTCTGGTGCGGAGAGGGGCTCCTGCTGCGAAGCTCCCTGCACAGGGCAACACGTGAGTCCTGGTAACTCTCGTAGTGGCTTTAACTCCGCTCTTTACAGGGAGTCAACATATGGTTTCCCAGTCATTAGCTGCCTTCTGTGCTTCTCTAACATGCCAATCCCCCTGCCAGCAGTCCCACTGCAGGTATCTGTAAGGGCAGGGGCAAGTGGTTACCAAACAGACTCTGAGTCCAGACCAACTCCTTTTAGGTGCTGGTGGAGACAGAAAAAAGTGACCACCTCCTTGCAAGGAAGCAGCTTCTCTCCGAGCAAGGTTGAACCTTGCCAATGCAGGCAGCTAGGAACTGGGATACCTGGCTTATGTGTATCAGGGCTTTCCATGCTGTCATGCTGGGACTTTGAAAGTGAGCGAAGAAGAATGAGCCGTTCATGAATGTGAGGCATAAGGAGTCCTACTTGACTTTCTTTTTTGAGCTGTAAAGATGTGTGTGATGGGACCTTAAAGATATGTGTTGATAGGACCTTGCACCTTGAAATATTCATCAATGGTCTTCTGTTGTTCTCAGCAATCATTTAGGGGAGAGGGAAAGAGGGGTGTTTATTCATCTGAAGACCTAAATAATCCCTGCAATACAGCCCTGAATGTTCTCTGTCTCTTTAAAAATAAAGGTGCATGTAAGACAATTATCACTTTCAGGTGTGAGAAGGACCAGGCTAACTGCTCCTCCCTTATACCCTGTCCTGTCAGTCATTCCCAGCTTTGCTTGTTGGCATCACTGCCTTCAAAGGAGGCAGAGAAGATCTGGCTGAGGGTGTCTCAGCCATGGGCTGGAGCACCCTGGCAGGGCAGCTCATGTAGTACAGTCCCTCAGGCTTGCCAAACCGGTAGCTTTAAAACAGCAACCAAAATAAAATTATTGAAAGCCCTCGAACCATTTCATTTCCATGGCAGGAGGAGCAAGTGAGTGAGCACGTGGGAGGATGGATGGATGCATGGACAGACGGCCAGCCAGCCGAACACCAGTGCTCTGACACCCAGGAGTGTCCCTCAACCTGCCACCTCCTCTCACTGTGGAGGTACAGCCTGTGCTGAAGGTATGGTTTTTCTCTTTCGTGTTTGCAGTTCAAGGCAGTGTCTCTCCTTTGGTCACTGAGCAGTACGTGTAAGCCCATTATTGGGCCAACCCTTACTGTCAGGATGTTTTTTTATCCAGTATCTCGGTTATTTCCTTGATTTACCCGTTAACTTAGTCTAAGAAATGACACAATTGCAATATGCTTCCTTTGGAGTAGATGCTCTACCCCCCCTGGTCTTTTCAACCTTTTCTTCTTTTCTTCCCATTTCCATTAGAAAAATGAACTGTTCTCTCTTCAGTTACTTATCTTTTCTCCCCTAATTCTTTTTGCTTGGTTTACCTTCAGCATTCCTTCCCACATCCCACATCACTTTCTGCTGACTAACACCCTTGGTATGCTTGCTGTTGTACCAGGTCAAAACCGCACGTTACACGATGGCCATCAGGAGCTCTGGTTTCATCTCTTTTTCAGTACTGTTCCACAGAAAAGACAAAGAGCCCATTTATAAAACAAGTTTAGGCAGTAATATGGAGGTGAAACAAGTTTCTAGTGAAAGGCTTTGTTTTTCAACTCTGAAATATTTTGTGAGAGCATTCCAGCTCTGCTGGAACGTTTGTGCTTGAATGAGAGGCAAAAATGTTATCATGAAGATAACGCTTTTTTTTAAAAAAAAATCCGTTTCAAACTCTCACTTTTTTTAACCTGACATGACCTGTTTCATGATACCTTTTCTTGAGTATGAAAATGTTTAAGAAAACTCTTTAATGAAAGAAAAAAGGCGGACACAAACATTCGTTTGACTTTTCCCTATTAAACAAATATTTCACCTTGATTAAAAACATACTTGTCAGGTTTTTTAACTTCCACAAAAACCCACAAAATAATGAGCTCACACATGATTATCCCCAATATGCTACTGGACAACTCCTGGGGATTTATCATTTTAAAAAGCAGGTAGGGAAATGGCTGATTTCTGGCACGTGAAGTCGTTGCCAGGGCTGTGAGGGCCTCCGTGAACAAGAGGAGCGAGATGGTGCAAACCAGAAGGCTCACAAGGAGGTTCACACCTGTAATTGGATACAGAAGTAAAGGAAGTTTGGAAAAAGCCGTTCAGAATCTCAGTCAGTAAATCTGAGACATCTGAATTGTCTTTTTAGCCTAACAAACATAAGGAAAGCATGGCAGTTGTGCACTGGTGGGAGTGGATCCAGCCTTGAGGATTGTGGCCAGCGAGTGAGCTGGGCAGCAGCACTTTCAGAGAGATCATGGCAAGGCAGGGCACAGTGCTTCTCCAGGCGAAAGACCCCCTCTGCTCCGCAGCAAACACCTAGTGCAAGTACTAAAGAAGAGGGAAAAGTGATTAGAAAGTCATCTTTGACACTGACTTTTTCCCTGTTGTCAGAGTTGTAAAAAGTAAAACATACATTGCTGATTCAAGACGTTTACTTTGTGCATCAGTCAGACAATGCACAAGTGTTCTTGTTCTTCCATGTTGGTTCAAAACTTTTTTCCAGTACTTTTTGTCTTCATTGGAGAGTAGTTTATTTAAGTACTGAATTTCCCCATGTGTTTGCTGCAGCACATGATTCTGGCTTACTTTTGAATTGATTATCTGGGAAGAAAAAAAGAAAATTACACCAGAACCTTTATTAAGGGAAAGTGTAATTAACGACTTCAGATTAATTGAAAATGTTTGCTCTAAAAGTAGCAATTGAGCTCCATTCTGAGTAACTGCTTCCTCACAGACTTTGTAACCTTGCAGAACGTGCTGTTCAGCAGACAGCGGAAGGGGAAAAGACCATTTAATATCTCTGCAGAGCCTTTATAAAAGAAACCTGTCATTTTCCCATTCTAAAATGTTCTGTGGTGCTATAGTCACATTATAAAAATAAGTTTCTTGGGATTCTTTAATTTAAAAAGAAAATCATCGTTCCTTGAGGGCTGAGGACTCTAAGGAGGAATAGGCCAATACTAGAAATTTGATTCTGAGTGAATTAGTTGCCATTTTATTTTAACCAAATGTCTTAAGATAGCTGTCAAAGAAACAGGTTTCCCATGATTTGTTTTTACAGTTTAGTGAAAATTTTCTGTCCGGTCATGCTGGACGTAGAGTAGTCAGAATTGAAACCATTGAAATAAAAGACAATCTTTTATTAAATACCTCTTCAGAAGACCTGGACTTAGTCAGGCCCTGTTACATTATCGGCCTTTGTTAAGCTAACGTTCTTTCAAAGACTAGGACTTATTTTTTAATCAGTTGAAATGCTTAAAAACTGTTTATATTAGCATATATATACCTCCCTTTTCATTTGTATTGCCTTAAGTAATCTTGGGATAATTCATTCCTAATCCTTTCCCTCCCCCATGTTTGCTATTATGGTCTCTCTTGGGTCCATCTACAGTGTTTAGCAAGTGTGAGCTTAAAGGCTCTGGACTCTTTAGAAGCTGGTGAGTCCTGTATGGCTGTCAGAGCCTGCTCTTAGGCACAAGTTTCAGGTCTGTTTCTGGCATGTTGAAGACCTGCCTACAAGGTGAACGGGTTGGCCAGCTCCGCACCACGTCTCTCTCCACAGCTTGCCTCTGGCTTCCTGCCTGAATTCAGGCTGTCTGTGCTTGCCCCTTGCTTTTGCAATGCTGTCTTTTTGGCTGAACTCTGCCAGATAAATCAGCTGATCTTCTCAGCAAAAGGTCCATATCTACGTCAGCTGAAAGAGCAAGTGGGATTTATATGCATGGGTGTGAGGGGCTGGGCCACGGAGCCTTGCTGTTGTGCCCAGAGTCGTCCATTTTCACCTCTTCTGCACTGAAGTTCTCAACTTCCTCTCTCTGTGTTGCTTCTATTAAAAAATTGCCTCTAGGCTAGTAGAGGAAGGAGACCTGTCATCAAAACAATATGTTTCAATTCCTGTCACTTCTTAAAAAAATTCATTTTGCAGGAGATACTTAATGGCTTTTGAATTTTCCCTTTTGCCTGTAACTGGAGGAGACGAAACTTCAAAATATGAAGAGTCCACCTTCCAGCCATGCCCATTCAGAACTTTTAACCTGTGAATGAATTTCGATATGGTTTTGTGCCATAATAGAAGTCCCCATATATAGGTGGGGAAACAGAGGTATCTTTTCTCTGTAGCTGCTGAACAATTTTTGTCAGAGCCAGGGTCAGATTTCAGGAATGCCTTAGTGTCAGTTCCCTCTTCTAGTCACTAGACCCTCTCCTCAGCTGCAGATAGCAAAGGCAGAGTTTAAAATGCTGTTTATCTTTACAGAGATCTTGTATGCTAACTTGCAGGTGCCTTTGTGCTTTCATCCAATACGCACATATTCATGCTGGAGTTTGAAGACATATGTTAAAGATTGCTGCTGTGCATAAAAATATTGCTGTGAAAATTGAGCGTTATATTTGTAATTCCTCAGGCAAACTTTGTTACGTTTAGTATGAAATTTGTTTTGGTAACTAACATGTTGGGTGTTCAGCTAGATGCAATGAACAGTAATAAATCATAATTTCAGCATTCATGGCTCTGATTTAAAGAAGTCACTAGCACATAAATATCAGTTCAGGAAAAGCAAACAAACAACTTCTACTTTTTTTTTGTCTTTTAGCAGAGCTGCCATAAGGAAGCAAAACATCATCAGTGTTTCTTTCAGTTCTCAGCATAAAAGGAAGTAACACTTAATAAAAGCCATTGGCTGCAAGATTTCATAAGAGAGAGAGAGAGAAGCAGAGAGAAAGAACGAGAACTGTGCTGTGGAAAAGCAGGTGTGATTCATGAATAAACTATAATTTGCAACCCTATGGGATACTGATGAAACAAATAGAATTTTCAGAGACATGGATAATACAAGAACACAAGACACTTTTTCACAGGTAAAGGCAGAAACTGTTATGGCTTGCGTGAAAGTGCTATTTGTTGTGTGTAACTGAAGAGGTGGCATATTGGAAACTGAAAATGACTTTGTATTTTATTGGCAAGGAATTTGCAGCAGTTTGTTCAAGGTAACTGATTATGTGATATGAGCTCAGACTGGTCTAATATATGAGAAAATGTTTGCAGAAGATGTGTACGAAACAACAGTTTTCTGTGCTTTATTCTTAGAAAAGTTGAAATGTGTGAGGTTTTCCTGATACAAAGAAAGGGACACAGAGAAAATCAGTCTTTCTATTGCCATGTTAGAGAGGATTTATTAATACTATGTGTTATCTGAGCTAAAAATTTCCATAAGGTAATTGGAGTGGAAAAATAGTGGTTTATATAAGAGGAAAATACAGTCTTTTGATAATCATACTGGAATTTGAAGTGATTGATGTGCCAGAATTGAATATACATCAGCTTGCCGCACTATTGAATTTGTCCGAGAGTGCCTGCCAGATATGTAGTCGTTGTAGCATTCCACTTGTTTCAATACTTGCATGTTTGGAAGTCTGTTAACTGGAGAATTAAGCAGTGGAAAACTCTCTTCTAACTAGGATAGTTGATAGCATGTATTGGTGGAGATTCTCTGTTGTGCGACCTGGAGTAAAGAGCAATTAGCAGAAAGAATGATTGTGCTACATGTAGGCTGAGAAGGTGTGGTGGAGTGGTCTGAGTCAGTCCCGGGCAGCTACCGAGCATGGCTTGGACAGCAATTAACTGTGTCCTTTGAGCAGAACGTTAGAGCCGGGCGGAACCCAGCCCTGTTTGCGTGATTCCCCCTTTTTCACTGAGAAGTACGAGATGTTCCTTGAAAAGATTTTTCTAGGCAAGGCTCTAGACAAACTCAGAGCAATTTCATAAACCCGGGTGAAACCTTACTGCTCTTTGGTTTGTCAAAGAGGAAAAAGGGCACAGGACAAATTGCTACCTTTGATTACTTCCATACAACATCAACCTCCTCGGCCTTGGAAGATTTTGTGGAAGGCGGTGTAACAGGTGATCCCAAGACAGAGTCATTTAGCTTGACAGATATTAATTGCTTCACCTGAAGTAATAGCGCCTGAAGTGTTACAAAATTGCAGGTCCCGTCTGGCACTATTCAGTATGACAACATGCTGAGGTGCTGGGATCCATTTGGAGAAGCTGTTGATGCCAGTGGTGTTGAAAAGGCACGAATCCAGTCTGGAAGTGTTCTCCCTTTCTCTGCTGTCACCTCGTGTGTTTATTGCTTGACATTGACGCACAGGCCTGAGTTGCAGCTTATGAATCATTGCTCTTGCTTCTTATTGCAGGTACCGCTGGGGAGGTCAGGGGCTGCACAGGTGTAGAAATAACCAAATGTTTGCTACCAGAAAGGGCTTACATGACTGAGAATCAGAAAACAGGAAACTGTAACCAGATGGTGCCACTTTTCCCTTTCTTTCACTCCCCAAGGCTTACAATAAAGCATATGCACAAAGCTCAGGTTGTACAGTCACCGAAATATTTGCAAAGCTGAACCGTACTCGAGAAAAATGTGTGTTTTAAACTTTTTGTGAACTCCTTTTAAAGCTTGACAATATCTCTTCCTGAGGCTTTTCATCTAAGTCTTCTGAGACCTCATAAGATCACAGTGAAAGGTGGAACAGCTGTCAGCCCTTTTGCTTTTCCACTCTCCTTTACTTTAATCAATGACTTTAAGTACTTTATCCCCATGGCTTTCCCATACAATTTTCGTTAGACTTTTTGTTAAAGGCCACCTTTCTTAAGTGATTGATTTTTTTTTTAAATTATTTTTTTCCTTTTTTGCCCCCTCATCTTTTCCAAGGCAGCTTATAGCAGATTTTCACTATATATTTACCAAAGGATCAATACCATTTAAATAAGGCCAAATGATTCCGTATTTTCTGATATATATATCCATGAACACGAGTATCAGGAGCAGATCTTGTAGCCTGTGAAATGGGCCTTTTTTGTACGACTACAAATCAGAAATCTGATGTTCTGCTCATCTACTGGGCTTCTAATGACTTAATTTTATGTATTGGGTGGTCAGTACGACACAGATGTGGATTCAGAACAATCCACTCCTTGTGGTTAACATCAAATGTCAACCAGAGCAGAGGACTTGTATGGCAGTTCAGCTTCCTTGGTTCAGTTGGTGTTTTGAACCTGGATGTTCGTAGGTTCTGCAGAACTGCTGGATGACATGTGCTGTATAAGTGCATATTACTTTGAGACTGCACCTATACCTAAAGCCAGAACTGCTTTTAGGCAGACTAAAGCATTAATATGGAAACAATCTGTGTGGGAATCGAAGCTCGTCTTTCCTTGACCCATCTAAAAAACACCTCAAAACTTGGGAATGTATAAGACAAGACCAAAAGGCCCAGGGAGGCTGTATTGAATTTTTCATATGTTTGCTACTTAGCGGGAAGTAGCCCATTAAACAAAAAAGATAAGAAATGCCAGTGGGACAGGGATGAAGTGCGTCCTGAGGTATGTCTTCCTCATCATCCAATCCCTCAGTTGAATTTCCTGCTAGTGAGCCATTTGGAGCTCCATCTGTCTTGTTTCATTCTCAATACTGTCCAAGTTCCTGAAACCAGGAGCACAATGGATACTGATGAGCCTCTTTTTGAAGGAAAGCTATTTTGAAAGGGCTTAAAGACCCAGCACAGACGTCCAACCAACTGATCGTGAGGAAGTTGTTCTGTTTGATGTATTCATCAACGACTTGGCTGAAGGGACAGAGTGTACCCTCAGCAAGTTTGCTGACGACACAAAGCTGGGGGGAGCGGCTGACTCACCGGAAGGCTGTGCTGCCATTCAGCGTGACCTGGACAGGCTGGAGAGTTGGGCGGAGAGGAA
>VZSC01000549.1:65920-123256 GCA_013398225.1 Steatornis caripensis
AGGGGGGGGAGAAAGTTAGGTCAGAAAGGATACATCAGCAGATGGATGCTCATTGGGGTTTTTCCTTAAGCTCTTAGACCTTGTTTTGATTAGAACATAATGAAGAGTTTGTTCATTAAATGTTCCAGCTAATTAATGTAAAATTCATAGATGCTCTGGATTCTCAGTTAAACATGCATGAAATCAGTGTTGAGTTCTCTATATTGCGCTTCGTACTTTTTACTTAGCAGGTGTTAACTAATACGATCTAATAAATCTCAAGTATAATGAGATGAGTCTTGTTCAGCATTTAATAATTTTAGCAGCCTAATTCTTGCTTGATATATATCTTTTTTTGTTTACAAGACGTTAGGGCACAAGGTGAGATTGTAAACCTGTGAACAGAAAGATGCATGCTTTTCTCCAAAACGGATGTCACTGTTAAATAGTCTGGTAATATTTCTTTCTTCATAGGATTAATTGGACTATCACGTTAATAAGCAAATGTGGTAATCTTCAATAGTTCTTATCACTGTGGATTATTTTAATTACTGTAACCAAAGGCATAGAACATTATTATTTTAGTAACAAATAAATACTTCTATACGAACCTTCTTTATTCCATTTCGGTCAGTTTTGTAGTGTAGCGTTTAAGTTATACCTCAATACAGCAAGAAATTACTAGGTAAATTTACACTTAAGATTCGTTTCGAAATCAAGTATCATTTCATATATGCAGGACATATACTGCGTGTTTCTGTGGTGGCAGAGCACTGAAATCAATGAGACTTTTGCTCTTGTACTGAAAGTGCCTAGTGTAAAACTATTTCTGAATGCTTTTGAAAATCTTCCTATAGTAATTACTTCAAAGGCTGTTCAGCAAGAAGTAAGTGTCTTATAACATACAATTTTTTTTTTTTTTTAAAGAAAGGATTCACTTGATTTATATTTTTTATGTAGTTTGTGGAGGGCAACATTTGGAAGAAAACAAAGCAACAGTGGAAGAGGTTGTAAACCTCGTTTAATAATGACACACAAAAAAAGGAAAACTGAGTATGTTTGCCATTCATTACACAAATTGTTAGTGCAAGCTGGAAATTAGTTCATACTGGGGACTTCTGCTTTTTTGTCGTGGTGCCTACCTCCAGCCGTTGCAATACCAATTAAAATGTAAAGCTTTCCGTATGTTTTTGGTGTAGCGTTCTGATCAGGTGTACCTCTATCATGAATGGGGCAGTTGACGTTTTAATCATTGCAATCTATAGGAGAAATGGAAATGTTTCACCGTTCGTTGTATGGTGCGTACACTGAGGTCTCTCTCTGTACGTATGTACACACATATACATGAACTTCACGGTGTGTCAGTGTACGACTGTAGGCACACCAGCACATCAGTTGTGCACTTGTCAGGCATCGGGGACTTACTGTCATACCTAAAAATTCTGCAATCTTAATTTCTGTTTTGAGTATTACCTGCAAATATATTTTGGTAAGTATGTGAAGAAAATCACTGGCAGGTAATTCAAATACCATGTTAAGAGTACTTAATTTAGTATTGTACCTGCTTAACATGAAGTAGGTGAAGCAGCCAAATCACAGAATCCATGAATTTTAGCAATACATCATACCTTTCGGTAGCCAAAAGTTTTACTTATATTTGTAAACAGCTGGACTGAGATATAAAGGAAGTGTGAGTGTAAAACTCATCAAAATACTGTTCAGAGACTGCTGTGATTTTTTTTTTTTTTTTTTTTTAATTTGAAGATACAGAAATGTATAACTGTGTCTTTATACTCCAAGATCACCCCTTGGAAACATCCACCTTAGTTTTAGCTGTCAGTCCTAAATAAATTCAGTAGACAACTGATACCAAATGGATGTGAGGTGGAAATAAGAATGACCTTTAATGTGCTGATCGTCTTTGGTCTTCATGAGTACTGAAGAACTGAAGCACCGTAGGCTTGGCTCTGCACAGCTGAGGGCATCTCCTTTCCTGCCCTAGACTGTCCAGGCCGTTAGTACAAGCCTGGCTGTAACAAGACCTAGGATGGGTCAGTCAGGACTTGGAAAACATCATTGTATTTCTTATGAGGTGAGGTTTGCTGCAAAAGGTTTCTCTGTAGGTCTTGCTTTTTGGTACTTAATCACAAGGGTAATGCTGAGGCTGAGTAATACCAACCAAGCACTGTCCGTTCTGATAAAGTAGCTCATGGCCTCCTGAAAGGAGGGGTTTTCAGGGAGCATCTCTGCATTGGAAATAAACTGTCGTGGACGAAGCTTTCTGAAGTCTTTTAAATCTCTGCCACTTTCCCTGAAAGTGATGCTTTGAAAAGCAGTGAAACTATCTGATCTTTGCACTCAGGCTTAGACTTCATTAAAATGCAGAACAAGTGTGCAAAATATGGGTCAAATAGGAAGGAGGTTAGATATGGCACAAACTTAGTAAGGCATCTGTCAAAGCACCGTCCAAGGCTTTTGCTTCCCATGGTGTCCATAAGGCTTTTCGTTTGGTTCTTCTTAAAGATTGTGGAGCAATCTTCCCTAGACAGCTCAGCGGTTAGTGTTACCCTTACTGTTTTCCAAACATATAAGCTGAACCTCCTTTGTTGTAATTTAAACTGTATTTCTTCATACCTGCTCTAGGCTAACCTGCTTTAGCAGGGGGGTTGGACTAGATGATCTCTAGAGGTCCCTTCCAACCCCAACCATTCTATGATTCTATGATTCTATATCCTACCACACAGGGAGCAACCTGCTCCTTTCCCTTTTGCAGCAGCTGTTTATGTACTTGAAGACCGTGACTCTCCCAGCCTCTCTAGGCTGTGCAATCCCAGTCCTTTCTCTCTTTCCTTATAAGCTTTGTTTTTCCAAAACTCTGATTATTCTCATTGTCCTGAGCTGGACTCCTCCAACGTGTCCAACTCTTTTCCGGAGACATGGAAGACTTCACACGCTATTCCAGCAGAAGTCTTTATTGGTGCCAAGTACTGGAAAGACTACTTGTGTTTTGNAAGCTGTGTTTTTCCAAAACTCTGATTATTCTCATTGTCCTGAGCTGGACTCCTCCAACGTGTCCAACTCTTTTCCGGAGACATGGAAGACTTCACACGCTATTCCAGCAGAAGTCTTTATTGGTGCCAAGTACTGGAAAGACTACTTGTGTTTTGCGGACTATGCTGCCGTCTGTAACCTCCCAGTGGGCTATTTGCTTTTATTGCAGCAGCATGACGTCGTTAACTTGTGTCAGTTTATAAGCTGCTATAACTTCTGGGTCTTTTTCTGAAGAAAATATGTTCCTTAGCCAGTCCTTGTGAAGCTGGTAATTCCTGCTGAACCTCTTCAAGATGGTTTTTTTTTTTTTTGCCCACTAGTTGAATTGTATCTTATTGCTTCTCTCATTTGTCAAGCTTGTTTTGAATTTGAATCCCCCTTGCAACCCGCTTGCAGTTCTTTCCACCTTTGTGTCAAAGTCTGCAAATTTAATAAACAAAATCTCTAGTCCGTCACCAGATCATTAATGAAAACACTGAATAGCACAAAATAAAGTCAGTCTCCTGTGCAACACTATTCAATTTATCCTTTGAGTTTTCACAGTGAAACTCTGGTAATTACTTTCTGAGTGTCGTTTCCTGACAAGTTTCAAGTGCGGGAGAGTCCTGCTGAGAGCACGCTGATCTGTTAAGTGTTGATTGAGGGAAACTCTAAAGTAATTGCTTCATGTGAGACCTATAAATCATCAGTTTTTCAGAGGGAACTTTAAGAAATGTTTAGACATTGAGATTCCTCAATATGGCAATATTTTCAAAACTGGAAGTAGGTAGGCTGGTTTGTATTCTGTGCTGTGCTATATACATGTCACTAAGCACCGGTTTGCATTTCAAGTTCCTAAATATTTTTGAGACTAGCTTTTTGAGAGTTTTTGTTGTTGTGCTTAATCACTATATACCTTTATAACAATAACAAAATAAATTATATTAAAATACTATTGGGCTTCTCCAGTTCCCACTGAAAGTGGCAGAATTTCCAGTGTTTTCAAGGAAATCAAGCTACTGTTTGATGAATACCTTCTTCTTTGAATAAATGTTGACAGATATTATTCAGCTAGATGTAGATCTGAACAAATAATGCAAAACATTATTACAGATGGATAATTTATTTGATGAATAGCAACTCTGTTTGACAAATAATATTAGTCTGTCTATGACTGGCTACAAAAGATGGTATTGCCACATAAAAATACCGCATCAGTCATCTGTATTGATATTTTATGTAAATTACAAGTGAAGGCTTTTCAGATACCCCAATCATAGAAGACACATGCTCTGCTGTAAATATATGGGAGCACTCAGTACACTTTGAGCCAAGTTCAAACCTGGTAGAAGCGAGTACGTTAGGAGCTGAAAGTTGGTAACACCAGAGTGAAACTTTTAAAGGCAACCCAGATTGCGTCTACTGTCTTTAAAATCACTTAAATGGCATGTTCAACACACAGGCAGAATGGAGTTCAGCTTAATATTGTGAGGAAGTCAAATATCCCTAGTAAACCAAGCCAGTGACTCCGATTAAAAAAAAAAAAAGTCTGTTCTTTAAAAGCACAGCTTGGAAAAGGAAGTTGCTGCTTGAAATTCCATCATAGGTTGAGCACTGCGTTATATCCTGATGCTTATTTTTAAGCTTCTACGCTGCACTTGCTTTGCAGAAAGCGTTGTGCACTGTAGCTGGAAGGCACTGAGTCAACAGAAGATCCCCAGAAGGCTTTACCTCAAAGCCGTTTTATCCTGCTGTTCTGGATAGAAAACAATCTTCTATTATTAAAAAAATGTATTTTAAGAAACTGGACTCTAAAATGAATGAAAATATGACCCTATGTTGGATAAAAAATGTCAAGCACGTATGTTAAAACAGCATATTTCTTTTTGTGTGGACAGCACGAGCATTCAGTCAGACTTGTGCCCAGAAATTCATGCGATCTCTGTAAAGCAATATGTAGCCACTACTTGGCTCTTCCCTCTGGGATTGAGCCCCCTTGTCCCTTGGAGCATCGATCCTAGCAGTGCTAAAGGGGAGATGGAGAGGATGAGGAAGAAGCCCTCTCCATCTAGCCTTCTTTTCTGGGTCCTGTGACAGCCAGGAGCTGGTTTGTCTCTTACCCCTTGCAGCAAGCAGATGAGAATGTTTAACACTGTTAATGTTTAATAAGGACAAGTGTAAGGAATGTTTAACAGTGAAAAGCTTGACTAGACTTGAATAAAAATTTCTCCCTCACTTGTACGGGGAGCAGGATTTCTGCATGACTTGGTTTTGTTGTCACAGGAAATGATTGAGCTTGCTGCATATTAGCTACGATCTTCGCCTAAGTAAACCTGAAGTAATGTCTCACTGAATTGTGCCAGTATTTGTAATAATTGAGATCATACATATAGCTGACTGACAGCCAGATTTCTTGCTGTACATCTCCATGGATGTACTTGCACACATTCCAGGAGTCTTTTTGCATTAGATTGCTGTCATATTATAATGATTCAGGTAGGATTGTCCACAGAATAAGAATAAGCTGAACAAAAGCCACGTAGATCAAGTTCCTCTGTAGGTGATGCAGAGAAAGAGTTGTCAGATAATGAAACAGGTCTAACGTGGTGAATTGCCACCTAGAAGAGTGGCAATTCAGAGAAGAGAAGCCCAGGTATCTCCATTGACTGCACAGGAGCCACAGCAATCCTGTGGTCTGTTGGGGAATGTGAACCAGTGTGTGTTAGAGGATGAGCATCAGAAGGAAGAGACACCAGAAGACGTTAGCCTGTCTTATCCTTGAACGTCACCCACATTCTGCATGCCTTCCACTGCTTTGCTCATCAACTGTAAATGACTCTTACGATGTGGCTTGAACTCCTCTTTCTTAGTTGACGCTCAGAAGATCTGGTAGTTGTTAGAGAATTTTTCCGCAGCATAGAGATTACATGCAAAACCTTCCATGCCTCTTAGGGCCTCCTGTGAGATTGTGCTGGGCAAACGGAGGGTGGCAGGAGGCCCTGGAAGGGGTCACGTAGAGTACTGTGTTGGCAGCTGCCCAAGAATAAGCCAGAAATCTCATATCTCGCCAGTAAATGCATCTTATACCATGTCCAGGCCAAAAATCTAAAAACCTCACCCTGCAGAGTAATGGATGTACAGAGAATGGCTGGAGCCCTGTGCTTTTCCTTCAATTGTGAACGTTGATTTTTCTTTCAAATTACTTACGTGGCTATACTGACTTTTGGGTGGGTGATGAAAATTTAATCTGTATTGAACAAGCTGCCTTAACCTGGCAGGTAAACGAATGCATTATTAATCCAATCTCATGTATTTCCTTAATGTGCATGCTTTATAATAGAGGCATTTAATTTTTTTCCAGGATTTATTATCCAACCTTGTATAAAAACATTCTGTTTTGTTGCACCAGTCACATTCTATTAGGCAATATAACACAATGTGACTTAGTGGCGTTTCAGTGGATAATATGACAAAACTTGTTTCTTTTTAAGAAAAAAAAATAACCAAAACAAACACAAGAATGAGCATTACAAAGATTGTGATGTGCTGAGAGAAAAGCCCCACAGATACGAAATTATAAAGGTCAGGACGTGTTAACTCGAGTCTGGTTTGCAAGTAAAAATACCATGCTAACGTGTGGCTGTCAAAAACCTAAGTGAGCCAGACAGACTTCTGACAAATAATTTTGGCAGTTCTCATAAGCTGAAAAGTGCTTTTTTTGCCTCTCTTCTCTTTGGAAATGTTTCCCTCCTGCTTACAGATGTGCAGAGAGAAAGAGAGTTAACAGAGACATTAAAACAACTGGGTGCTGTTAAAAATAACCCATACCGAGCACTGTCTTGTGTGTGCTCTCTGGGGAACGTATGAACTGTCAGTAGTTTAACTTACTAACTAGCCTTCCTGAATTTGCAAGATACAAAATGAGTTGCTTCTCTTTTGCAAACATTTTTCTCCACACATTATGAAGTAAATGAAGAGATGTTCCCTGTTGTTTTCATGTCTTGGGCAGAATTTCATTCTAGTCTGAAGGAGACTTTGGTGAAGGTGAGCAAAATTAAGAACTTCATAGAGCCAAAAATGCATTCACTTCTGCAATTTTTTTTTTCTAAAAAGTAAAATAAGAAAAAGAACTTTTGAAAATTTTCACGAATGTGAGAGAAGCACAGTGAATTACAAGAAAATATCTTTGTTTTGGTAGTGATGCTGTGGCAAGGTTTCTTGGTCCTAGACAGAACATTTGGCCAGAAAGAGAGACCCTAAAATACCCAGTGCTTGGAGCACTGTGGGGTATGGAGCGTGCTTGCATGAGAACAGGGATCGTGACCCAAATCACTTATGTCCTGAAAAAAAAAATCAAAGCCTCATGTTTTTAAAGTAGAAACTCTTGTTTTCTTGGCCACTCTTAGGAAATATCCCTGCAGATGTGCATGATATATTATGTAGCTGGACAACACCATGAGATTGAAATGATTCATTGAATTACTCGTGTCCTGAAGCAAAGGGACTAAATACTTCTCTTGTTTACGTTAATCAGACTGTGGCTTTGACATAAGGTTATGGTGTTATTTTTGTGTCATCCTGCTGCAAAATCTTTGTGCCCTTCTCCACAGAAAAGGGCCTAACAGTTGCAAAAATACATCCAATTTCCTATCAAGAATTGCTCTCCTGTATAAACAGGATCTTGCACTTTAAAGCTGGCAGAGCTCGGCCTTAAGGAAACTATATTTTTCAATTCAAATACATCCATATTCTTGTTTGCTTACACAGAGCCTGTTCTGTGGGGAATTATCTTGTTAAGATCTAATCGTATGCAGTGTATGTGTGGTGTAAATATATGGCCCTTTAAAATTCAAATACAGAATGTGGAGGTCATTGCAGGAACCTTCTGTGCCTCAGCAAGTGTGAATGAATTATCAGACTGCTTTCATGCTTTCCTCACTGTTCACATTACTATTTGCAGCTGGGAGCTATGCCATAAGTTACCTTTATATTAGCATTGAAAATTTCAAGGCTTTAAAACCAAAAGATTTCTTCTTCTTTTAGTCTCAGTTTTATTTGTAGGCTGTAAAACACACAACGTGTCTGTTGATCAGAAACTGGTGAGATGTTAGAAATTTGGTAAGCTGGAGTGTGTTTGGTGTAGTGTGGCTCGGAAAAAAGAGAGAACCTGTGGGTTTAGTGGTCTCTGTCCTCTGTGGTGTGGCTGGTTATTTTTGTTGCTGCCCATCAGACTTGTGCCAGATGACTGTGGTGCTTGGATGGGTGGAGAGGATCTTGTTCTGCTGCATGGCTGCGTCGTTGGGGTTTCCAGCAGAGAAGCTGCTGTATCTGTGGGGAGCTGTAGGTGTAGGTAAAGCAAGCGGCTGGTTAGGACCGGAAGGTGCTGGGGGTGGCAAAGCAGCTGCAGCCCTGCTGCCTGCTCTGCCTGCCTCGGAGGTCTGGGAAGCAGCTTGGTTGCTGCTGCTGGGGGTAGCAATCATGAGTCTCAGGCAGCAAAATTGGCAGCGCTCAGGGGCCCTGATTTCTACCCACCCTTCTGCTCCTGGGCAGCAGACCCGGCTCTCTAGGGATACTTGTGTTTATCTCTTCACCTTTTTCCTCTGGCAGGAACAGCAAAACCCACTCCAGGTCTTGGTGCCTTGTTGTCCTTGGGGTAGCCAAATTCCGGTTTGCTTGCAATGCTCAGGTGCTTTGAGCTGCCTTGCTGTGAACGTGTTAGTCTCCTGGCAGCTCCAGCCATAGGGGCGCAGGGGAGGCCTCCTTCCCATTCCCCGAGACAGCTCTGCTGCCCCTTCCCCCTGCTCCTGCGCAGCCTGGACAGCACTCATGGGGAGGGCCCTTCACCTGGATGTCCACCTGGAAGAGTTTGAAAAGGATGATTTGAAAGAAAGATTTACTATAGTAACTTACCTCCTGGTGGGGAGGTCATTCTCCAGGGGAGTAGGAAACACTGTGTATGTTGTATGTTGTACTTGAATATTGCAGCTAAACTACTGGATAAAAAAAAATCCTCTGCTCTGGAGGTAAAAACCAACACAGTCCTTCCAAATTTCCAATTCTGCTCGTGTTGAGGAATGGATACAACATGAGGGAACTCTGGTCTGTCTCAAAGGGAGAGTGTTTATTTCTTCTACAAAGTCTGTGAAAGAGCCTTACCAACAGCGTAAGCAGCTGTAGTTCTGAGTCCCTGGTTACTCCGCTTGCCTTTTTAACTTGTTTGATTCCTGTTTGGCATTGCTATCCCCACCTGGTTCACTTAAGAGCAACACAAATTTATGTGTAAGCTTATTGACAGTGCAACCTCCTTTTCGGGTAAAAGAAAGGGCAAGTGTAATGCCAGCTTGTTAATGTACTTAGGTAAGTTCACGTGACAGCTGTACCTGCTGGAACTAACACCAGTTTTTTCCCCCCTTCACCCTGAAGATTTCAAACGGTCCTCATTTTGCTTTCATGTCATCTGTATGCAGTACTTTACACTAAGGGTAAGACACAGGCAAGCATGCAAAATTGATGTTTTTACTTCTTGCCAGATTTTCTAACTAAAAAAGATTTCCCCCGGCAGTTCTATCTCCAGATATTACCACCCCATCTTCTAAAATTGTAAAAGCCCCTGTATATTTGATATCTTGTGGACTCTCAACAGATTTCAAAGGGAGATTATATTTGCTGTATAGGTTGTCCATAGAACATAAAATATGAATGAAATTGTAATTTTATGGCAGATACCATAGCTGTAACTGTCACAGATAGTCTGTGTCAATAGTCAGGTGAAAAAAACAGTCTCTAAAAATATTTGATTGACTTTTTTTCCAGTTAAGCCAGGAAAAAATCCTCAAAATTATGAACATGGTAAAAAACAAAGAAGTGAGCATTGAAGGAGCTTTGCATTTGGCACAGAAAGAGGTGTATGCTGAAAAGGTAAGGTCCCTCCTTAGATCTAATTTGCACGACATTGAAATGTATGAGCATGTTCTGGAAAGCCTGATTGAGCGTTAGGAGCATGTCTGTATTCCTTTCGAAGATGCAGTCCCAACTTGCGCAAACATACACACTCCACTTTGTAACCAAATATGTCAGGTACTATCGGCTGATACTACCTCTATCCTGTGTAATGGATATCCCATGCAGATGCTGCAGCTGCACTGATGCCGTTACCTGGATGAAATAGTTTAAATCTAGATCAGATGTACCCATATGAGTTTTGCTATTCCAAGTGCATCATCAAGTACTGCAAGCCTTGGCCAGTGTGACTTCAATTCTAACAATTCTAACAGTTAGCTCTGACCTGCCACCAGGCAAAAGTAGAATCACTGTAAAGATGGCTAAACCAACTGGTTTTGGGTCCTACAACAACACAGCCTTGCTGAGCCTGTGTCAATGAGACCAAGAGGTCTAGTCCAGAGATTTCTTTAGGATGAGATTGAGACACGAAAATTTCATTTTTCTGCTATTAAAGCCTTAATCTCTTCACTGTCAATCAGAAGTGGTTCATTAGCATCTTTCCATTTTATAGAAAGTGTGGAAGTACTTTTCTGAGAAAAGTAGAAGTTGATAACAGTAGAGTGGAGATGGTTTCAGAATGAGGAATACATTGATTGTGTACACTAGTACATGAGCCTTGTACTTCTCTCCATAATCCCTGTCCGGTATCTCTCTTACTGTAATCTCTGCCCATCATCACCACAGAAGTGCTAATGGAGAATTCTTTGGAAAAATTTTCACTATCCGTATTCCTTTCTGCTCTGGATTTTTGAACCAGCCTCCCCATGGGAGCATCTCCAGGGACCAGAGAAATCTTATGATGTGCTAATGACACAATCTGAAATTTTTTTTCACCGCAGGAGCTGATGGTGAATTTGAGATAAACTATTGGCATTTTAAAAAATAGCTTTCTGAACTACTTATTAACTTTTTGGTTGGAAGGAAGTAGAAGGAGAAGCAAAAATAAATACTAACAAAGAAGCAGCACAAGTTTTGCAAAAGGGCTGCAGTCAACAAAAATAATAAACTCAGCAGTGTAAGACTACTATATTCTCGGAGTAAGAAGAAGAAGGGTTCCTTTTTTACTTCTGCTGCATTAAAGTTTTTGCCGTAGCTAATTATTAGATCTAAATCAGATTTAATACAGCTGGATCACGACCTTCCCTTCCCTGTATTTTCCTGAAGATTATAAAATCAGTCATTTTCCATGCACGTGATATAGCTGCTGTGAGAGCTCAGATAACAAATTGCATACCGTCATATAATATCAAGGAACAAAGATCTTCCATTTTACTGCACTGCATTCAAGGATCTGTAAATATTTTTCTTTAGAGTCACATATGGTTCTTGTTTGCTATGTAGCCCATTTAATAGACCGCTTGTACTCTTGTGTTTTGAAATATGTTTAGTACAATTCCATGGGTTCTGCTCTTCTCCTTTCTGTCTTCCTGCTTTCTGCTCTCTCTTTCACCTTCCATCCCCATCTGCGACCCCTCCATTAGTTCAGCAGGACTTGTGGATATGTTGTGCTTGCGGAACTCAGGTCAGGAGGATGCTCCCATGGATCAACATGCAGAGTTCTTCTGCAAAGCCCCCAGTGCTGTTTAAACACTGCTCACTGAGGGAGATTTCATTTGAGAACAGGACTGGATTTGAGTGGACAAAAATTAGCACAGTGTTGGACATATTGCTGATTTCTGTTCTGTTTTTTAGGATTCACAGGATTCGCTAACTGGCTCACAATTTAACTTCATTATCTACAAGTATAAACACTATCGGTGGCAGAAACGCATTTTGCAGGTAACTTTAAAAATTCTCACTTTTGAAGCAAAATATAAAAAATATAGAATGCTTAGGTTGCTTGGTAAATTTTATGAAGTAGCTTAAAACATGTTGTGGTTCAGTGACCTATCCGAGACGTATAAGACATTGAACAAACTTTCTGCCTTTTACACTGAAAGTATTCTGGACATAATATCTGTAACTCCCTCTACTGAGTCCCTGGGAGGGCTGTAGATTGGACTTGATGATCTAAGAGGTCATTTCATATCTAAAAACCATGATTTGTCACAAAGATGATTGATTATAAAGGGTCTGCCTGGGAGCCGTTATTAGTTAGCAACAGTAAATGCATGTAAGTGATGTAGACATAGTTAAATATCTGTCCCTTTTGACAGAACATCACTTCAACTGCACTCTCTAAAACCTTGGGAAGAAATGTTCCTGGGGATACTCAAAAGGTTCACCTGGCAGACTATGCATTTAATCTCTGGTTACTCTATCCTGTGAATTCTTTTTTTTGATGTTATGGACCATTAAGGCTTTCTTGACTTGCACGATATTAAAGCAAACTTTGGTCAATAACGGTGATTTCCTGATTCCATGAAGTCAGTGACAAAGGTTTCATATTGTTTCCAGGAACCTGGATTTCACTGAATTTTTCCTGCAGTTGGACAAAATTTGGTTATGAGCAAGTCTAAGTCATATATGTTAGAGAGTATTTTTTGCTTTACTACATGTTAACTGTAGAAAGTATTATCTCCTTGTTTCCCTCAAAACTTGGTGGATATTGGAATGAAAAGATTATTTGTTTAGACATAAAGCTGATGGAAAAATGGAGAAAGCTATACTACGTTTGGAAGTTATCAGTCTGGAAATCTGGAGTAGTTTAATTCAATTTCTCTAGTTACTAACAGCCTTCAGAAGTCAGAGATAATAATAAGAGTGGTTCTGCTTTGGACATTACCTGCTATAAAGAGAATGGAGGGAAAGGCCACAGTGTTAGCATTTGGTTGGCGTGGTTTGCACTATAGGAATGAAAGGTGCCGAGAATCATTTATGACCAAAGGTAAATACCTAACTCAGGAGAGATCTGGGGCTCTTCTGAGTTTGTCTTCTCTGTGGGCTGCATTCACTGAAGCTGGGCAGTCAGATAATATTCACATCTTATTGTATCAACAAAGCTGTTTCTGCTCAGCAGGGACTGACACATAGAACAGATGCTGGCATCTGTCTGTACCAGTTTTTAACACTGCAAATATAGATTGCGCAGTGGAAGAAGAATAATCTTGTTTTGAAGCAAACATTTTTTAATTGTTGTAGCTGCGAAACAGCAATAAAATAACTTTATTGGCTATTGTTATCACTCCTTTCACATGTATACATAGAGACAAAAAAACCCTTGTGTTAGGTAAGTTCTAAAACAAAACGCAGCAATATTTATAACAGAAAGTAATCTCACAATAGTATCCTCTCTTCCTGACACAGAAGCGACTGTTATAAAAATAACCACCTTCACTTCATTTTAGTACTGGGGCGTAGGTTGAAGCAGTTAGCAATTGAATCTTTGCTGAGACGGTCATGCCATTAATTTGTGCTATGACTACTGCCGAATGGGAAGTTTTTGCACTGGGTGGTATATGACAAGGAGAATTTAAAAAGAATTAATATTTCTGAGTGATAAATTGGTGCATATTCATCAAAAGAGATAGGGAAACACAGTTACAATGACTATCTGTTTGTTTTGTAACTAAGCCAAATATAGTACAGTATCTTGATGATGGAATGTCATTTTTCATTCTATGCATCAGCAAGATAGATATTCTAAGCTGGTCCTTTATCTAAATACTCTTGCATGGCAATGTTGGGGATGCTGTCTTCCGCTTTCAGTGAAGAGAAGCGATGGAGTCGAGTAACGAAGAACTTTCTATTCCAGATTGATTTCAACACAAAGACCATTTTTAACATTGAAAAAGGAATTATTAAGAAACAGTTCCCTTTCTCACAAGTCAAAGCCTGTGAAGATACTGAAAGGAGGCGCTTCAGCATTGTGTTTCACGGGCGACAAGATTATGAGCTGGAAGCAGTGTCTCTTGATGATAAAAGGAAGGTAAGTTTTTACAATGTCATAGACAGATTGCTATAAATAACAGCTAATGTTATGGTGGTGCCCAGCAGGTCCCAATCATGAATGGGAATTGTTATCCTGTGCATTGTGCAAGTGAAGAGGTAAGTATGTCTTTATTCTGTATATGTTTGTACACAGAACAAAGGGAATGTGAGTTCGGGATAAAGCTTGGCCTTAGGATTTTGCTACAGTTCACTAGGACTGAAGATGTAAAGCCAGCTCAAGACATGATATGAAAGCTACACCTTGAATGTAACTGCTCTGAGATTGTATTAAAACAAGTAAACAAAACCGACAACATGCACGGTTGAATCTTAATTGAAATTTTCTAAGCAGTATTTTTTCCTGTATGTAAGATATTAATTAAAATACATGCTTTTAGGAAGAATGAATGATGTCACCCTGACGCTGTGAAAAGGCAAAGACCTGGTAGTTCATCTTTTACGATCAAAATACACTGGTATTATAAAATTGTCAGAGGAAGACAGCCTAGGTACAACTAGATATTTGTTTAATTAAATGATTCAGTGTTGCAAGATTTTGTATTTTTTGTATGAAAATGTTTCATTTTGAGATCTCAGCTCCTTTTGAGTTCTAGGTTCAATTAAATATTCCAAATAGCATAATTAGACTTCACTCTGAAACTCGAGTCGTGACATTAGCACTAGCTTCTCACCTGAATACAGGCCTGTTGTGGGGTGATCAAATCTTGGAGTTTGTGTCCTCTACTGCTGAAGTGCTGAAGCCAGCTGCGCAATCTAGGTTGAGGTACAAACTCTCAAAAATCATGGAAGAGTTTGCATCCAAACTTCTGCTGTGACCTGTTTGTAAGGGGCTTTTTGCAGAGGGATTCATCCCTTGTAAAATTTAATAGTTCACTCCACATGCAGAAACTTTTATTCCAGATGAACAGTACCTCATGGTTGATTAGCTTAATTTTTGAAACAGATTACATTTAGCAGAGGAGCTCAAAAAGGTACGTATATTCTGTAGTAAGAAGGCTCAAATATGGCCCTGTATAACAAAAAGAGTGCTTTAAATTCACACCCAACTTAATCCGTGCTATTTTCAACTGTAGGCAAGCCTTCATTTTACTCTTAGGTTTGTTTGAGATTTCTAGCGAAGTCAAGTACTGCTTGGGCTTGAACTGAGTTGAACATAAACTTTGTCCTAGATTGCTTTGTATGTGAATTAAAAAAATACAAGTATGTTTTACAGTAACCCCTCCAGAATAAAATTATATTCTCCTTACACTGACACGTTTAGAACTATAGACATAAAACCAAATTGCAGTTAAGTAGTTCAGCATCATAGAAAGACCCTATTTATTTTACATTAATTTATTTTACCTATTTGGCTGCTGCTTATAGTGCTGTCCATCATTTTTATACTTGAAAAATCAGCCTATTAATGTCTTATTCAAGGGAATTAACATGGAAAATATACTCTCTCTGCTGCCACTTATTATATAGATAATATACCTTCTGAGCAGAGTTATACAGAGCAATGCGTACAAGAGACCAGCAGAATTCTGCTCTGGAAGACCTGCAGAATGTGGGGTGATACACGAAGGACTGCTGGATTTGCAGCAAAACACTTTTACATCCACTGAATGGGTGAAGTATGAACATTTTCATAGACCTCTGTGCTGTGGATTTTCTTAAAATTTCTGATGAACACTTTAAGATTTTAATTTACTGATAATGAGTTGATTATTTAATTGCTTTTTAAAGTTAAAACTTAGATGCCAAATCTGCATGAGATGAAAACATTGAAATTAACTTAATTTCAATTGAAATTAATAGTGGTACCCAACAAAATGAAGTTTTGATGTGTGCTAGAGTCTGCTGTGTGCATTACTTAAATATATAATGGTGATGGTGCTGAGAGTGATTTTAATGGTGGGACTTTATGTTTACCTCTTTACATTTTACTCCGTTTTCAGTTATAAGGAAAAGGAGAACAAGACTGGCAAAGCATATAAGGAGTATAGGAGTCCCGCTAGAGAACGTTGGCTCACCCTGGCCAAATGGGTGCCCTAAAATTTGTAATTCATTCTCGTAATATTCTGAATTTCTCACCTGTGAGAGTGACCAACCATGGTGGCCTAATGTGGTGGTGGTTTCAGAGACAGGAATCATTATTCAGTACAAAGTGGACTGTCACCACCATTTTGTTCAGCCCCTAAACCATCACTACTAAGCATGACTTTTGTTTCCACTTATTCTATTACTGAACTAGTGAACCAGCCGCAGTGATTTTACATAGTTTTCTGCTCATTCTACAGACAACCCACCCTTCCCCTGAGCCATCTCCTAAAATACCTGGAAATTGCTTATACTATCAAAGGAGAGAAACAGACAGAAAAAAAGAATCTGTCTGGCAAGAACTAATGAAACAAATTTAACATTGTTATTATCTGCACAGGGCAATTATCTCAAAAGACTTCACACTTCACAGAAAATTATTTTAATTGTTTTTAAAAGGCTACCACTGTATGTCTTGTAAACACTACCCTTAAGTGTGTCCAGGATTTGTTACCTTGCAACATTTAACAAGTTTGTTAACAAACAAAAATTGATTTTTATTTATCTTGTGAAGCAAAGCCCTTGTTGCTTTCTTCTTGATATTAATCCTCTCTGTTTTTGGCAAAGTAACTAATGGTGGAAACATCTGGAGATCCGATTAAACTCTAGGCCCCTGCTTTAAAGAAAGGAGAGATCAATATAACTGCCAGCTCCATTAAACAATTCTTATCACTTTGACTGCGTATGTGGGAATGGATGCAATTTATATTTTATGTTTAATTCTTCTGTGGTGGCTAAACTTATTTAAATTCCTCATAGAACACCTTAATCAACTAGCCACACCTTGAAGAGAGAGCGGAGGAAAAGAAAGGTCTGATAGAACTGTCAGAATGATAAAGAAATGCAGTAACCCTCCAGAAAAATGAGAATGCAAATGCTTAAATAAGAATAAAAACCACATACTGTAAAGCCCCGCTTGTTGTTGAATGTAGGACCTTTGTTATAAGCAGCAGAGCAGAATCCTAGAGGAGAGAGTGGAGCAGAAGATTCTGCTGTAATAGAAGCTGTGTAAGGTCAGACAGTTTCTGCCAGGATTAATTTACCATTCAAATAGGTAATACCAAAAATTTGGCACAGTCACTTCCGATGGAAGCCCCTGAGAACAGATCACTTTGACCCTTTCCTGCCAAGTGACTTGTGGGAATGAGGGGGCACCAGGATCGGTTCTCACAGACTAAGAACGTGCGCAGAGGCGTTTCCTGGAGGGAGTTATTGGACTGTGAGGCTGGGCACTAATTTATATTATGGTGACTTATTGATAGCTTTGTGGCAGTGAAACCTAGAAGACGCAGAAACTCTGAAACCTCAATCACATAGTGAATTCCTTTAAAAGTTCAAAGTCCAAAAGACCCACAACAAATGAGAGGAACAAATACAGTGGGAGGGACAGACTATGGCTAACAAATTAACAGGATTTGGGTGATCTTTGGTTGATAGTCAGATCTTCTTAGTTTCAGCTCTCTCATTAGGCATGGCAGGCTAGAAGTTCGTATTTTGTGTCACAGTTGACTTATGTGTCAGATGAGATTAAGCAGCGCGTATCTCAAAGGTTTTATGCTTTAGTATTGATACTTTTTGACTGTTCCATGGAGGATGCTATAAAAATGTAGAGACTCGTTGACATTAGAAAATGCTTTAACAAAGCTAGGCCAAGTAAATAAGTAGCCAGTGAAAAACCAACTGCATCTCCATTCCTTGTCCTTCAGGCACTTGGTACAACTACGTGAAGGAGAATTGACTTTATATTGCATAGGTCTGGGAGGAAACAACAAGACTGCAGACCCTGGAACAAATACAATTAATTTGTCAGGTGGTAATGTGAGTGTCAGCAAGGAGAATGGATGCAGTACCTTTTCAGTCCAGACCAAAGAACACAATTATTTGTAAGTATTGTTGGCAATTAACAGTTTGTTAAAGCAGAACTGCTGAAAACAAGGTCAAGCAACAGAGAAACCCAATGTCCCAGAACAAAATACAACAGTGGGGAAATGAGATCATCAGAATTATACAGGTAGCCCCTCCTGTTGCTCTGCAGCGATTTGATAAGTATTTTAAGAAGGAATCAAAAGTAGCACATTGTGGAATTGTGAAGTTACATAGAAATACTGCCCACAAAGACTTGTCTAGTTGTCATGTCAGGAGCTAGTGAAGAGCTATATCATTCAGCTTGATAGAACAGATGTGTGAACAGGTTCTGACTAGCTTGTGCAACAAGCACAGCAAGATACAGCACATTGTTCACCTTCCCCCAAGGTGGAGAAGAGGAATTGCGAGGTAACTGCACCACCAAGTCAATATATGGCAAAACTTCAGCTCTCTAACCTTAGACACGTAAGCAATTAACTCTCTCTGAGAAGGTCAGAGTCAGCAGCACTGGGCTCCTTTGACAAGTAAAGCTGCTGAACATCATTCTGCCTAAATAAGAGAATATCTGTGGCTGGACTAGTCAGCATATTATTTACACTTCCTTGCATTTATATATGACATTCTTAAATTTCAGGTTTCGAATACCCTTTACTGTCCGAAATAACAGGACAGAGGACATTAGCAAGCTCCAGAATGAATGGGTGTCTCTCATAGAAAGGTACTGCCCACTGTGCAAGGGTGCCTCGCTGCCTCAGGAGGGGTATCAAGGATGCGCTTACTCCGAAGCCGATTATGAGGTTGTTACTGCACCTCTGAATGAACAGAAAGAGGAGGCTCTCCATTGTGGTGTGAGTTCTGCAGCAACCAGTCTGAACAAGTCTTCAAGCCCCCAGATAAAGCCTGCAGAGGCGGACACAGCCCCAGCATTACCATCTCTTCCACTTCCCATAAGTAAGGCAGCGGTACCACCAGCCCCACCTGCATTCCCGCAGCCCTGCAGCCTCTCTCCATCAACAAAGAGAACAAAAGCCTTTCACTGGGATGCTGTTCCTTGCGATAAGGTGAGGATGAAGTGATAGTAACTGTTAAAGAAAAACTAATATTGTAGCCTAAAAGTACAGCTGTGCCGCAAAACAGCCTGGATGCCCTTCTGTATGTATGGATTGAACAAAGTGACTCTGTTCTTTTGTCGCTTTGTTTACCCTGTCACTCTTTCTTACATTTTTAGATTCAAAAGTCAGTCTGGGGATCATGTGACCCATGCAAGAGAAAAATAGATGTATCCAGACTCTATGATCAGTTTCAGATCCAGGACGTGGCAGTATTTTCAGGCAATGATCCTTCAGTGAATCATCACATCATGTTAGATCGAAAAGTTGCACACAACTTCAGTAAGTGTATTAATAAGTACTATGTACTCCTGTATGGAAGCTTGGGGTGAGCACTGCATGCATTTTCTATTTGTACTTTCTGCCATTTATTAGGCAAAGGAGACAAGCCTGTGTCTGAATAATCTTTTAATTCAGCGCCCCTCTACTGATTTATAAAGATAGACCTCATGGCTCAGTCGCTTTAATGCGGTCCTTAATGATACAGAGTAGAAGCGCCAAGCTTCTCCACTTGCACAAAACATGGATGTGCCATTGAGCTGTGATGCTGTTGTCTTAGGGCAGACAGACATGTAAAATCACGTATGATGCATGTGAAATCAACATTAAGACTCAGACTTCAAAGACTTGAAATTTTGTGGGCTGGCCAGGTAAAAGAAGTCAACAGAAATAGCTCGATACCTAGCACTTTGAGTACTGTACTCAGTCTCTCCCCTACACTGACTTCAAAGATATTCATGTAGATGGGTTGGTGTAAGAAGCCTTTGAGACAGCTACAAGCCAAGTCACAGGAACTCTCTTGGCCTTTCTCTGGCCAATAGCTTAGACTATGAACCAGCTGCCTTGGATGATCCACGAACAGGATCCTTCCCTTGCGTGTCTCGGGTATGATTCTGCCAAAGGCCTGACCTAGAACAGTCTTTCACAGCTAATGAAGCAGTTCAACACACAGTTCTGGTTTTACTAATAAAACGATGTAAAGGTCTTTCGATTACTTTGATGAGAAGTGGTAGACATTAAAGGAGCAAGAGTAATTGTTCTTCAAAGACTACTCTGATTTCTATTACAGAAAAGGCTTTCCAAAAAATTTCTGTAACCTAGCACTGTTTTAAGAAATTTTATGTATGTGAAGAATTTGAAGCAGTTAATTTTAAAGTTTTAATGATTTCATCTTTATGAATATTGATAAGAAAGAATATACTTTGGAGATCATGTAAAGTTTTAATTGGGAACCGTAAATGGAGATAACTTGTTGGAATTATCGCATCCATTGAGTAACAATTTGAAGGGTTAAAAGGAAGTAAGTGACACGAAAGTGCTGTTGCAGATAAAAAGAATCCTGTAATAACTCTTTTATCTACTAAATTATTGCAGTTTCTTTGAGGAAATTCACTTCTTTTGGTTTGCAAATAGCACCATTCTTCCCTTTGATTCTATTCCTCTTACAACTTCTTTCATTGAGACATTCTACATCCGTTTCTTAATCTTATCCTTAAAGTCCCACCAGTGAGATTTTTGGCATATACTTATTATAATGGACATTACTTAGATCAAAAGTTAATTTGATCCTGAGAATTCTGATTAATCTTTCTGCAAGTGCTGCAAATCACAGTTCTTAAATTAACGAATAAAAAGATGAAGCTCCAAAATGCCAGTAGGTTAAAATTTCTTGAGAATTTGAGTGGGTTTCTGAACACAAGAGAAAAAAGGGAAATCCGAGAGAAGATCTACACACTAAATTCAAGCCCAATGTATGAGAAAATGCAAATAAAAGCTAAGTTATCTAGTGGCTTCTTGTAGACAAAATAAATTTCTGTTATACAGAGAACAGGTATCAGACAAGAAAAACATCCTCAGATTTCCAATGAAAAATTTTTGAAAGCCTCTTTAATGATCCAGTTTCTCACATATACAATCCTTATTTTGCATACAAAAATACTTTGAAAATAAAAATGTTGATCAAAAAAAAATTGAGAAACTGATAGAAACTGAGCAGGAAGAATATAGATATCAGTTTTGAAGAAAAAGCTGCTGACAGTATTTTGGAATGAAGGGAAGTTTAGAAAGGAGGCATGAACTCACCTGCTTCTGAAGAGTAGTGATTGCTGTAGAAGAATAGAATTTTTATTAGTCTTAAAGTTTCAGACAAATCACTGTATTTACCCACTTTGTGCTGGGTTTTAATAAGTATTTTTGAAAATTAGTTTAACAGCTTTAACATTTAGAGAGAGTGAATACATACAGGAAATTAGAAACTAATTCTGAATTAGAAAACTAATTCTGAATTAGAAATCTAATTCTGAATTTGTGCGAGAAATATTTTCATTAGAAATCCAGTTCTCAGAACAAGTTCAACCAGGAAAAGGAGCTGAAACAACCATATGTGATCTTTGACCAACAAAGAATGTCTTTAATTTTATTTGTTAAGTATTTGCAACTGATTACTTTGGCAAAGTCTGATGACTAGAATTTATTCAGTGGCTAATTTCAACTACTGAAAATGTGGAAAAAACCCCCACTTTGTAGATGGTTTGTGAAAAGGAAGCAGCTGAATTTTAAAATCAGCATTTTACTATGAATGATTCAGTCTGTTACAGTCCATAGACATCACACCATTTGAAGAGATACATAGTTTAAAAGGCATAGGGAAGCAAAAGATGCAAGGCGCAAAAAGCGTAAGAAGGAAAAAGGGAAGATTTTGCCAGGCTTAGCACTAAAGCTCGATCTTATGACAAAATTAGAAGGGTGGAAGGTGTGTCAGAATAAGAATAAATGGTATCTACTATATTGGCCAACAGTCTGCCTGAGAACCATTAACAGCTGATTTGGGCCACAGCAAGTTCCTATAGCCTGAAAAACTCTGCTCCTTTGCAGAATTGGAGGGGGGAAAAAAAGCTAAATCATACACATCCTTCCTGAATTCTCATTCCCTGTCCCCTTGTGCTGCTCAGAGGAATTCTGTCGTAGCAGAGACTCTAGGACAAGTTTCATGCCAACACTGAGAAGCACTTAAACCTTTTCACTTTCTCTGCTGATGCCGTCTGTTCACTTCCTTGTGCTTCCTTTTTTACCTTCGTCCATTGGTAATGATGACGGAGGCAGACAGTAATTAAAGAATTATTGGCCAGACAGTTTTCTTGGGAGCAACAGCCTTACAAATGATTCTTCACCTGTTTAGGGAAGACATGTCTTGTTTCTGTTTTCCTATCATAATGCATAATACGAGCCAGCCCCAGCATTACCTGCACAGAAGTCTTAAACATTACAAAAACTCTTAGTCAGATTTTAAAATATCAGATTGTGGAAGAAGTGAGCGTTTCTGTTTCCCAGGTTACCTTCATTTTGGGAGTAGTTTTTCTTGCATGGACTCTAACTACCTTCTTTTGAACCCTAGAAATTAAAGTAAGTAAGTAAACAAAACCAAAATAAATGGAAAATTTAATTTCTTTAACCTTCAAAATCTTATAATATTTATATTATAATAAAAATATATATAAATATAATACATTATATTTTCATTTGGAAAAAAATGTTGACTGTTGAGCTGAGTACAAGAGAAATATATAATAGCAAATACTTGAGTACCTTCTGCTAACAGTATGTTGACAATTCTGTCTTATGCATTAGCTATGTTCTGACAGAAATATATTTTTGTTTCACTATTGCTATGTATATTTAAAGAAGATATGAATACTGAGTTTTTGCCTTAGTGTTAGCAGCTACTAAGGGTTTTGAGGTTTTCCTGTTTTTCTTTTTCCTATTTTATATTTTAATCTGGAAAGTAAATATGAAAGGTTTCATTGATTTTCCTTCTCTTGAGGATTTTCTTCCAAGTAATCTAAGAATCATTTTCCTCCAGACATTTTTCTTAAAAGTTTCCGTATAAAACCAAGCGAGCTGAAAGAAAAACTATACATTATACATGAAAAGAGTGGTGGACTTACGGATGAGCAGATTACAGCACTAAGAAGGTAATCTTTGGGATTCAATTTTTTGTTTGTAATATATGCTATCTTTTGGAGCAAGCATAATCTTCTGCAAATAATGGGAAGTTCAGGAAAGATGTTACTGAGACATTGGGTCTATCTTGACTGTGAATCAAATGTTTGACTTGCACACAGAGATCTCAGTCCTTGCAACTGAGATTTTAGAGTACATCCCCAAAATATCACTTTTCCCTATGTTGGGTGGGAAAGGGGATTGCAAGAAATGACAGCAAATCTGACACGAATTTGTGAACCAGTTGCAAGGAGCAGAGTTAGTAAAAGAATAAGGTGTGGCAGTAAGTATGTGTAACTTGACGAGAAGACTTTAGAACACTTCTTGCTACAGCCTTACTGTCTATTGTGGGATGAGAAATGAAAGAAACAAAGGGAGTCTTGTTTCCTGTTTAAAACTGGTTTGGAGAGGAGGAAGCTATGGACGTGTTACAGGATCTTCATGCGATGATGGGATATTAAGAACATCAGTATTTCTCAGTGGCAGAGATTTGTGGGTTTAAAGCAGAATGCATATTTTGGTATCTTCAAATAAATTGAATTAGTATATCGAGAGAAATAGATTTCAGCAGTGTAAGAAAACCACTGGCATGTGAAATTTGTATACTAGATTGTATCTCTTAAAATAGTTTAAGAGACAGAAAGAAAGAAGTAGGACCCTAGAGTAGTGTCTGTTACACATCCCAGTCCCCATGTGATATGTCTACCCATTTCACTGGACACATTCATATGAAAGTTTGATGTGAAATTCTTTCCTGCTTCAAAATGAGAAAACATTTGAGTTTTTTTGCTAGAGAGAGCTTGGAAAAAGACGGTTCTAGCAAAGAAAATGAGTAAGTAAATAATCAATTTTGCTGCCAATGTGTTTACTGCTTGTGGAATGAGTTTAATTCTGGCCTTAAAACCCTGATCCTAATCAGTACATCAACATTAATTTTAAAGTCCGCAGAATCATGCCTGTACTGTGATGTGAACAGAACAGACAGGTAACATACGGTATTAATATCATTATGTGAGATAGATTGCTTGTACGAAGCTTGCCTGAAGTATGAAGGGATATGGACAAGACACTGAAAATTTAAATGTTTTAAATGTACCAGTATTCTGGAGGAAGTGTCCATGCTGCCCCAGTGCTTTACCAGTTATATCTCACACTGGTGCACAGCAGATTATGAGCTGGTGAAAGGTGTATAGCTGCACTAAAGGTAGGGGAGCTCCGTTGCCTTTCAAAAGCTGACCTTAAAGGCTTCATTCAAAAAAGAAAGATCTTACTGCAGTACTACAGTTTCTAATTCCAGTGGCAGAATTGGTCAGGAGATAATTGCAGTGAAATATCTTGGACATTGAGAGTGGTCTCCATTGTTCAAGACCTAATGCAGTATTGCAGGTTCAATCCAGGATCTCCACGCTGTTAAAATAGTATAACACCACTGAGATCACCGATTTATAGCATCTGGGCTCTTTGCCATCATATAATAATAATAATAATAACAATAATAAAATATTACTACTACTACTAATAATATGAAACTTGAAATATTTTACTTTTTCCTTTAAGATTTCTGATAGTAATAATGCTGAGGAAATTTTTCTAGCAATGGAATGTATAAGAGATATTGGATGCTGCTTTACTACATGTTATATAGAATCAAGG
Source organism: Steatornis caripensis (assembly GCA_013398225.1). Lineage (NCBI taxonomy): Eukaryota > Metazoa > Chordata > Aves > Caprimulgiformes > Steatornithidae > Steatornis > Steatornis caripensis. The sequence goes on from VZSC01000549.1 coordinate 90,532, forward strand.
ATTTTGTTCCTGGGATTCTTATTTATTACAAAAATCCAGGAATGCATGTACAAATCTCGTAGTGAAAGGAAGTTTATTTTTCCCACCCCAACAGTTTTAAAAATGTTACTGAAATAGACGAGATGATACGTTGCAGAATTGAGGGTTGGATTTCCAAGGCAGTTCAGTGTCTTACAGCTCCCACTCAGACATCTCATCGAAGGAGTGGGTGAATATCTGGAAAAGTCAGCACGCAGAAGTTTCTTTTGTACAATGCACTATAGTGGAGTTGGGATGATACAAGGAGTGGGGCACCTAGCACTTTTGAAGACCTTTCCAAGCAATTTAGGTGCCACAGTGGAAAACTTTACCGTTGAAAACTGTGGCCTCCAATTAATTGAGAACCGATGATGATGACAGGAGTTTAAACAGGATAGTCAGGGGCTGGAAAATTCCTCTCTGTGGAAATTATACCTGTCATATTGTCTAAGCCTGAACAGGAAGTTTAAATTCTACTATTGTAAGATGAAAAATGTTTAAAGCCAAAACAGATTACATTTTCAAGACTGTGACCATGGAGCAAAATGTTCTACTTGGGTATCCAGTGAAGGTTAGTGGAGGTGGTGGAATAGTATTAGAAACTTCAGGACCTATATTGATAAAGAAACTTTTCCATAGTCCTCTGGAAGATTATTTATCCTGACTACTTAAAATCAAAAGCAAAACACTTTTTGTCTCTATAAACTTAATTTTTCAGAAGAGTGGGAGATTTTTTGTTGCACAAATTCCATTAGAGCTGCGTATCTGTAGAAAGGTATTTGTGAAATGCATTCACATATTCTTGTGCTTCCTTTTCCATGGCTTCCATTGTTTAATGCGTTAAGCTTTAAACCTTCTAGATAATCTGCTAGTTTCATTTCATGTACATAATACATTAAAACAATCTGATGGGATATCAGACTGCTGATTAACTGAAAATGTTTGCTGTCAGATTTAAAAAAAATGTTCTTTGAATTTGCTTAAACAGTTAAACTATTTTTAATTATAAACAAAACCCTTTCATTTGCCAACAGACAACTGTTATTTTTAAATGAGAATTCATTTTTGTTCATGATAATGAAGGGTGATGAATGGAATATTTGTAATTTGCTTTAATATAGATTTAATAATTAAAACCCCTGCAATTATTCAATTGATGTGTCATGTAAATTATTGACAACACTAAAAAAAGACTTATTTTTTGTCTTGTATTTAACATGCTAAAATCTTTATTTTTTCTATATTTGAATAAATTTTCTTATTTTAAATGAAAATGTATATCTATCCCCATGAATGTTTAATCACATGCTACAAATTTAGTAGCTTATTTGCAGAGAAAGAAGAGAAGATAGTAGACCTCATTACTTATTTAAGATTCCTAACACTTCTTCTCATGTGTTAGCTGTAACATTGATTTTATTTTTCTTCTTTAAGATATGCTACGAATCCCCATATTGTATCAGTCAGGCAGGAAAATCTCCAAAGGAAGGGAACATGTTTAAAGACATCAGTTTTCTAAAAATCTGCAGCTCTGGAGTGCTCTGGGAGAATATTCTGTTCCCTTATGCAGAAGGAAGAAAGTTGCGGGTCTGTGTTGTGTGCTATCATAGCAAAAATAAGAAATGGATCTCGGATGTGATATCGTGCTTAGAAAGACAGAAATGTTGTTGCTCACTCTTGTTTCATGGGCAATCAAAAGAAGTTTCAGAGGTGGGAGTCAGTCAGACCATGGGGCCCACTGGTTAATCACACCATAGCATGAGTTTGCTCTGCTTTTCTGCTAATTTTTCAAAGAAGTTATTGCTGGAGAGAAGCTGAGTCAGCATGGCAACAACTGCTCAAAAAGTATATATTGTTTCCAGGTGCTTTTGAAAGGTTCACCCAATCAATGTAAACAGGACACATATGTATCAAGCACAGAATTAATGAACGTCTGGAAATTATGGCCTTAACTCCTTTGTCATGCAGTTTTACAATAGCCCATGCCATTGTAAATGGTCTATAGATCTGCAGGTGAACGCTATTGACAGTTATTGTCAAGCCTTATCTATATAGCAGTATTTCCAGATATTCAGATGTATCTGCAGAACATTTTTGCTTTCTATCGCATAGTTGGCTCAAAAGTCTACAAAGTTCCAATGGTTAAAGAATAAATACGCAATACATAAACCACACAAACCAGTAAGAAATACTGATGCATGGAATGGAGTGATTGTTTTATGTTACACCAATATAATTTTCATTTGCTGTTTTGCAGATACATGCCAACACCAAAAGACGCAGAAAGGTACCAGTCATTTAAGGGGTCTCCTTCAGAGCTGCATGTGGTTGATCAGTTTATGTTAGAGGTAAGACAGCACAGCATGAAAACATACCACATGCTATTTCTAGGACACTCTCTTCTACATAAAACCACTACAAGAAGCTGTTATTTGAAACTCGAATTTACAATCTCAGCCAGAATCAGTATAAGAGAATTTATCTGATGAAGAGCTGAGGCAGGTAGATATGATGAAGGTAACTGTATGGATTGTGTCTCCAAGTTACGTGCACTCCCCTTTCTCCAAAGTAGGAGCTGATTGATTCTGAGCTAGATTTCCAAAATCTATAAGCATAAAATTGTATGCATTTAACTATTCTGGTTCACAAGAAATGAATGTAATTGATTTTAGTAGTGTCTGGTTCTACTAGCATACTGTGTTTTATTGAATTTGCATATGCAAATGATGCATATTCAGGTATGTGATTTTTCTGTTTGCCATAATATATCTACAGACTTAAGGCCTAGAAGAAAATGAATAAATGAGTGCAGAAATTTCAAAAACTGATGCAGCTGAATTAATAAATTATGTAAGATATATGCACATGTTTTGACATAAACATGGGGTTTGATTCTTTTTTTGTTCAATTTTATGCAGATGTGCAAAATCCCCCACTTAGGCCAGAGGCTGGATCTCCTGCTTACCATACGTGAGCTCCCTGTGAGCATGCGAGATTTGGAGCCTGTAAGTAACCTGACTTCTTCATGCTATGTTTGTAATCAAAATCTACTGCTTAGATATTAGAGGGCCAAGTGACCTTGATGCAAATTTCAAAGCTGTGTAGTTGTGGAGGATTTGTTTTGGTTTTCTCCTTTTTTTTTTTTTTCCCCCCTACGGCAAGCCATCTTACAGTCCATAATGTGTGTAATTCATACTCTAATAATCCAGGCAGCCTATTGTATAAGAAACCGTTTCATGGCACTGTTCAAAAGTAACAAGCAAAAAGGTTAAAAAAAAAAAATCTCTATAGCTCATGGCTTTGACAGCTAAGGAATTGTAAATGACATGAAACTTATAGACAGGCTACATTTGGAATACAGTGGCACCATCAGCTGGTGCAAATGGAATACTTTTGGGAATCCAATTAATTTTATTGTATTTTGTTAACAATAGTATTCCACATTCTACTGTTCAAAACAAACACAGTAAAAAAAAAAAAGGAGACAAATAAGGGCTATGATATGCATGTATATACAAGCATGTGCATTTGATATCATCCTTATTCCACTGAAGTTCAAGAAGCAGTTGCTAATGGATCTGGCAGTGGAACAGACGTCCGCAAAAGAGGGAGAAAAGAACAGGAAACGATTTTCAAATTTTTATTTGGGGTTATTAAACTTCCTACTTCTTTGGCCAGTGATGAGACTGAAATGAACTTCACCATTAAAATTAAATTCCTTTTGTGCAGAGGTTTTTGCCCTGCAAGCTGAAAGAATCAGTCTAAAGTCACAGCTAGAGCAAGGCTTTTTTGACCAGCATCTCATAGACATTTACTGTTTTCAGAAGACTGAAGGAGGCTGTTCGCCCTAAGGATTACTGAATTGGATTGAAATGTTGCAAACCAGAGTTCAAGTCCCTCTCTGCCTTTTTCAGGATGACCTACGGGTGGGGGGTTGCAAATAAACAGTATTCCAGTTTCATGGACTGGATCTTCCTGTTCCAAACTGCTGCCTTACCTGTCAGGGTTTGTATATACTTTGATTCAAAACAGTGTTTCGACACGATTCTGTTTCTATGAAAATGTTTCAAAGGTTTTGCTCTCATTCTGTACGGTAATGGAAACAAAATTTGAAAGTTCTGCAATCTGAGTTGTTATCCTTTGTCTGGCTGTGATTAAAACCATAGTAACAGTGAACAAAACTCAGAAGAGGAACAGATGGAAAACACTGGGGAGATGCACAGATTTCTGACCCTGCCTGGTACAATGCTTCACCTTTGCTGTTCTCCACCGAAACCACATATTTGAATATTTGGAAGTTATTATATTTACTGTTTGTTCTGAAGGATATTTAATGTTCATCGAAGAGCTCATTGGTCATCCAAATATTTTCTTACTTATGCATTCTGACACGTGTTTGTAAATCATAGATTATACACCCCAAATTCTATGGGACATTCTGAATATTTGCTTTCAGCACCCTCTGGCCCTCTGATGTGCTATGTTTTAACAATGGCTCTCAGGCTCTCAGACATTTCATCCTTTCCCTGTTTTTAAACTTGTGTGTTGGTGACTGATGAAGAGAGGCGTGGTGCTAAAAAAAAATATACATTTCCTGATTTAAAACAAAACCACCTCTTGTGTCTATAGCCTTAGAAGTGAGGTGGCTTCCCCAGGAAAACAGAAATTGATACTGAGTTTGATTGCAGGAAATTATTATTCATCCTTGTGGGGAAACTGTGCTAAGAATTTTGATAAGATAACAGTCTTCAGCTGTTATAAACAGGAGGGAGGTGAAGGATGGAGAACCTTAACAGTGCTTCAGGCTATCTGCTTCCCCTGATGCCTGACATTTGGTGCAATCTGGTGCATTCAAACAGCAAAATACTTTTTCTTCAGAAGCATTTTTAAGTGATGAAGTTGAAGTCATTCTGGCAGGGCTGGTTTGGCAGCCAGGAAGGATGTGACCTCCACCAGGGGCAGGGTAGCTCTTTCAACACCACCTTTGTCTTGGTGGGAGGCTTTTAACTGAACTGGTCCTTCCTGAAAACCCCATGCCTGTTCCCCCAGGGAAGATGAACAGGAAGGTATCCACCAGCTGAAGTGTGTCTTGCTTCAGGTGGGGACAACGAGGCTTTTGGGAAAGGGAAGGTATAGGCACCTTCGATTTAGTCATATTTTCAATTTGAACTGAAAGAAGATTTGTGCGTTTCAGCTAATAAACCAGAAAATCCAAGCGAGTAAGCAGCTGCAATCCAGCCAGAAATTCGTCGCTGTCTTGGAGTACATTTTAGCCATTGGGAACCATTTAAACGAAAAGGCTGGAAAAGAGAAGGTGAAAGGATTTCGATTGTCATCTTTGACCAAAGTGAGTAAATATTTTTCTTGTCATTAAAATCATCGTATTATAAGGTATGTTAGCCATTAATATTAACTCAGTTTTGCCCTGAATGTGGAGAAAGGCAATCATTTTTAATGAGTAGCTAACGTTTTAACATCTGCTCTTGGTTACACTAGAAACAAAATCCTGTTTAACGATGTATTCTTTAACGTGAGTTATAACAAGATGCATTTCCCCATTTTAGACAGCAGCACTGGCTAGATGCGGGCATTGTGATGTTGAATGCACTTTTTTTTCTTATGAGGTAGAACATCAAAACGCTGACTACCCTGATATTAAGATCTTCTGGGTAGAAGAGGCATCTGAGCTGCAGGCCCCTGGGTAGATGCAAGTTTAGGTAAACTGTATTTCGCAGGTTTGTGCAGAGCACTGTTGTTTGGATCCTCTTCGTTTCGCTGTGGTCAGAGGCTGTAAGTACGGCATTTCTTCCATGGTAGTTGCACTTTAATGGCGCTGGAGTAGTTTTTTTAGCACTTCGTTTTACTCCAACACAAAGGTGTTTTGCAACAAGTGGTACAATGCCATTTTAAGGTAAAGTTTCAAAAGTAGAATGTAAATAAATTCATGAATTCAAAGGGAGTGAAATTTGCCTGTGATGGTTTTAACCTCCTCACCGTTGCTTTGCTGGATGATTGCATAGGGGACGAAGGTGGCTGTTGTGATCTTTACTCTTTCCTGAGAGAGATCTGCTGTACAAGAAGCATCGTCTAGCTCTTAGTTCTTTAATTGCCTCTTCACTGACCTACCGCTTTCATGACATTAGACTGAGTTTTCCATTAATTTTAAGGAAACAGCTTTCTCCTCTTCATCAGAATTTGCCACCCAAAAATACTGCTACTGAGAACAGGGTCTTTTTCCCCTCCTCCACCCAACAGTGGCAGAGCATCATGTTCTTATCCTAAAAAGTAAGAAATAAATACAAATTTCCTAAGCTGCCTTGTACCTTTAACACTATTGTTAGATTATGCCTGGTCTGTAAATAGAAGAGAAAGATTTTTATTTTGTTTTTGTAAGGTATCTTTCCCATCTGGAGACTTTAATATATGAGTGAGTGATTTATAACTCTAGTGACAATTCTGAGACACAACTTGCATTCTTTTTATTTTTTATATATATATAATGGCCATAATACCACATCTATCATCATGAAAAATGCCGACAAAATCATTTTCTGCCACAGAGCGTCTTCCCAGATTCAATTAAGGAACTTTACTATCTTCGTGAACACAGCACACTGCTTTTAAGTGGAAAGGAATAATGACTGCGTTTGGAGGTCCAAAACCAGTTGCGATCAATTAGGATACCTTAAGTTAAAAAAGACCCGCGTGAGTAAGAAGACACAAAAGAACAAGGGAGGTCAACGGATGTAAAAGTGTAAAGCTGATCTTAACCAAGAATGTCTGTGAAATGGCAGACTGAAAAGGAGAAGTTCAATTTCATTGTGTTTTCTGTTCTTGTCAAATTTGCCTGGGTGCTATCAACATCCCTGTTGTTCGTTCCTTCCTTTTTTTTTTTTTTTAAATATGATAGCTTAGCCTGTCAATTATTGCTCTATTCTATTTGCAGTTACCTCTGTTGCGGGGTAAGGAGAGGACATTCACCTTGCTTCATGCCCTTGTGGAACAGATCTTCTTACATGAACCAGATCTGGCCAAATTTTCTCAGGAGCTGACAGAATTTGAAGCTGTTCCTGATGGTAAGGGGAGGGAGGGGGGGGGAAATAATTAGCAAATAAAAAATCAAGTCCTTCAACTTCCATGGAAACTCCCATCCTCACAATATGAATAATAATTAGCATGTTTTTCCCTCCTTCTTCCTTTCCAGCTTCCATGAAGGGCCTCAGTGCTGAAGTTGATGGTATGTAAATGTGGTTTCTAAATTCAGAGAAAGATTTTCATACATTGTGCAGTCATTTGGAACAGGTTTTTGTTGCACTTCTGTAGTTTGTAAAGAGGGGTAAAGTTTCAAAACACTGAGGTAAGGTGTTGCTATGGTGATATTTAACCTGCCATGTTACTGTGAAGAACTTTAAAAAAAGAAATCTTAAAGTGTCCAGGCGGTTTAGAAATAAAAGTAGTATACTGTCCATGATAAATAGGGTTTATCATAAAGTGCAAGTGTTAAGCAATCAAGTGCTCCATCAAAGTTACAACCATAGCAGAGTCTCCAGGAGCAGGCAATGCAGCAGAAGAAAACTTCTTGCAGTTCAGTTCTGAAGTTCGAGAACGTTTTTGAACCAAACTGGTGTCCTTCTCTAGAGAGAAGTCCGACACTAGTGAAGTCACAGAATCACAGAATGGTAGGGGTTGGAAGGGCCCTCCGGAGACCATCCAGTCCACCCCCCCTGCTGAAGCAGCTGCCCCTAGAGCAGGTTGCACAGGGACGTGTCCACATGGGGTTTGAATATCTCCAGAGAAGGAGACTCCACAACCTCTCTGGGCAGCCTATGCCAGGGCTCTGTCACCCTCACAGTAAAGAAGTTCCTCCCCATGTCCAGGTGGAACTGCCCGTGCTCCAGTTTGTGCTCATTGCCCCTTGTCCTGTTGCTGGGCACCACTGAGAAGAGTCTGTGCCCATCCTCTTGACACCGGCCCTTTAGATATCGATAATCATTGATGAGATCCCCTCTCAGTCTTCTCTTCTCCAGGCTAAACAGACCCAGGGCTCTCAGTCTTTCCTCACAGCAGAGATGCTCCAGTCCCCTCATCGTCTTTATTGTCCTCCACTGGACTCTCTTCAGTCATTCCCTGTGTCTCTTGAACTGGGGATCCCAGAACTGGACACATTACTCCAGATGTGGCCTCACCAGGGCAGAGTAGAGGGGGAAGGTCACCTCCCTTGACCTGCTGGCCACACTCTTCTTAATGCACCCTAGGATGCCATTGGCCTTCCTGGGCACAAGGGGACACTGCTGGCTCATGGTGAGCCTGTTGTCCCCCAGCACTCCCAGGTCCTTTTCTGCAGAGCTGCTCTGCAGCAGGTCAGCCCCCAAGCTGTACTGGTGCATGGGGTTGTTCCTTCCCAGGTGCAGGACCCTACACTTGCCCTTATTGAACTTCATGAGATTCCTCTCCGCCCAGCTCTCCAGCCTGTCCAGGTCACGCTGAATGGCAGCACAGCCTTCTGGTGAGTCAGCCGCTCCCCTCAGCTTTGTACGGTCAGCAAACTTGCTGAGGGTACACTCTGTCCCTTCATCCAGGTCAACAGAACAGAACAGAATAAGGTTGTTCAAAAGTAAGATAGACTTGGGAGACATTTACAGTTTACCATTGAACAGTATCATAAGGTGACCAGCAAATTCAGTGGATTTTAGATTGAACCCTTTGAGAGGTGATAGAGAAGGTGTATGAGTGGATGAAAATTACTTGTATTGTGTTGAAGGTTTATAAAAATCTCTCTTTTGAAAATGTGGCATGGGCATTGACTGTAACTACAGATATATCCTATTTCAGCCTCTGATAACATACCTGAATGACAGTCGCTCTCAGCTTTTGGTTTGAAAAGCCCTTGCACCTATTCTGCCGGGCTTTGGAAGTCAGCCAAACATGTAGCTTGAGACCACTAAAGAGTGTTTTTATTCCATTCCAAGAAATTCCAAGCAACTTTTTAGGAGATATAAGTAACTAAAAATAACACTGTTTACCTTCAGTCTCTTACGTTCTTTGGGGACAGTGTTTGTAGCAATTGAAAATCGTGAAATATTTTAAAGACAGTTTTAGAAAGTCATGGGTAAAGTGGTACAATGGATACAGTACCAGAAACTGTTGGGAGCTGGCAAAGGAAGTGAATCATGGGAACTGGAGGAGATTGACTGGCCTCTTCCCTCCGTGAATTCCTGACAGTCCCAGTATAGTGACTGTAATCTTCTGAGTCCCATTTTTAGGGCTGAGAGGGAAAGAGATGGACCAAATGGCACTGAACCAGCCTTTCTCACCATGTAGTTCAAGGAACATCCTGAGGCTCATCTGCTGCAAATATTGCACGAGCACGAGGGAAGGAAGATGCTAGACTGCAGCCTGGGTCAGTTCAGGACCAAGCCCCTGGAGCCAAGGCGGTATCCCTCCATTTCACACCGTGAGAGCTCCTATGGTAGCAGTCTGATGTAGTGCTTCGTGCCAAATGACAAGATTTCTTACTATCATGTAGAGTAGAATTTTTGTTCTTTTATCTTTAAAGGAACCCTAACCATTCTGCACAAAAATGTGGGTTTGAAGAATATTATTTCATTGCTAATCTCAACGCTAGGAAGGGTCAAATTTATGACTGCTGCATAACCATACTATCGACCTCTTCATTATTCTGCAGTTGCTGTGATGTGATCACATAGGGTTTTTTTTTCTGTAAGACCCATGCCTCTTTCAAGATCTCTGTTTCAAAACAGAAAGTTAATATTCCTAGGTGAATGTATTATAGACTCATATTCTCCTAAATTTTCCATGTATGCTAAATTAGACATTTGCAGTCCTTTGGAAAGAACTACAAGCTAGTGAAATTTCTCATTTTCTTTCTCCTTTCTTAGTTTTAAAAAAAGAATTGGAAAATGTTATTCAGTGTAGGAGGCTTATTAAACCCAAGACAATCAAGGCAACACCTCAGGAGTCACAGTTCTGCAAGGAACTAAAGGTAACATTATCCCAACCTTATTGTGGGCTGGAGGTAAAAGATGAGTAATCTGCTTAGTTTGTGCTGAGTCCTGCCCTGACAAAGGGGTCAGGAGCATAGGATCTCATACTACAAGCTACAGCATGGGAAGCGCTTTTCAGAGTTTCTGCATCTCCTGCTTTTGCTTCACGGGCAAATGGGCTGGAATGAAAGAGGAATAGGCAGCACCATGGTTGCCCATGATCAGCACTTTGGAAAAAAAAGTAATTTTAGAGCATATATGAATTTGTAATAATTTCCTCTACCCTCAGACAGAAGGGAAAATAGTATAGAGTATCATAGAATCATTTAGGTTGGAAAAGACCTTTAAGATCATCGAGTCCAACTGTAAACCTAACACTGCCAAGTCCACCACTAAACCATGTCCCTAAGAGTCATGTCTACACATCTTTTAAATACCTCCAGGGATGGTGACTCAACCACTTCTCTGGGCAGCCTGTTCCAATGCTTGAACCCTTTCAATGAAGAAATTCTTCTTAATATGCAATCTAAACCACCTCTGGTGCAGCTTGAGGCTGCTTGCTCTCATCCTATTGCTTGTTACTTGGTAAAAGAGACCATCCAAGAAACATCACTCAAGGGCATGAATAAATTGTGAGCATGGGTTGATCTAAGATGATTCTGCCCATGCTAGTGGCAGTACAAGATGGGTTGGAGGACACAGTGGAGAGACAGCTGAGCAGGCTGTAGGGAGCCCAGCTCTGGCCAGGAGTCAGCAGTCAAATAGGACTTACTAGCTCAGTTATAGAGAAGTTAATTAAGTCTCAAGAGCCCTGTTGCACTAGTTGTGAACAGGGCTACTTCCAGTAAAGGCATTCCCCACTCTGTTGTGTGGACATGTTCATCTCTGCTGTCTTGGATAACTTTGTGCTGTGCTTCACTGGGTGGGGTCAGCATCTGCTTAATCCATACATTTCCTTCTCCCTTGGAACAGCTCTTCAGTGTGCTGCTTCAATACATATTAACTTGTCAAAAATATATACATTAAAAAGGAACCACGGTTATGAAATTTTGTTTCAAAAGTTAGGTTTCTAATGCTCTGTTTCTGCCTCCTTAAGAACTAGCAACTGGGAGTGTTTGCACACAAAAAGGCTAGGCTATGCCAAACGTGGGTGGAAATTAGGACCTTACGATGCTTATCTAGTTCCGTCAATTTTAATAGATTTAGGTAGTGTCATTGGATGATACAGTAAAAAAATCTCTAACATTGTTTCTTTTTTTTGTCTTTGTCTTAATATTTGCATGGGAACACGTGCGCTTGATGTATGCTTATCTTTGTGAAATGTGAAATTTCTGCGACATGAAAGTTTTTACTTGAATTATCTTGTTTTCACTGGTGTTTAATTCCTGCTTTAGTATTATACTCCTATACCAAATTAAGAAGTTTTATTTTATTACAGGATTTAACTCAGAAATATGAAGGGGATCTATCCCAGCTGTCAAAGAGATGTGATGAAATGAAGAAGATTTATAGCAACATCCTGGTACATATCATATTCAAATGTAATGAAAATAAATCTACAATTCTTCAAAAAAAAAAAAAAAAGAAGAAAGCACATTGAGTTCCCATACTTCCACATGCTTTATGGTTATACCGTCCACAGAAACTGAAAAAAAAAAAAATCACATAACAGAGGTGGAGCGTTTTGAATCAAAATCTGGCTTTTATTTTTCTTGAGGTCTTACAGCCCACTTTTGTCAGAGGGTCTCTGGCCCAAATATCAAAAAGAAAAGGAGATTTTCAGCAACTTTATAAAGTCAATGAGTTTAACCGTTGAATGTTTTCAACATGTTACAGAAAACGTTATGAAAAAATGCATGTTTTGTGGTACCTACCACAAATTGTGGTTTTGGCTGCAATTCTTCTGTTGCTTGGGCTGAGGGTTTTTTCTAGTGACTAGCTTATAGTTCAGGGCATTGATTTAGCTACTGTTATTTGAGTGAGAGGGACACCGAGATAGAGATGTTAGTAGTAGCACAGATCTAAAAATGAGCAGAGCAGAAAGGAAGCTCTGTGGGCAGAAGATTTCTGATAAAAAACCTGTCTGTTCTTGTTTGTTCCTTTTATATTCACCCACACTTGCACCGGAGAAGCACCTAATTTTCTCAATCATTTTTGCCTCTGAACAGAAGCAACCCATCTATGTTCAATACACTCGAAAATGTTTTTTTGACTCAGAGGGTCACATCAGAGGGAATGATAAGATGTCCAGACTGTAATTTTTAACAACATTGCATGTAGATTTATTGTTTAGTACAATGTTCTTTGAGCGTGATAGAAATTCAGGAGGCCTCCGCTATGGTAACAGTATTGCCTGGAGGAATGCTCACACTAGGAGGTTTTAAGGAAAGTGACAGATTTGCCAAAATGTTAGTCTTTGAAACCAGAATTACTTCCTGGTCTTGGGGTTAGGACATAGCTTTAAGTGGTGTTGGGTTTTTTTTCCCCTTTTCTATGAAGGGGAAGTAGGTAAGTTTTATGATAGGCAAATGTTATACGGAACATACAGCCAGGAAGACCTTTGGGGACCTATCTGAACAGACATTGGAGATTAGAGAGATGTTTGACCAAGGAAGTTTAATTAGTAATGTTTTACTAGAAGTAATATTGTAACAATGTGCAAGGGTTTCTTTGTGTCTCTTGCAGCCTTTCACAAATGGGAATTCAAATGGGGATTCAGTAGAGGGTAACAAGCCAAATTTGTATAGTAGCAAAAGAACTAGCAGAGAACTTGGTTCCAAGCCTACAAAAAATGTTGAAGGACTGGGATAAAGCAAGAATTAAAAAAAGGTGGAAAAACAGTGTAAATGAGAGAATTAACAATTGAGTCACATGAGTGGACATGGTTGAAAAGTATTCATCAAATTCCAAAAGTGGGAGACTTTTGCTGTAAAACCTTTGGGGGACTTTCCATGGGGTATGGAAGAATTTGACCCATTTTACCTAGAAGTCACCGTCAGAAGGAGCGAGTGTTGTGTGGTCGGTCGTTCTTGCAGAGCTGTGCCACGGCCAGAGAGTGCTGGATAGGCGCTCCTGCATGTGCGTTGTCTGTCATAATCCTTCTGCACAGACACTGTTCTTCTCCAGCTGTGTACATTCAGTCAGCATCTATATATCTGTAGCACAGCATCATGTGTGAGGCTCTTTGCTTTCCCCTCTTGTATTGGAAACTCTCATCTGAGACTCTTATTTACATCTGAAGATGTTTTCACTTTCTGTGTAGTTGGAAGTTTCCTCGTTTTAACCCAGCTGCTTTTTGTAGCCCCCCACCCCTTCTCCCTTATTCTCGTAAAATAGGCATTTCATATACCTCTCTCACTTAGAATAGATTTTTTTCTTCTGAATAGTTATTGCTAGCCAGATCTTTTTGCATATTTATAAAGCAGCAAAACGTAAAGCAAATATAAAATAGGATGGGTGGTCAAAGGCTAGGCTATCACCTCAACAGCACTAGGAAGGAACAGTCCAGCTTACCTGAGGGGATATCTGATCTGGAAATGTGTTGTAGGTAGTCATGGAAATCGTGTGGAACATAAAACAAAAATCCACAGGCCTACATTTATGATTTTGTATTCTGCTTATAAAATCAATAATGACCTTGACATGTGACACTTCTATGGAATTAGCAATAAATTGGGGATAACCGCCTGTGGTATAGCTGTGGGCTGTCAACTTCTCACAGATGGTCATTAGCTCTGGGAAATGTCTCATTACTGTTTAACTGATTGTACCTCATGGGTGAGTGGCGAAGCACGCCAAAGATCAGGGGCTTGGAGCACCCAGGAGGTGCAATTAGGAACACAACAGGCAAAACTTAATCAGGTGTTACTGGTTAATGTTAAAGCTTTTGTGATTGGATTCTAGGTGAGTGGTTTCTTTTACTGTGTTTCTGATTTCCAGGCAGGGGGTTTGCTCTTAAGAACGTGTTAGCTGATGTCCAGGTGAACATCTTTAGACAATGACAGATACCTGTCCAGACCTTTCTGTATGTTTCAGTTGCAATCTGAAATACAACTACATTGCTGTTCAGCCTTGGGAGAGCTGTATCCCCCAATCACGGAGTAGCTCTCAATTACAGCCAAGATAAGAACTTGTAGCAACACAAGATGCCTTTTAAACCTTTTGATGAAGACTTTGGAGCATGTTCTCTAGATTTGCTCTGCTCAATTAGAAAGCCGTCGCAAGAGCTCATTGATCCCGTTAAGGAGGAATATTTGGAAATTATGACAAACCTCTTGAATTAAACCTTAACAGCAGATTTAATATCAAAAATCCTTTCCTATCTTCGAACTAGAGAATCTATGTGGAAATGATTTTAGGACTCCCTCTTCTAGTACTGAACTTTGTAGTATGACTGCCTTTCACCTCTTGTTTTATAGTGGAGCAGACGTGATGCCAATATTGTTCATGTATTTTTCAAAAAGTTTCCAGCTGTTCAGCTTTTTCAGGTGAAGGAAAGAAGAGAACAAGGAGAGGTGGCTTTTTGATAAATTACTTTTTGTCCCCAAAACTCCTGTTTCCTTATGAATGTTTTTGTTTGCAAAGCAAAATGACAGAAAAGAAATACTTTTTGGCTTGAACATGCTGCTACCATGCCCACCGTGAAATATAAACCATTTCTGTAGTGGTCACATTTTAGTTTATGAACGGATTCATCTAACAAACTGCAGAGCAAGGAAGCTTCATGATTTACTGATTTTTCTCCTTTTCAGCTGGAGATCTATACTCCAGCCAGAGAGACTTGGTTATATAGAAACCCAGGTCACTGAGGTAATTCACGGACAGCTCCTGAGGCCACTTTTGCTTGGGATGTTTTGAATCTCAGCTTGCTGGAGATTTTAGCCAGCCAATAATAATTATTATGAATGTTGTTATTAATGAAGGTATTTAACTTTTGCTCTTTTAATTTCATTAAGACCCTGGATATGGTGCAGATTACTTGGATATACTAATGTTCAGTATTCTTCTCCTTCAAATTTACAGGTGAAATTTGGAGAGCCGCTAGACCTAGACTCGCAGGAGCTATTTGGATGGATATCTTCATTCATTAGCGAGTTTAGGAAGGCCTGTGCTGAAGTCATGCCACAAGGATAACACAAATCTTACAAAGAGGTGAGGGAAAGAGAAGCCCAGGAAATAATGTTTAAATTAATTGGTTTGAAAGTTTCTCTCCTAATAAGTAACACATAGACAGTATATAGTCTGTACAGCAGTATACCTTGATTTTAAGAGATATTCAATTTAGAATGTGTAATTTGTAACTGGTATTTGACCTGTAGGATCACAGATCACTTATGAGCCTCTCCTTAATTTTTTCTGATATATGTGCTTTTGTACCTTGAGATGCCTGTGTATTTAGAAAGGCGATACTTTTGACATTTTATAATTTCTCCTTTTAATCTTTTCCTTTGATACCTAATCTTCTGACTGAGTTTTAACTATTACTTTCAATGAGTAAGTTTCTGTATGGTGATCTAATTTTTAATTATTTTTGCCATAGGTTTACTTTACAAGTTTTATAATGAAATGGGGAACTGTTACCCACAGAGGAGAATATTTAGCAAAAATTTTTGTTTGCCTTTCTGCTATTAAAACGTTGCAGCCTTAGTATGAAATGAAGAAAGTGTCTGGCTGGGAGTTTCTTTTTTTTCTTCTTTTTTCTTTTTTTTCTTTTTTCTTTTTTTTTCTCAAAGTAGTACAAGAAATAGTGTTTTTTATGGCTGATGTCATGTATTCAGGTAAAATACTATAGCAGTCAATCAATATGTGAGATTTGCATTGGCAGGAAGAGAAAAATATCAGAGAAGCAAAATTAAAAAGTGTCATGAGGCATCTAAGTAATGGATACTGAAGGTAATTATCAATGGTTTTCAAAAGAGAAAATACTTCCGTCACATTTGTTGGCTTTTACGTATTTTTAATTAAAATAACTATCTGAAGCTCAAATATATGAGAAAAGGCCTACAAATGCATAGACAAAATGGATGTGTTTAACATTGAAAGCAGAAAATAGTTCTAAAAGGTCATTGATAAAATTTGGCATTTTCTCTACCAGTTTTGCAAACAGTATTATTTGAGAAAAAGCATTTTACTTCAGTTACTTTAGGTCTGACTGGTCAGGTCTCACAGTGTTTGGGCCTTGACAGAAATGCTGAACACTATTCCTGACTTCAGTGCTAAGAAGAGTTAGGGCTAACCGTATGAAAGGCTTAGCTGCACGTACATCTACAAATTGTATTATCACAGCCCTCTCTCAGCTGGCATATAAAATTTCTATATATCCAGCATTTAATTTGCTGATGTAGATGTGACCACTGCTGAACATCCAGGTATTTAGAGAAAAGTCCAGTAAAGAGCCTGGGCACCCACCAGCTAGGTGCCGCAATACCTAGATTTTTAATGCTGGTCATATCACAGTAAAGGACAATCACCAGGAATACAGAGACACTTGGCCACTGCCTGGAAGGTGGAGGTAAAAGAAGCCCAGGAATTTTTTTTTTGTTTTGGTCTTGGCGTCAGTACTTTAAAGAGCATCGCAGGCTGCAGTTCCTGAGAGCTTACAGCTTCTGATGTGCCATGACTGGCAGCACACTCCTATGTGAAAAGGCAGAAAAGAATTTCTGCAGCTAATGTGTCCATCACCAAAGGCAAGGGCTCCATTTCACGTCAACCTTGATAAATCTGCTGAGGGAAGGGGATGCAACTGAACCCCTGCCCTCCCCAGATGCTCCTGTTCCTGAGGGCAGGTGCACGCAACTTCTTTTTCAAAGAAGTGAGCAGGGATCATAAATGCTCTTTAAAAATGATAGTTCCCACCTCTATTTTGAGGAGTCATCGAGGAAGTGGAATCTTGCCCTGAAGGATTCAAATTCTTATAATCCTCCTCTTAAAAGAGTGCTCTGGCCCAAAGGTGTGCTGAGCAGGCAGCATCTCGCTCCTGGCCAATGAGCAGTAACTCCAGGGCAATGTCTTCAACAGGAGGCATCGGGTGTTAAGCAAATGCGCTGATGAGCAAAGAAGCAACCGCTCTTCCAGCTTGGTGAGAAGCAAACCCAGCACCAGCTGTGAATGCCAATAGGCCTCACTGCTAAACTTCTCTGCCTTAAATCAACCCCTCATCTTAGAGGATGTACAAAAAGACCTTTGAGGAAGAGGCTCAACAGACTATGTATTTAGTATGCTTAATATCATCTTCCAGGCACCTACCTATCATATATAGAAACTGTCTCGCGTAAGGCAGAGGATGTCTGAACTAGAGCTCTGCATTGCAGCAGCAGCAGTGTACCCAGTGAGTCCCCTCAGCTTTGTACTGCCCGTGTTGCTGCCATCCGTAAGCTCTTGCATGTCTGCACTAACGAAGTGCATCATTTTGGCCTCTCAACAGTCTTGCCAGGACTATGCTTCCAGTTAAGAGCACACACTCATGTTTCTCAGAGCCAAAAGAAATAAAATAAAAAACAAATAGCAAAATTAGTGGCCTTGATACTTATTTTATAGAAAATTGTTTACAGAAACAAATAAAGGGATTTAATCTTACAGAAAACATATTGGCTCTATTTGCCTCAAGTCACCTCAGAACAGTGAAATCTGGTGGACGCTGAAGTCAGTGGCGTCTATCTGTGTATCAGGAACTACAATTCACATCACTCATGCTTGATTGAAAGAGGAAAGATTAAGTTCTTTTTTAATTTTGTGTATGTCTATACCACAATGCCCTATACAGTGCATGTACGTGCACTGTAAACAACACTTGCAGTTTTTGATGTGTGTCATTACTGCTCCAAAATCTGAACCATCTTCATTTATATGTGAATCATGTCAGATAATCCTGAATACGAGTGCCATTTCCATGGTATCAAGATCCCTGCATCCCTGAACAGCATTCGTGATGGTCATGATAAGTTTTATGTTTTTCTACCATTACCATAGCTCAGGAGTCCTGGGAAGTCTCTTTTAACTAAATAGGTTTTTTTCTCTTTTTTTTTTTTTCCATGACTCACTTTTTTCCCCTAGTCTTTTTTCTCTATTATTATATCTAACAGCTTGTACTTGTTTTATAGCTCAGCTGGTATGGCCTCTTCCAATTAAATATATTCTACACGGTAGTCAATACCTGTGTCTTTGTGTGACTATCCTGGAGCACTAATTTAAAAAATTAATGTCCAAATACCTCCTTGGCAAGAAGTTCCAGCTCCTTCAGAGAGCATGAAGCTTTCCTGCGGAGTGGGAGCTTACTGAGGAGATGCTTCAATTTTCTCATATAAGCTATTTCTTCAGTGCTTTGCCTTCAGTATGTTTCAGAGATTTCTTCTTTTGTTTTTTATTCCTGGTTGATATGTAAAAACAAATAAATAGACTTTGTTCCCTACCTCATTCTTTTTTCCCAAGTGTTATTTTGCATAAAACAGTTTTTTTCAAGTTTCTTAGTCAACAGTGTTACTAAGTTTTAGCAGTATAAAAAATAATAGTTGCTACGCCTCAACATTTACTTGGAATTATATAGACAAGCTCTAGGCTTGCGTGTGGATAACGTCTGTGGAATTCTTCCTTAGCAGCTGACAGTTTTATCCTGCAAACCTGTAGTTATAAAAGGCAAAGCGTTGGGCGAGCCTTCTGTTTGTGGAAACTAATTAAACTGGGAGCCCTCTGACAAGCAGCAACCTGCACGAATGGTAGTGTTTTTACATCTGGGTTATTTGTTTCCCTACAAAACCCATAAAGCTGAGATTTGGTGTATTATGAAGACTGAAAGCTTAATGATGACGTTATTAAGTAGTTCTCAGTATAATTAGTCTCAATATTCAGTTGTGTGAAGTAAGGCTGTGAGTCAAATACTGCACTGATTTTTCTTTCATGGCAGCTCAACCGTGTGAGCCCTGCTTGCTCCAGAAGGAAACAGATTTTGATAGTTTGTTTCCTTAAAGTGCACACTCCTGATAGTATGTGCAGTACTTCAGCAAGAACAGGAAAGGTAATTTCTGAATCTCCTATTAAACATTAGTTGTCTCCAGCAAAAACGTCACTGAGAGAAGCCCCACACTCTGGGATTAAAGCTCCCAATAGAAATCCCTGACTTCACCTGCCTGCCCTATTTCTCTGTGTATTCAAATCTGCCTTGAGAAAAACTGTAAGAAATGAAGCTCATATAGGCATGGGTCACTGAATTGACTTGAGCTCCCAGAGGGGCCAGCATTACATGTGTACCAGCACTCACAAGGGTTTTCCAAGAATTCATGGTTTGAAACACAAACATCTTCCCCCAGAGGCAGAAATTTCCCAGAGGTTCCTCAAACCAAAAACGTGAAGAGCTGAGATTGTCCAACACTAGACTCAGTGGAAAAAATTTGACTTCCATAAATGTAGAATTATATTCTAGGACAGAGGCTGAACTTTGATTTCCAGGTTTTTGTTTTTGGTTTTTTTTTTCTTTCCTATCTGAACTGGCAGAAGTCCAAGTGACAGGCAGGGTGAGCATGCTAGTTTGTATAAATGAACAGCAAAGCAAAAATAAGAATTGTGGTTACCAGGAAGGTGTTCTATGCATCAAAGCTTTCAAGCTACCTATCTATGCTGGTCTTCTAGTTCGAATTAATGCTTTTCAAATACAAACATCAATTGTAGGAGAAAAAAAAATGTGTTAGACAAAGTGAATAAAAACATGGGGTCTCTAAAAGGGAACCTGTTGGGCACTCACTGTATAACTAAAGCCTGAAAGTATTCTTAGAAAATGCTCACTCCTGTGCTTAAGAAGTTGCTGCTAATGATGACTCAGAAGAATCACAAACAAATTTCAAGCTGCTCTCCTTAAAGAAGAATATATTAAAAAAATCAAACTGAGGGGCTGCTTTGACGAAGTGCTGAGGTGCTCTGACTCAAACAGGGACTCAAAAAGCTCTTGGTGAGATCTTTCCCTGCATCGCTTACAGAAGTTTTACGATGGATATTCATAGAACCAAGATTTCATTCCCTGATTTGAAAGACATTTTCAAACTGCCAGAATGCTCAACTATTAAGTTTTCTCACCAAACTAAATGCAAATATTCATTTTTTTCTCCACTGCTGCTGCTCACTACCTAAGTAGAATGTTCCAAAAGTTGAACCGTCTACTTTATTCCCAGAGTAACAAAGAAAAGGAGAGCCTTTTCATGAAAACTCTAACTCAGACTCATGCAGGTATGAATGCTTTGTGCAAATAAGATTTTATTTAGCATTAACTTGAGTATTTATTTCATGTCACGGTATATTACTGAAGTTAATGTGATACTTCTAAGAAGACGACTGTGCTTTCTTAGGTATACATTGAAATGATTGCAGGAGTTGCTAAACCTGTTTAAGCCCTATGCTTGCTGCCTGTTTACCTAGGGATGAATTTTGCCCATTAAGAGTATTTTAGTCAAGGACAGTCAGCACTAATTAAACAACAGAAAACTACAAAGTAGGTAAATATTGCTTTAAGCTCATTTTGCAAATAAGACATTTGAAACAAAAGGTTTCAGACGCGCAGTTTAAGTCTCTGGATGCAATTTAAAAATGCTGCAATGTGTTTTGAAACACAAATAACTGACACTCTTTTGCTTGCACAAGGATAAATAACTGATGTATGCTATGGTGACGTCGTTTGCTCATAAGCGTTGACCTAAAAAAAGAAAATAACCCCAAAGGTTATTGTCCATAAAGATCAAGTACTGGTGAGCATATTTATATCAAAATTCTTCTTGTAGCTCCTGGAGATTTTCCTGAACAAGCTCTATAGGACTTGGCTTGAAATGATGTAATTGTAAATGGAAATTTGCTCAACTCAATTTCATAACAGGAACTTTTCTCAGCCAGTAAGTAATTCCTAGATAATATCCCAAGTTGCTGTCATTAATGCTTAAACTGAAGTTTGTTATTTGGAATCCTGCCATTTAAAACAATCTGATGTCTCACTTTGTTGTCAGGAATTAAGCTGATTAGGAAAATTAAAAACAACCAAAATCCTTTTGATTATGGATTTACTGAACTTGCCCTGCAAAAGGACAACCCGGCTGTGACGGCTCTGCTTTCCAAGCTGAAGTACAGCTCTGACTGGATTTGATGAAACAGCCATGTGGAGCCAGCCTGCAGTGTGCCGAGCTGACGGATGCACCTCCGGCTCCTGCAACTGCTCATTGAGAGGCACCGATTGTACCACATCCGTGCGGGTGTGCTCTGCAAAATAGACGTTTCAGGGAATGAAATTCAGAAAACAGTTGTGATTCATTTCAGTTGCTCCCACCTCTTCCCCTTGCAGCTGTGCAAAAACAGTCAAGAGTTACTGAGCTGCACGTAGAATATGACTGTCTCGAGATTGGGATAGTCAGTTCGAAGGAGGAAACCTAAGTGCCAGTCGCTGTTTCAAGAAATATTTGTGTATTTTCATATTGAAAATCCTTTGGTTAAAATAAAGAACCACCACTGGTACAGAGGACAGAGCTCACATCTGCCTCTCTTCAAGACTAGGCCGTGGGCTCTAGACTGAGGAGCTAGAACTCCTAGAGCCTGATTTCTGTGAACATGGTGACTACACTTGAATTTTGGATCCAGTTCTGGGATCAAATGCACAACAGTTATGCAGAGCCTGTGTCTTAGGTGTGTAAATCCTTCCTATCAATTTGTGTCTCCCTTTCTGCAAGCAGGAAGGCTGTTCTGACACTCTCCTCAAGGGGCTGGAATGCATGTAAAAAATAGCTTCTCTGTTAAAGCTTTTTTGTCTGAATCCCTTGAGAGCTGGATAACTGCTTATCAGCATTTATCCTGATGAACTCATCCCATAGAAAAAATTTGAGCAGCCACAGAGAAAGCTCAACATAATGCAGCCAGTGCAATTTGGTTACCTGCTGAAAGAGAGCCAATGTTTCAAGCTGAAAATCCCATAAATTGAGGTTGGCATAATGCTAGGAAGCAGGACACTGCATGTTAAGAAATGCTTTTGGAATGGGAGTCTCAGAGAAGGACACCCTTGTCAAGTACTTTGACCTCAGAGTGATTACTGAATTCTATGATCAGCTCTGCAGAAGTACTTACTGTTTGGACATGTGTTTAATTTTCTTTCTCTTTTGCCTAGTATTGCTTTTACATAGTTTGGTAGTTTCATTGGAGAGGAAAAATAAAAGGAATTTTAGCAGAATCACAGACTGGTGGAGGCTGGAAGGCACCTCTGGATGTCATTTAGTCCAGAGCAGGGTGCCCACGACTGTGTCCAGTGTGGTTTTGAATCTCACTGATGATGGAGAAGATGGAGATTTCACAATTTGATGGTGAGTTTAACGTTTCTGGAAGTTACTAGCTGAGGACCAAAAGAAAGACAGAACACGAGCTCAGCAGCCTCATTTCCTTAAGAAAGTGGGTTAAAAAAAATTACAACAGATTGTCACTTGGGAAAGACATCTACCAGCCAAGGGAGAGAAATCGGTGGGTTTGATGAACTTGATTCCTTAGCTGTGAATTTTATGTATTGTTTTCTTCCCTGCATCTTTTTAAAGCATTCACTACAACAAAGATAGATAATAGATTTTTATTGTTTGTGACAGATTTGCTTGGACAGAATCAGAAAGATCTGGTTTAAACTTAGAGTGACATGTCCAGCAAATTATTGAAACTTAATGGAAAAATACTTTCAAAAGACTCAATCTTTTTCTATCCCAGAGGTGGCTGCAGTTCATCTACAAGGAGTTCTAGATTACATATAGTTAATTATACAGTGTTGGAGTCCTCTGGGATGAATTTGCTTTCCTTAGAAAGTTTAGAGGGGATTTGAAGGAGGACTTCTAACCCAGCTCTTGCAGCCACGCGCTGGCTGATCGTCTTCAGTGGTATTGTCTTGTTTGGCCCTTGATGGTAAATGCGTGGTTTCCGGGATGCTTTCTGTGGATGTGGTTTGTAAAGCATCACATACATTTACAAATAACAGTGAAAAGTGTCACTCGTGAGCAATTATGAGAATTTACCTTTTGGATTAATGGACAAGCCTTGCAGGACACATAAGGAATATTATTACCCTTCATGCTGCTGGCATAATTTTCAGATTAAGAAAAGATGGAAGATGGAAAAATTAATTTAGTGCTTCTGTACTGCAGTAGTCATGTATGCACAGCACAGACGAACACTGCAAATGCGGTGTCAAGCTTTATAGAGGGTTGAGAGTACTGGGAAAAAAAGGATGTGTTTAATATGGTCTTAATAGTTCATTGAGACTTCAGAGTCTAGGGACTTTTTTGTCCTTATCCACATACGATACTTCAACAGGCATATTTGGAGGAGTCTAGTATCAGCATCTGAGGAATGACTGCTTATGTATGGCTGCCTCTTGAAAAAAAAGCTCAGAACAAACAAAAGATAACAAAGCAAAACATTGTAATTCCCACTGTTTTTCTTGCCAGGTAATATCTGTGACAAGAGCTGTTGTAAACAGTTATAGGAACACACAAATGGAAAGCTCAAATGTGAAAACATTTAAACTGCGTTGTAAATACCTGACCAAGGAGAAAAATGCTTTTGTGTTAGAGGGATTTTAGAGAGATGCAGGAGAAGCACTATAGTTAGGCTTGCTGGAGGCAAGTAAACTTGGAGAAAGTCTTGCCTTGCTTTGCTTTCATTAAAAATCATCACAATATTTAACCAGATTAATCAATTCCCATCTGCTCCAAAGGTTAGGCTACTCATACTTCAAGTTTATCTCTAACTATGTTGCTAACTTACAGCTGAAAATTACCACACCAGCTACGGAAGTCAGACATAAACTAAAAAACCAAAGCAAGCATCCTTTCTTCTAAAATTGTCTATTAAGCTTTGCTTCCAGACCACTTTAGATAACAGTACAAATACAAGAGAAAGTGAAATTTGGTCCTTAATCCTCAAGCAGACAACCAAGAGACACAGGTACAGTCAAAGACTTACTATTCACGCTGCCTGAATAGTGGGGTAAGTTACATGGTATTAGTTCCTTTCTCTGATTGAAAGGCTCATTTACTCATTTTCTAACCCACTACGAATTGTGAACTGCAAATATTAGAATGGAATAGACACTTGATGTTAAATAGTTTGCAGATTTAAATTGCATAAATTACACGCACTTCCTAAGTTAGCCCCACAATTTGTAGAAGAAAATGTACGTTAGAGATTTGCTATCCAAATGATCTATTAACCAAAATATTAAGTTGAGAAAATTACACATTGATTTTAAAAGATGTGCGTTTTTGGGAAAACAGCAGAAACAAGGTTTGAGATACTGTGTTCTGCCTCTGAAAGACTGAAGTAAAATTTACTCACTTTGAGGTACTTTTGCACATTCGTAGTCACAAATAATTTCTGGAAAGGTCAAATTTTTAGAGAAAATTTCTAGAAGGCTTGGGGTCACATTTTCTCCTCTCCCTCTGGCCCTGTGAATCCCTAGCAAAACCAATTAAAAAGAAAGGAAAAAATAAAAGGAAATGGAAGAGAAGTGGAAATATTGAAACTACCACAACAAAACAAATATCAAGGTTTTTCTTTGGAAGTTTGTTCTTCAGAAAGAAGCCAGCATATAATCATAAAAAGTCCGTAGACAAAAAACCCCTCTACTTTTCTCAAAGAAAGAATTCATCTGACGTAAGACCATTTCTTTCTTTGAAGAGGAAAGTAGACTTTTGGGTTGATCCTCAAATAGTTTTGTTCCTTTAAACCTTGTCTTTGGTTAATTAATTTTAAGGAAATTATCTATTCGCTCAGCTTTGCTCATTTAGACCTCTCCATGTAGAGCTTTCCTGTGGTTGTTGCACTACTGTGCCATTCCAATTTGCCTCGACATCAGCCTCTGCAAGTAGCTTGACCACTGCAGAAAGATTAAAAAACCTCTTGGAGGAGCAGAGAAATTGTTGGAAGCCCTATACTGGGGAGAAGAAGTAAAAAAGAGCCATGGCATGTTTCTGTCCCAGTTGCTAAGGTGCTTCTAGAGATTTGGAGGGCTGTGCCCAGCTTTCGAGATTTGCTCTTATGATACTTATTCTAAAATGAGAGGAGAGAAACCAGCTACTTGAAGGCGCCATACTGTGATTTTTGTATGCTTCCCCATAGTGTGTCAGTGTAGCAGGGCCACCTGATACGACCCGTGCTGCAAGGAGGCTGGAAACTAGTCTGAGCAGGAAACGGATGCAACGATAGCTGGTAAGTTAAAAAAGGAAACCTACGATATATAAAAACCCAGTCTTTTTCTTCTATTAAAGTTGGCACATCTCAATAGATGGCACTAAAAATCCTAATGCGAAGCCATTCCCTGTGGCTTCCTCCCTGAACATCATCACAAGTCTTCCAGTAAATCCACTCCCTTTAAATATCAAACAAGCAATACAATCAATGGACAGTCCCTTAATTCACTATCATAGACGCTTTTTTAAATGCAAATTGTTCCCGCAGCAACGCTATTTTTAGTCTTTCATTGGCCCTTGCTATGAAAACCACTCAGTGAGAAATTTATCTGGGGCAAATTCTCCTGAGGGGAGGTAATCTGTGTACCGCGATTGATGTCAAAGGAGATGCACTAAGTACACCACTTCAGCATCTAATTTTTCTGTGGTTTCCTTGACACCAAATTAGCAAACTATATCCACAAAATGTATTCAACAGTTTAAGCTAAACTGACTGCCAGCAAATTGCTGAAGCCTTTGCAAACTCCATCCCGACTTCACTGTAACCACCTTGCTCAGTGAAACAGGCCCTGAAGCTTGGAGCGAGTAACAAACCATGTTCCTTCCCCTTCCCCCTGCTAAAAGGAAAAGATTTTCTTGTTAGGCTGTTTTTCTGGTTTTCTGACTGTATCATCTGATTTTATTCCATTTGGGCAAAAATCACACTTCTTGCCTTATTAAAATGCAATTGAAAAATACAAGACCATTGCATAGGTCAGCGCAGCACTTTTTGCAAAATTATTTATTTCATAAAATTGCATAAATGGATCAGGTAAATTAGTCGAAA
Organism: Steatornis caripensis; assembly: GCA_013398225.1. NCBI lineage: Eukaryota > Metazoa > Chordata > Aves > Caprimulgiformes > Steatornithidae > Steatornis > Steatornis caripensis. The sequence continues at coordinate 116,562 of VZSC01000549.1, forward strand.
ATGCAAAAATAACAGGTTTGGTTTTTTCTAGACATGAACTGAAATGCAATACTGAAACAAGAATTAAATTTTATTTATAACAAGTTATATAGCTGCAAGTACCTGCTACAAAAGCAATTAATGTATATAAATTGATTTTTTTAATTCACCAAAGCCTTGTTTCTACAAGGGGTTTAAACACGTAAATTAGAAAGAGATTTACTGAAAGTATTTTGAATAAAACTAAACACAAGAAATATTAAACTACTTGTGGATAGCCCAGCCAAGATTAACGATGAAATTTACTGGCCTATTGATGTTGCAAAAAATTGACCCCTACCTAGGATCTATGAAGGACTAAAAAGAACCTACAGGGTCAAATTTTGCTCTCAGTTTTACACTGATGTAAATCCAGACTAAGTCTATTGGACTCAGTGTATAACCGTGGAATATTTCCAGACCTCCATCAGAGTAACTGTAGGAACATGCTGCTGTATGGAGTCACAGAATCTGACCATCTGAGCATTTCAAACCCTGATTTGCACTTTGTGCTTGGGTCTGAAGCGTGCTCAGGTTTGCAGTATTGGCCAAGCAGAAGGTTTGGCTGTGTAAGAAGTGCTGAAGAAAGACCTCACATGCCAATGCTGTCAGCATGGCTGAACAGTTTTACCTTTACACACACGCAGACATCCTGCTGACTCCATTTTCTTAATCACCTCTAAAATTCACACAGGATTTTAAAATTCTGTTTCCCAACATGGCCATCAAAACACAAATTTATTATAACAGAATGCCAGAGAAATTAAAGAAGCCAAAGAAATAGAAGTAGACAACTGTTTTTGGTGGATTTCTCTGTTCTGCTGATGCAGAAAGTTTAATAAAATACTCTAAGATGGAATGGAATGAAGAGAGGCACATTAAAAATAGGTAAACATACAGAAAAACTTACTTAAAGAGCCAAGCAAGGTGCCAGAGATGAAGCACGCATACATACCTACGAAATAGATGATAAACACAAAGCAAGGAAAATCTAGGCTTGATTCTGCGTCTGTCTGAATTAAATAGCAAAGCTTTTGTTTGTTTTAGTCATTCCAGCCATATGCATATATATGAATGAAGATTTTATTATATTCCTGTAGGATCTCTTTACGTTTTATGCCTAAATAAAAGGAGCAAAACTTACTTTTTAAAATATTTATGGAATCTTCTTAAGAGCCATTAAGCTTGTTAGCCAGGTGAATTCGTTTCGGATTCAGCCAACAAACTGTGTAACTAGCTGAGAGCCAAAGGGCCAGCTGTCTAAAAGACAAGTTAGTCTGTACAGGAGCCAAGAGCCAGATGGAGACGACAGCCAACTCAGGAAATACAATATTTAGCCTGAAAGAATGTCAAAAGACGGTAAAAAGTCTGACCACTGAGCTCCATAAACACAAGTTTGAACTGTCATCAGCATTCTGCCTTTGAATCCAGCCTTTCTGCCCTCCTCTCCCCCCGCCGCTCCCGCGCCGGTTCACCTCGCGTGTCCTCATTAGGATGAGTTCAGCAAAAAGCCAAGTAGAGCAGCACCGGAGCTGGGGGTTTAATCCTAGGAGGAGGCTGATGGGTGCTCAACCAGCTCAGTACAAAACCATGTTACACATTCAGCAAACAGAAAGCTCAGCTTGACAGAAGGGAAAGATAATTAGGATAAAATAAAAAGAAAAGGAGAGGAAGGAGGGCTCCTGTTACCGAGGGGTTAGGAGCATTCATAAGGCCCCTAGACACAAGCACGAAGCTCCAAAGCAGGAGAGGAAGTCTGAGGCAGATTATTTCTCCCTTTTGTAAGGCAAATGACTAATTATACAAAGCAAGATATTTTTTTCCGAAGAGATTTGAAAGGTATCATGCAATATTGATACCGAAATTGTATTTAAAGCAGATTTACAAGCCGAGAGGTAAAAGAGAATGTAAATGTAAACATAGTGTTTTCTCCTTATTCCCCCTGCGGCTCTTCCCTTTGTCAGAAAGATGCTTAGCACGCTGGCCTTGGTGCAGAAATTTCCCTGTGAAAAGGCAAAATACTTCCAACTGGAGACAGTTTTAGGCTTACGTGGTATGTGTCCAGAGAGGGAAAGAAACTGCGAGCTTAATCTAACTGAATTTCCGTTCTTGAGCATTGTTGCTATTTATTTTACTCGCTTTTCTTTCAAAGGAAGAAAAAAAAAAATCTCTGTTAGAGGGAGCTGGATCAATACTAAGAAATTCTTTGTCGGATAAAATAAGAATGATCATTAACCTTGCTGCTTATGAATTAAATGCAAACTTCTCTTTTCAACTTGTGTTTCCCATAGCATTCCCAGCAAACTTCTCTCATTTTGTGCGGCAATTAAAACCCAGCCCAAGCACCCAAACAAACACCGTTACTAATGACCTTTAAGCTCTCTTCCTGCTGCATGGGTGGGGAAAACAGGAGGAAGTATTTCGTGATGTGGTTCACGTATTTTGGTGACAGAAGCTCTTGAGTCTGTTTGCTTAGGCACGGTTTTGAGGCTGGATTATGTATATTATTTGTTGATTCAATCTTTCTGGGAGCATCATGTGAACAAAGTGCACAGCCGTGCCGCCAGCTCCGCACCGGTGAATGCGCGGGCTCCCCATGGCCAAGACCAGGCCTGACCTTCTCCATGCAGCTGGCTGTGGGATCTGCCGGAACAGGCCTGTTACCGGCATGAATATTATTGACAGTAGGCTCTGGTCTCCAGTTAAGGGCTTGGTCCATCACGTCCAAGAATGTGTTCTAATGCCACCATTACTATCTGAATTGTGATTCGGTGCCACGTCTGAGCAGTCAAAAAGGACTTTATCTACAGCCTCATTGAGTGTGGCGCTTTACTTTTGAATGTCTGAGGATGCTAACTTCATTGTAGGTTAAATTAATTTTATTTCCAGGAAGAATTCAATTTTTATTTTCCGTTCAGCTCTTTCCCCTTGCCCCGCCCAAAGCACTTTCCCTGATGGCGTCTGTTTTGCTTTCCTTTTTCCAGAGCAGAGGAAATTCTTTAAGATTTCCTGTTTGTTTGTAGGACTGGTTGTTAAATTGTGGTTGCTGTGTCGAATTTTGCTTGTCCCGTTATTCTGCTGCCTTCTCTCCATCCTGCAAATGGCTTATTGCTAAGGAAAAGTTTTAATAGACTTGAATTCATATTGTTAATAAATGTCAGCTGAAATCTCAGTACCATTACCCTTTGGGGAAAAGAATGCTTTACTGAAACATAGTGCCTTCAAGTTCCAAGCATGGAGTAAAATTTCTGACTGAGCTGCCGCTTGTTTCCACAAGGGAGGGAGCTCCGCAGTCCTCCAGCGTGTAGCAGCTGCCGCAGACAAGGGCCAGCGCTGCTGCACCGCCTCTGCTCAGTCCCGTTCCTTCAACTCCATAAAAGCTGCTGATTTTACTGAGCTATAATCGAGCCAGAAACATATCAGAGTCAGAAGCACTCTAGAACTGTTTTAGACCTGGAATAGAAAATGCTGGAACGATGACAAGGGTTTCTCCATACTCTTGTAAATAAGAAAAAAATAAATTGACATTTCCCAAGTCAAAGGCACCAAGAAGGGGAATAGGAGCCCTGGTGCCTGAGGTTTTCCCCTCTCCAACACTGCAATTCAAACCACGGTTCAAATAAAGCACGAGTTTCAGACCTATGAGCACGTGTCCAGCATAAATGCAGGTAAAAGACAGGGGCAGAATCTACTCCTTTCTTCATGTTGTCTTTATTAGCAGCCTCATTTAGTTGGACTTCATTCAGAGTAGGATGCCACTGATGTCAAAATTTAATGCCATCTGCCAAAACTTTTTTGGAAATTGTTGACATTTGTGAAAATGTAATGCGCGCTGCGGACGGAGTCCACTTCAGTTTCCTTCTGTAGATGATGAGAAGTATGATGTTAATCACTAATGTGTGTCTTATGTTATCTGTGCAGACTGACAGGTAGTTCTAAGAGAATTTTTTCCGTATTTTCTCATTTTTCCAGAATAGATTGTATCAGCTGAGGAGCTTTCGCAGACTGCGATCTCAAACCAAGGTTTATAACTGCATGTAAAATATGTGCACAAATTTGTTCCTAACTTGCGCGCACTTTTATTGCAACTGAGCTCTGAAATGAAGTAGCTGTGTTCACAAACGGCTGCAATTAGCTGCCTACTCACTCACTAATCTGTTCACGCAGCTAAAGTAATCTGCGTGCACAGAATTATATGAACAACTTCAGGAGAAAAGCACACGAGCGAGAGGTGCTTCTCGGCCTGACTTTGTCTGCACTTCTGCGGCGTTGCCAGGCCAGACTTAGCAGGTGCCTGCACCTGCAGACAAGGAAACGGGAAAGTCAGCTTTTGAAAAATCTGATTCAGCTTACACCTTGCCTTGCTGATCAGTTGCATTTCTGACATCACCTTCCTTTTCTTCGCTTTATCTGAGGCTATTTTCTTGTTTTTCCTTTTTTTTTTCCAGACTATAGAGACTGTTGATGTCTGTTTGTCCACAACAAAATTAAATTATACCAGCTTGTCTGAAATAAGTGTAAAATTTTAAATCTCTGGCAAATAGTTGATCTTTCAAAATTGTCAGCAATTTCAGATTTCAATCTAAATTTATGTACAAGTTATAAATATATTCGCTGTTATTTGTGCACTGTTAAAAGGCTATTCAGCAGCATGAGATGCAGAAGAGTTTTCATGCACAGGAGGTTGAAATAGTGTGGAATTATTTATACATTTGTATTTATTTACAAAATATTGTGGCACAAAACCTTTTCCTGTTTTCAGGAAGCTCTGTGTTGCAAGAGTTTGCAGCTCTGTTTCGCAAGAGTCGTCCAGGCAGGTGTTCCTATGTGTCGGCATAAATTTTTTAATCTGCTGATTCAATTTCTAAAACAGGGACAAAGTTGTGCTGCAAGCATGTGCTTTATTTCTTGTTTCCTTTCCTTGTTTACAGCAAGTGGTACTTCTCAGCTTGGCTCTTCTATCCATCTTTGTTGGTGTCACTGAATAGCAGATATTGATGCATTCCTAGAAAACAGTAAAATTTTATCTCTCGTCTGACCAATGGGATTCCTTAACATTTGAGTCTGGCTTTCTGAACTTTAGAGGCAATTGTATTTGTTGCTAGCTAGGAGGACTTTCGGCTGCTTTATGGATTCTCAGAGACTTTGCTGAGTTCTGCAGACTTAATGCCTCACCCTCAGTTCTCCACATCAACTGAAAAACACCGAGCTCGCATGTGCCTGCAGAAAGCCTTGGTGTTCAGTAGAGAGTGGGTTTCGGTGCTTTTTATTCCTCCTCTTAGTTTCCTGTTGCTTCTTTAATTTCTGTTGTCCGTTAATGTCTGGATTTACGGCCAGCATTTGTTGGTGCATGGAGCTGACGTGCTGTGTGAGCTGCTCGTGTATCCCAAGCCTCTTCCTCTACAGAATGGGAGGCGGCAAGATGTGTTGGTGCTCACAGCTCTAAAACAGATCAGCACCTTTCCCAGCTGGGTTTGAAAGGTAGAAAAGCTGCACCCAGAGAGAGATGGCTCTGGAGAAGAAGTGGATGAAGGCTACTGGTGGTTAGTTGTTGACAGGGGAGATTTTTGATGCAAACCTGTTACAGGCACAAAAAATTGTGTTGAAAGGTATCTATCTAAAAATCATACGCTCAATTTCTTACAAGCTATTGGCATTTGGTTATTGTTTTGAATGGAAGTCTGTTTAGTCAATTCTGCTTCTGGGAGCACTGTGTCATTTCTACCAGCCCCTGAACAGGGCTTAGGTTTCACCATGAGACTATTTCAGCAGCACCAGGTGATGCAGGTAAGATCTTCTCCAGAAGCCATCAGCAGCACCAGACCAATTGTGTTTTTAATAATCCTGAAATCCATGGGAGTACTAAGCTAAGGTACCTGCTCAGTCTTCCAATCCGTTCAGCACACATCAAAAAAAAGGCAACTAACACTAGGCAGAGGTGTCTAATCAAAACATACCAGAAGCTGCCGTTTGGTAGCACCATGAGGTGGTACCTGGCAACATTAATCCCCGAGGAGCAGTCAGTAAAGTCCTATCAGTGATCCAAGTGCCTGAGCGATTGGCTTCGAGGAGGGCTGCTTCCCTCCTAGGCTGCGTAGCAAGGAGTCAATGGCAGTGTGCACAGGGTCAGCAGTCGCGCCCAAATGCAAGCTGCAAATACATCCACAGGAGGTGTGTGCCCTGGGAGACTCCTCTGGGTTTAGATGCTGCTTTTCAACCAGGCTGCAGTTCTTTCCCCCTCCTCCTTTTGAAAAAAGAAGANTGGCTTCGAGGAGGGCTGCTTCCCTCCTAGGCTGCGTAACAAGGAGTCAACGGCAGTGTGCACAGGGTCAGGGTGTCGTGCCCAAATGCAAGCTGCAAATACATCCACAGGAGGTGTGTGCCCTGGGAGACTCCTCTGGGTTTAGATGCTGCTTTTCAACCAGGCTGCAGTTCTTTCCCCCTCCTCCTTTTGAAAAAAGAAGACGTTGAGATGTTTTGTTGCTTTCCCTTTGGCTTTGTATCTGGTTAAAAAGTTGCCTGGGAAGACAAGGGTGTGCGTGTTTGCAGAGGGGGCAATTCCACGAGGAGGGTCTCTAGTAATGAACCGTCGTATCTGCCCAGCTAGGTGAGAGCTGGGCAGGTTTGTTATGACATAGCTCTGGGAGGGCTGGGAAGAGAGAGTCGGGGGGTGGGGG
>VZSC01000549.1:124517-190325 GCA_013398225.1 Steatornis caripensis
AGGACACGGCCCCGGGAGGCTGGGGGATAGGGGCTTCTCGGGTGCCAGCAGCCAGCGTAGATTTTAGACGGCTTGTGCAGCCTTCGAGCGGGGAAAGAAGATCGAATTTTAAGAAAAAAAACCCATGCAACTTTTCTGTAACAATCGCAGGTTCGTAGTACGGCCCCTCTCATCTCAGTCACGACTGCGAGCACCCAGGTGCCGGCACACATCTCGTATGCCCGCTCCTGTCCTAGGGCAAGCCCACGGTGATAGAGGCTGATGGTTATTTTGTGTTTATTTCCTATACCGTATCACACTGAACAGTAAATTGTCGTGACAACTGAAGCCAGGTATGTCACATAGCATAATGCTGGCGATGCAAATCACCCGAACTTCGTGGACATTCCTAGTGGCTTTCCAGGGCTGCGTCTGGCGTAAAGGAGCCTGAAAAGATCAGTTAATAACAAAGCATAAATAAGTGGAAAGAAAGAAAAATGTAGTCATTAAAGAAGATATTTAGTATATGGACGATGCACTCAACGTGTTCTCCTCTGTTACTTGTCTCTATTTAATCAAACCCAAATTATTATTAGTGCTTACAAAGACAAATACAGCAGCAAAGGCTCACAGCCAGCTTTTGCCCAGGTATGCCAGGTATTTCAGCAACTCAGTCTGACTGTAAATTGGTGAGTGAATTATATCATTCACCTACATGCTTCCTCTCACAGCTTGAGACTTTCAGGAAGACACTGCTGACACGACCATTGCTTTTTAGCCAAAACCAGTATGCCGCTCCCTGAATTAGTGTTTTTATGTCATTTTTTGGGAACGATGAACAAAAATCTCCTCTAAATATGCACGGAAGAAAGGTCTTGAAGGTATGAAATAGTAGCAAAGTAAGAAATATTTTCCACCCGAGCTTATTTATAGTAAAGTCATACTATAAATATAGCTAAATACCCATTTTTATGATTAATTGAGAGAACAATGAATAGATGTAGATGAAAAAATTTCCGCAGGTGAATGGTTTCTAAAGTTAATTGTCTGTATTTTTTATTTAGCACTGAATACCTGTACTAATTCCCATGCTGTATTTTTTGTTTGTAGATCCTAGTAAACGTGGGCAATTTTTTCACGTTGGAGTCTGTCTTTGTAGCACCAAGAAAAGGAATTTACAGTTTCAGTTTTCACGTAATTAAAGTCTATCAGAGTCAAACAATTCAGGTATGTTGATCAAGTATTACTATAAACTCTTTTACTTAAATTGTTTAGAATAGGGTCTTGACTGAACACGAGACTATTTAGAACGTTTTCGAGGTAAAATAGCTTAGTTTAAAGCACCTGTGGTGTAGAGTTCCTAGCAGTAGAGTGAATACATTTAAATTGAGCAGCTATAATAAGGCAAGATCCTCACCTCAGATAAATTGCCACAGCTTCACTTCTGTACCATAAGAACTGAATGTTTGGGGTGATATAAAGCGTGAAAGAGAATGAATCGCCCAAGAGTAAAACAGAGCTCTGAATTTCACTGAATTGCAGAAATACTGTTGAAGAGTCATATTTTGCTACAGGTTGAACTCACTGTCTCGAACACAGGAGTTCTGGGGATACGTACCAGATTTGATTATGTTTTGCAGCGTTTTGTGACCTGGCTCACAGCTCATGGTGCCAGGTATCCGTTTATGACACCAGGCTGCTGTGGACCAAGGTTAGTTAAGGTGGTCTGCTTGTTCTATACTGCACCAAAATGTTACATCTCTACAGGGATGCCTTCTAGGGAACCTTGTAGCAGTTTAAACTTTCTTCCGCCATATAATACATAAAAGATTTGTCATTAAAAAAAAAAAAAGGAGTGATTCTGCACTTTCTTCTGTAGCTTAATAACAGCTGAACTACCTAATTAAATACAGGTATGTACTAGCTTAGAGGAAAAGCCTCTAAGTTCCTGAGCAACCCCTTGCTGAGCCAACAGTAAATTCGTTAAAGTACATTCCTTAATCTTCGTGCCAGGTCATGCAGTTACTGTGACACACATACTGGCTTTCTACATCTGGAATAACACCTGTGGCTTCCCTTGTTTCCACCCTTGAGACCACAGATTCATAGAAGTATCTGATGCTTTTTCCCTGATCTGCCTTGCTCCCGAATACAGTTTTTGGTGTACAAGGCTGAGATGAAATTGATTTCTGCAGGAGGAGTGATCAGCNTTCCTTAATCTTTGTGCCAGGTCATGCAGTTACTGTGACACACATACTGGCTTTCTACATCTGGAATAACACCTGTGGCTTCCCTTGTTTCCACCCTTGAGACCACAGATTCATAGAAGTATCTGATGCTTTTTCCCTGATCTGCCTTGCTCCCGAATACAGTTTTTGGTGTACAAGGCTGAGATGAAATTGATTTCTGCAGGAGGAGTGATCAGCCAGTTCTTTGTGGCAGCTCTGGCTTTGGGTTGCTGGTAAAGATCCTGAGAAAAGTGTAAGTGGTAGAGATGGCAGAGAAAGCTGGTGCGAGACCCATTCACATCCCTGGAGAAATTCACCTTCGGTTTACAACAGGAAATCGTGGTTCCATTCAGAAGTCTCACATGAAATCTTGACCTCATAAAAATCTCTATAATGAGCTTATAAGCTATTTAATATGCTCAAACTTTGTTCCTTTTGCTCTCTTAAATGCTGAAGGTTGAAATGGCCTAGAATAACTGTATGTCAACGAGCTTCATTGGATTTAAAGTACATATTGCCAAGAAAGATGTCAAGGCTTGGATTCTGGAAGTCCAGTGCAGACTTTGTTGTCTCACACACCAGGTACTCAAACCTGGGAGTCTGGGGCTCGTAGCAGGGCGTATTACAACCTGCCGCATGACCTGAAATCTTTCATTGATCAAGAGTTTCTAAAGCGATGGATGGGTATTGTTGGCTCCGTTTTGGCATAGTTAATGTGAGACCATCTGATGCAAACCTGTGATGTGTCTTCTGCTGTGATTAAAATAGCCGTAAGGTGATCTGCAGGGAAACCTGACTCAGAGAGGTGGTACAGAAGGAGTGAGATAAACCAAAATCAAGCAATGAGTGAACTCTCAATGCTCTTTTTTGCATGTGTGATAACTAGGGGGGAGGACTGAAAGCCACTGCAGTGGAGCAAACCAGCTCGAGTCTCAGCCACACTCAAACTTAAACACCACTAAATCACCTGAAGGCTTCCTACATAAGTGGTATTACTATGCCCCTGGAACATCTGTTAGTGCCATTAAATATCATTAAAGTGAAATTGGTTCCCTGGGGACGTCTGATTAAGTGGATTTCCCAGATAGACTAATCTCAAATCAGGGCCGGATTCTGCTGCCCTGATTTATGCTGAGCACTAATTTATTCCATGGCGACTCCCATTAAAATTAATGGGAGCATATGCAAGGCCAGCATACTTAGTATGAGTAAGCATTTCATAATTCCCCCCCTCTGTGACCGCATTATAGCTGCTTAAAAAGAAAAAGCAGAAGAAAGCTAATAGTTTGCCATTGGAGAAATGAAAAATGCCTGGATCTGTCTGTTCCCCCAGCCCAGCTTTATTTACAGAGCGTGTGTGTGTGATGTTGCTTTCGGAGCAGAGGCTGTGCTGACTTTCAGAAGTGTTTCATAGAAAAATGGACTCCATACCAAAACACAGCGCAGTGGTTCATAAAGCTAAAAGTCTGGTCTAAACTTTAAAACTAAGCTGCTGTCAGTAATGGCAGGGACATACATTTTGCGCTCAATGAAATGTAAGCTCCCAGCCTACTGCAGTACCTTTGACATCTCCTTAGGTGCGTGCATCTCTGGGCGCCTGAGGTTCTTGAAAATGTCTTCTTTGCTAGTGCGTGTCTAAATAACCCGTGAGGTAGGCAAACTGGAGCAAACTGAGGTAATCGCTCACAGTTCCGTATTACCAGAGAGTTACAACAATTAATGTGCCCAAGCGACAGATGAAAGCAGTGTTGCATTGCGTTTCACACCAACTGAGCCCGGAGCATGGCACGCAGCGGACAGTGTCCTGCCAGCTTCGCTCAGCTGCGGGTCTAGCCCGGGAATCGCAAAGGTGCTTGTACGCTCCAAATAAATGTGATTATTAGTTTAAAACAAACAAACAAAAGCAGTGAAGACTGGGACCTTAGCAGACCTCTTGGAGTTAATATTCAGGGATAGCACTTGGTGTTTTTCTGTTAATTAGAGCTTGTCAGTGGTGTTTCTCTTGCAGGTGAATTTGATGCTAAATGGAAAGCCAGTCATTTCTGCTTTCGCTGGGGACAAGGACGTCACACGTGAAGCTGCCACGAATGGAGTTCTGCTCTATCTAGACAAGGAGGATAAGGTTTACCTGAAGTTGGAGAAAGGTAATCTGGTCGGTGGATGGCAGTATTCTACGTTTTCTGGCTTTCTGGTCTTTCCCCTGTAAAGTCAATTTTCCTGTGACACTCATCCAGGTGTGGACTCATCGTTGCCTCTGTTACATGAAGATCGTTTTCTCATCATGGGATTGTTTCTTTATTGGTTTTTCATGGGTGAATATGGATTCTCTTTATGGATTTTGACCCCATCTGAACTACTCAGAAGTTTCACAGAATTTTGTGTGTTTAAATACGGTATGTTTGGATTGAGACTAAAGCAGACAATAAATATCTATGCTTAATGTTACGGTTTAAAGCTGCCTGCAAGATTTACTCAGATTTCATTTACTGGACTTATTGGATTCATGGGAGAAGTGGATTTTCTTTAATTATGAAAAGACTGGCAACCAGGTCTATAATTTAGGAGCGTTTGAGTTCAGACTTCAATCAAGAGTTAGCGTGTTGCTGCCAAAGAACTGTATATTGATATATGAGTCATACATGTCTTTGTCATTAGGACTTAACTGACATGATCTATTCCATTGTCTTGAGAAAGGTAATTAGTATTGAGAAGTGGTTGACTTTAATTTTCCTCTGCGTGTAGTGTGTTGGATGGTTCACCCATATATTTATGCTCTGTCACCGGTCACAATCAAGTCTAGCTTACATAAAGCTAAGAGGTTATGCTTGTATTTTAGTTGGATATGTAAGGTATTCCTCTTTCCCACGTGCTGTTTTCTAAAAAGAAGAGCAGATTATAACTGTTAAGAAAAATGTTCTTACCAGGGTTAAAGGTGATCATTCAGGCACAACTTTGCAAAACAGCTTTGCCCTGCAGGAAATCTCACATTTGTTCTTCAGTTTTAATTAACGTGATTGATAATAACCGCTTTATTAAAAACCTAAGGGATTCCTTCCTTAGACACAACCACTTTATTAGCTGGAGATGAGATCCCATTGTTTGTAATTATGTCTATTTTTCAAACCTTCTGTTGTGTTAAAGGTATCATCTGGTTTTGCCTTAACTCCACAACTGTATATAATTTTAGATCATACGTGAACAAATATTAAATCCAAATAGCCGGTACCTAACTTGGTGCAATATCTTTTCGGCTTTTTGTACAGGTCATATGAATTCATAAACTTATTTATTATATCATTGTTACATAATAAAGATTAATATATGTTAGCTGAATTTTTGACTTTTGGATTTTGGAAGTCACTTCATGCTATTTTTTTATCGGATAGAATTATTATATGCAAAGCGTAAGCTTTTGGGATTCACAGGAACTGTCCTGGGAGGCAGGCAAACTGTCATAGCGTAGTCTGGCAGAATCCTAGAGGTAATCAGAATGATCTAGAAATAACCTATGCATTTTATTTAAGAACATTTAGGCAGAAATCTTGGCTTCACTGAAGTTAGTGTTAAGAATCACATTGATTCCAAAGGCTTTTGGATGAGACCTGTGCTTTAGGTTTTGCCATCAGCATTGAACTCCAGTGCAATCAAATTGAATATAAATTAAAAATGATTTTCATATGAACTGCTAATGAAACCTCCATCCCTCATGCCCAAAATGTACACTGAATTGGATGGGTATTTGTGCCTTGCAATATCGTGAAGGATACAATTCTAAATTAAAAAAAACTTGAGAAACATTTTGGATGGAAGAATATCCAGCAATCTGAGACCTTCTCTAAAAGCCAGCTTAAGCTTGGATTTGCTGTTTCAGGTAATCTGTTTCCGATTTCTTCACTTGTTAGCCAGGTGCAGTGTATCATATTGCTCTAACCACTGTAAATGGGTGTTTCACTGATTTAAAGTCTAATGCATGGCTGGTCGATGCTCCTGATAAAAATGTCAGGGAATCAGTGGCTCAGAATTGTGGCCAAATTCCTTATTTTCCCCAACAAACAGGATTTTTGGGGGAATTTCAGGAAGACGGGTGGGTATGTTTGCACCCCTATGGGATAAGTGAAATGAGGAGGTAATTTGTTAGACACAGTATTGCTTCTGTACAGAACACTGCAGTTTGGGAGGAAGTGGGAAGACACGTCAAGAAGGCAAATTATTTACATTGCTGAAAAAATATAAAAGGTTTCCATTATGACTAATCAAAATGTATCACTACTGTACCCCCAAAATGTGTGCTTATATATATGTATCTCTAAAAAACCCTGGGATTGCAGCACATGATACGCATGATATTATGAAAAGGTTATTTGTCATAAGAGTTTATTTCAGAGAGGAACATCAGTATTTTGTATAAAATTGGTAAAATCTGCATCACCTTACCCATTGATATATATGTAATGTAAAGGAAAGGCAGAAGAAAAATGGCATTAAAGGCATCAGTATACTTTTCAGAATGATCAAATGTATCTAATTTCTTTAGTTTGTAAACATAGGATCTTTAAAAGCTGCCTTTAGCATTCAGCAATAATACTGAACTATCTTAATATACTCTTGATTTCCCCTTGGCAAAACATTTCTGATTGCTTCAGAGTCATTAACAGTTATTTAAACTTTAACTAGAGAGTCTAAGAAGTTATTCAATTAAGGAGATATGTTTTGGTGGAAATGTCCTAAATTTTTCTCCTCAGCCTCTATAATCAGAATTGCTAACTGACTATTTTCTTAGTTAAAGGAAAAGAAGTTCCAGAGAAGCTGCTGTAGAGCAGCTTGTGTTATCTTTACACAACACTGAGCACCGACTCCCCTCCCATGTGCCCTCTGGAGATGGGCAACTGCACCCCCCATTCTCTTAGCTCACATTTAAACATTCTAAAAATAACAAACTATGTTTTTTAGGCTACGATTCGAGCTGCTTTCCAGATCTTGAGCTCATTTTCGTTGTATTGTCCCATAGTTCATTTATGTCAGTAGGAGTTTCTTGCAGAAGAGGTGTTCCAAGTAGACAAGCTAGTGTAGATGGAGCTGGGACTGGAAACTATTGTTTTTCTTCTCTCTCTTTCCTCATTCCTTTTTTTTCTGTCTTCCTGTGTTCCTGCTACAGTAGTTTTCTTGTTCAGAAGCAACGGCTCAGGAGACACTTCAAATTTCAAAGGGTATTTAAGATTAGAGGTTTAATTTTTTTTAAAGAACTTTAAACTCCTTTGAGCTGCACTGTAAAGGTTAGAGCTGAATTTCTGATCCTGTTGAATTCAATGACTCTAGCCCAATCGATTTTTGTGAGGGCAGAATTTCCCACTCCGTGTGTATCCCTGCTACAGAACATGCTGAGGATCTGTACCCACCTCCTTCAACATATACCCACTTTGCAGTCAACTTTGTAGTTTACAAAGGTTGATCGTGCAAGAAAACTTTCTGGCCATCTATGGTAAAGACAAGAAAAAACTTACTTTCTGAGAATAACAACGCATGTATTCTTATTATCACTGATCTCTTTACAAGGGAGATCAGTAGTTTTACCATTTAATATATATTTTATTTATATTTATGTTTTATTATAAAACTAAGGAAAAAAAAAAAGAACCATGTTGTCCTCCTCAAGTGATGCAAAAGTTTTCAGTAGAGCCGGGAATAGCCTGATCTCCTGGATTCATCCTGTGTAGAAAGCCACTCTGTTCTGTTGATTCCTATTTGCCACGAAGAGTTTAGGCTATATATGCCAAATGACTGTGGAGCTGAAAAAGATACCGTTCAAAAGAGCCGGGGTAACAGAAGTGTTTTTGGAAACGGCACTGAGGTAACTTCTTTGAAAATTTCACAAGCAGTTTTGTCTTCACATAAAAAGGAAAATCTAACTTTGAAGCATAGAGAAGGCAAACACAATATTTCTTTAAGCCTTTAAGCATTTTGTATTTGGTTTGTGTTATGACATTTTCAAGTAGTATCTGAACATTTTCTGAGTGTTAATTAAATTACTTTTGCCAGGTCATGGCAGAGTAAGCATTGCTTACTGAGTGTTACTACTGAGAAAATGAAGGCAGGGTTTGGGAAATGACCAGTGCCGTACCCAGAGTGCCAACTCATCCACTGCTGGTGCTTGGTCCTGTTCAGTTTGCTGGATTGCTCCTTTTTCTGATACAAGGCTTTTTTAAAAAAGAAAGGATGTTTTTGGAGTGAATGGCATATTGCTGTATTTCCTCTTCCATATTATTTAGATGTCTGTTTGCAGAAAGATGAATGCAGTGAAAGAGGACGGGTTCGAATGACCTAAGAAACTCACAATTAGCTATTAGCTATTAGAGAAGAGAAATGCAAGAAGCAGTATGTCATAATCACAACAAAGAAGCCAAACCATTAACATGAAATATGGGCTGAAGCGGAGGAGCATGTGTATATTCTCCTCCTTCTGTGAGGGTTTCTGAGTTGATAACATGTTTTACCTTAGCAGTTCATTACAGTTGCCCTTCATATTGTAAGAGCTCTTTGTAATACTCAAACTCTTTGTCTGGTAAAGACAATGTTAACCAGATGATTCAATGTAAATAAATGAAGACCCTCAGTGACAGAATTTATTGGCTGGCACGTGCCACAACAACATATTTTTTATACTATTGTTCTCCAGACAGAAAAGGCTCTTTTGAGAAAACACATTGTCTTACACACTGCGCTAGAGTTATTTATCTGTTCCTGGTTAGGAATGCGGGCGGGGGTTCCTGTCCTACCCTAGAGCGCTAAGGGGAATGCACACAAAGAGTAATGATAAAATCAGTCACCGTTATATAAGTGATGATGAGAATAATGGAAATGTGGCTTGAATAGTCTGTTTAGTGAAAGCTGTGATCTACGGCGTTTGATGGAAGCAATCACTATTTTAATCTTCACAGTTTGGGGGAAGGGAAAAAGCCAATTGCATCATTTTTAACAGGTTCTTCTCTCCCCCCCCCCACCTTTTTCCTTCTGCCTTGTGGTTCAGCTTAGCTGCAAAAATAGGTGATCAGAAATGATCAAAGAAAAATTAATTTCTTAAGAGGGAGGGGGTATTTTTTTTTCCCCCGGTGTCTGATGTGAGGGATGAAAACAAGCAGGAGGGGGGGGGGGAACGGCAAAGTTGATTTCCACGCAACTTGGCCTAACCTAAATACATCCTGGATCTATCGTCCAGTTCAGTGAATTGCCTAAATATGTTCTCTTTATATGCGTCATACTTTTCTACAATGCATGATACTGACCCATCCTGTTAAGGCCACCATATTGTAATCTGATGGCTTTTAATCCTGCTGGAGGAAACCAGATGTAGAAGTGTAGTGCACAGCACTGGAGATCGGCAAATAAAACAGCTTTATCTCTGTACTTACACGTGTGCCTGG
The DNA here is from genome assembly GCA_013398225.1 of Steatornis caripensis. Classification (NCBI taxonomy): domain Eukaryota; kingdom Metazoa; phylum Chordata; class Aves; order Caprimulgiformes; family Steatornithidae; genus Steatornis; species Steatornis caripensis. The sequence continues at coordinate 134,143 of VZSC01000549.1, forward strand.
ATTTACTCCTGCAAAGCAGGTCTGTCATCCCTGGGGCATTTTGGTGCAAAGGGCAGATGTGTGTATGAACATTGGCACGCTTAAAACCAAGCTGAGAGTGTGGAGATTTCTGAATTACTGCTGACACAAGGAAAAAACCTGTGCTCTAATCACATTGCGAGGACATTTCATTCACTGTATGGTCCTAATGCTGAAAGGAGGCAGATCGCCATGGCACCAGAGCTGAGTGACCAGAGCTCTGCAGAGGGGACAGGACGTGCCCGCAGATGCAGAGTCTGTATTGACCCAAGTGTTTGGGGCCTCTGTAAAAGCCTTAGGGCGGTCTTATGAAAGTCAGGCATGCTGTTAGCTGCCCTGGAGTTTTACTCAATTTAAAACCTAGTGTTTGGGGTTTTATTTTATCCTGTTTTTGCAAATGAAGGTCTATTTACAGTGAACATATGGGATTCTCAAACAAAGGCAGTCTTTAAAATTAACAGTCTGAAAATAAATTTAAGAAAAAGTTCTAAGTATATAGCAAGGCTAAATTTCTCTTAAGTTGTAGGCATGCAATTAAGTAGCAAAGCAAATTAAAATGAAGATACATCTGTGCTCTACTACACAATTAAACATAAAGGAGCAAAATTGATTCTGGCGTCTATCCCATGTACCTGCAAAACAGCTCAGAAGCTCAGTACAAGAGCATAACAACTCATTATGCCGGCTATTCCCACTGTGCAGTAGTAGAAACAGCCACTGGGCAGCCTCACCTGGCAGCGCTGATACGGCTTTTGCTAATGAGATGCATTTTCATGAGAAGAAGTTAGTGCTGGCGTTGGAGCCTCTGCCTGGAACAACTGGGCTCGACGCGGCTCCTCCCGAGCCTCTCAAGCACCCTGGCAGACCTGACCAGCCTTCGCAATGCTCCGACATAGAGCTGGTTGCAAAATTTTACTTGAAACTATTCCCTATGAGGAAATGCCATTTGAATTCAATTACTGTTTGGAAAAAGCAGATGCATTAGAAGAAATGATTTTTCTTTTTTTTGCAAATAAAATGAGAGAATTATTTTGGATCAAAAAGCTTCTGTATTTCATTTTAAACTCACTCTTTATTTGGAAGATTACATTAGTTCAAATAGAAAAGGGAAAGAGTTAAAACAGAAATAAAACATTTGAACTTTTGACATAAATGTTTGAAAATAGAACATTTAGCCTGCTCTGAAATGATTTTTGTCACCAGAATTTCATTTGGGTAAACATTATACAATTTTGGAAGCTCCTTCAGGTTTTTTGGATGACTGTATTTCCAAATCTCTCTCCTTCCTTAATTTTTTTTTGACAGAAAGCAAAGGGTTTCCCTTTACTTTCGTTCTATTAATTGATTTCATAAAGCAAACAAAACTGTCCGTTGAAAGATCTGTATGAAGATTTCATAAACTGTGGTGGCTTTTTTGTTTGTTTGGTTGGGTTTTTTTCCAGAATATATCTTTAATGTCATGTCTATGTTTTCATCTTCAGGGAGGATCAAAGACTGCAGATTTCCTCTGTTGAGAAAACCCAAATCACGTTAAGCACACCTGGCTTAAAGATTTTACTAGAGGCTCATATCAGTATTCAAGTTCAGTGAAATTTTCATGAAGACTTTTGACACTTCAGGGTCAGGCTGTAGAAGAAGGGGTCCAAGCTTCGCATAAGAGACACTTTTCTTTGTGCCTACAACTTGGCTCCACCTTCACCCTCAGCTACTACTTCCCAATAAGATGTTGGTGGCCAGTCTATTTTATTTGTTTGTTTACGCTTTTTTGCAGGTTCACATTCTGGTCATCTTGCCAGATGCTCAGAACTGGCTAAGTGTCTGGCCAAGAAGCGTAATCAGTCCGTGTAAAGCTTAGGTAGGGGGACATTTGTCCTTATACCCTTTGCATGCCAGGCACCATACTCCCGGCATTCCTCACCTCTCTGTGGACTTGTGGCCAAACAGAAACATTGACGTTGAAATCAGTATCAGTATTGAAATATTGATAAACCTGTTGGTTTAGTTCAGCAGTTATTGGTACAGGCGTTAGCTCAGTTAACCAACTGCTACACCATTTGGTGCTATTGGGCGATTTTAAAAATTTTTCTTTTTTCTAGTGCAGTAAGACACGCAGAAGCCTCTGTGGGCACTGAAGAAAGACAGTAACCCACTACCTGAGAAGGAGTTCAACCCCAGGCTTGGCAATTGCAAGAAGTCATACAGAGCAGCTGTAGTCATCAGCGTACAGGTGGAGCTACCCAATGCGATGGAGATTTATAGCTGGAAAGGCAGAACATAACCTGATGTACACGTAACCTGTTTAAGAACACCCAGTTTCCCGTGTCTTTGGGAGAAATAAGCTCTCGGTCATTTCTGGAACGCAAAACTGTGATCCAAATAATGAAAAGACTTGAAGAATGAATACCTAAACCACAGGAATATTAAGGCAGTCACTGCTGTATAAGAGAAATGAATTCTGCAGTGGCATCATGTGTTTTAGTTTTTGTGGATTGTTTAAATGGACTCCTACAAAAATAATGAAGGCTTCTGAAGAAGATAACTCCATAACCATCTATCTTAGTTGTCTGGAATTCAGTATAGGTTAAGTAAGATAGTCTAGGTTTAGTCTGTTGTAAACAGTGATTCACTGGGCATGATTCAGCTGTCATGTACTTCTTGTACAGGAATTACTTAACTGAATGAGCATGGAAAACACTTTTCTTCAGGTCTCTGAGAGGCAACTGAGGGTATATAACTTTGATTGAATAACAATGTTAGAAACAAAATATATTGAGTTTAAAATTCTGACTCGCAGGCTGCAAGTCAAATCCCCAATTTATATAAGTTGTATTGAATATGCACATACATCTGGTGGAAAAGGCTGTGAGATTTTTTTTTTGGTGCTTGTCGGTGTCAGTTGGCTTAAATGGGGTTTCCAGTAATGATAGCATGCGAGATAACAATTGTGAGCATTTCTAAACTCCGATGGTTTGTCAAAAAATCACTCTGAGATGAGAAATTTTACTGAGCACATAGTCTCAGGGTTTCAAGATGAAAGACTGCTCAGTAGAGCTGGACAAAATGTAGCAAGAACATTTGATGGAGAAAAAAATATCATGGCTCACAATATTGTTTTCCTTTAGATGCAAGAAAAAAACCCCTGATATGCAACAGCACCTGCAAATCTTGCAAGAATAACATTCAAAAAACCTTCTGAAAAACACCTCTGCCTCTTGGAACACCATGATATTGCCTAAAGTTAGGGCCACCCAACTGATACATGGAAGAGTCAGGTCAAAGTTTCTGCTTTGCCCTGAGCTTATGTTTTCCAGACCTCAAATGTATCCTTAGGGCCAGTAGGTTATTAGGTGGTAGGTAACAAGGGGAAAAATCTTCAGAAAAGTAACGTTCATCCATATCAGCTGAGCTTTCACTCCAGCATGATATGAAATAAAGTTAAAGCCTTTCTTGGTGCTCCTCTTGGCTATTAGAACACAAATTTTGCTGAAGATTTCCACTAAACATGAGAAAGCTGGCTGCTTTCCCCTGTTATTGACTGCTTTCCCCGTTACGGATGACTGTCAATAGAAACGTCCTCATCTCACACATTGTTGGTGACAATGGGAACGTATTGTTTGCGTAGTAAATAAATCAGTAACCGTTTAAGCACTGCAGAGTTATGCAACTTCAGGGGCGAGCTAGGGATGCCTACAAGCTTAGTCTTGTTCTCTATAGTAAATCTGAGTTTAAGGTGTTCAAAGGGCATTGTTAGGTTTTTTTTTTCAATTTTCTTCTGGAAAGCAGCTAAGGAATTTGGTTTTCATGACGCTCCTTAGGGTCCCCACAAAGTAATAAGTCAGCATCATTTTCTAGCTGCAGCTGATAACATTTATTGCTAATTCTTTAAACCCTTCTTTAAAAGAAAACAAGTCTGCAACCTGCATTGCACCCACAGGAATAATCTTTCTTTTCCTCAGTTTGGTAATTCAATTGTGACTTGTAAACTTGTGCAGTTGTAGCAAAAAAAGTATACAGTCAACTCTAATCTATCTTGAGGAAAGTAAAAAGTGCTTACCGCTACTGGTGTAGTAAATCCTGGCTGCTTTATTAAATAAATGTAGAATTTCACTCAGAAGCCTTAAGGAAGAAGAGTTTTAGAATATCTGAACAATTTAGCGCATTTTGAAGCTGAACAAAGATTGATTCAATTTTGTAGTGAGCTCTAAATTGATGGCATACCAAATCCAACTTAAATTAACTTGAAAAGTATAGGCATTATTTATGTCTTCTGAATTGTGAGAGGCAAACCAACCTACTGAAGAAATTCTTGAGTATCATAATCTTTCTGGTGCTGGAAGAACAAAGACTCTAAAACAGATCCCATAGCTATTTATATTTGTAAGTCAGATCTTGAATAGTCTTTATATAATCGCTACGTGTGTAAGCAGGACAAGATCCAGCAGACAGTTAAGCACACAATCGCTGAAGCAATTTCACAGATTCTGATGTACTTGCTTCCAACGGCTGAAGTTACGCATCTGCTTAATTCTTTGTTGCACCAACGGAAGAGACTTTACGGAAATAGGTAATGCTTTAAAAAGTAATTTGACATGCAATCAACCAACCAAATTTATCTTGCTGTGCTAAACTAAGGACATTGCTCAAAGATGAAATCTCCCCTTTTTCAGGAGTCTGACTGAACTGTAATACTGTGGGTGGGTTTGGGCACCAGACTCTGCCTTCAGAGAAGGACAAAGTCAAGATGACTCACATTTGTATTCATAAAAACATCTGCTGTCTTGTAGCAAAGAAAGGGATAATACATACTAAAATAAATACTAAAAGCACGCTCCCTTTAGCCAGGGTGGGGTTATGAGAGCAGCTGTTGCTTTAGCTGCTACACCACCGTCACCCGTCTCCAACCCCACCTGGGCTCTCAGCTGGGAAGAGGAGCAATGCTCAAGATGGGACACATGGCCATTCCCTGCCCTTTTGCTAGACTAAAGATGACATCAGGTCTCCCAAGGTTGTTCTCACAGGATAGAGTTTCTTTCTCTTGAGCACCAAAGGAGCCAATCTCCAGAAGACACTGTGCTCCAGTCAGCATGGGTAAGCCCTCCCTCATTTGGGAATACGCCTCATTGCCCACCCAGTGGGAAGATGGGCCCCCCCCAAATTCTCTTTGCTTTATCTTGAGGCCATTTAACCCCTCTTTCAGTTTTCCAGAAGACTATGATGAGAATTTTTTTCCAGGGTGCTTGGTCTCTTAGATGTACCACGCCTACAGACTTTTCCTGGGATGCTTCTAAATCACTTTGGGTGCTCTTGAAAAGACCTGCTTCTAGGTGGCCTAAGAACTGGGTTCGATCCTGGCGCATGTTCCTGCAGCAATAGGATCGTCCCCTTAGCCTGGGTAGGCAAAGAGTTGCCAGGCTAATGGCTGCCACCCTGCTTTTCTCAGTGCAGTCTGTGACAAGAAAGTTTGCTCTGGCAAAGCACTGTGAAATGGACCCCTACAAATTCATAAAAACCAAACTATTTTGTTCAAAGAAAGAAAGGGTAAAAGCAAAGATTCAGGAAGATTTCCTACAAGCTGAATTTACTATTATTTCTTCCTTTGTATTATTGCAAAAAGTTTTACAAAAGAGTCTTCCTATTCTTTGAATGAGTCATGGTAATAATATGACATTTTATACCAGTTTCTCTATCTGTGGAACCTCTCTTATCTCAAAATAGTCTAACACTGCAGAGCTGTCCTTATCGGAGCTGTAGAGAAAGAGAAACTGAGTCATAGACAATTTATTTACTTGGTTTGTCCCCAATCACCCAGGGAACGATTATCAGAAAGGGACATAGAACTCAGGTTCCGCAAACCTGCCCCCCAGCTCTAACCAGTTCTTTTGCCTTTAGGAATTAGAACTATTTAAGCAATGATCTTCACTATGATCTCACATAGCTTGGTGTAAAGAAGGGAAAAAACTTACACCAAGAGCTACACAGTCACGTAAGTGCAAACATACAGTTGAGAATTGAGCAGGGTCATGGCTTGGAAAAAATGTATTTATATCACATAGGGCATGCCGGTAAACATCCAGTGCAAAGTCTGTCCGGTCAATTGAATCTGACCTCCTGCAACTTCACTGAGATGGGGTTTTAATATCTTTTGTTGATGGTGTGTGATCCAGGTGATGAAGCAGAGTATTGTCATGTGCGTACTGGGGTTGGCTGGACTCTGCAAGAATGGGAGTCTGCAATTCAGTCCTTCCTGTACAGTTTAGTCCTGCATTTTATAGAGAGACACAGTAGATTTGATACATCTGAGTCATTAGATAGGTTTTGGAAATCTATACATGTTTTATCTTTTCTGAATATTTCACATATTTTTATCCCCCTAAATAACCAAGGTTATTGCCGGTGCATGAGCACCAACATGGAGTGGGTTACAAAATATATTATCCTTTAGTGTATGCTTTCGCAAAATTCATACTGGCATTTGGAATACACAGATTCCCTTTGGCATTCTGTCCAATTGAGGCAGAGTGGTTGGCATTTGTTTTTTAAACAGTTAGGAACTGGATTATTTATGTATTTATGCGTCACGGTTTCTAGATGCTTGTTCTTTACCAACAGATAAGGAGTCTCTGTTTAGACTTATAAATGTAAGTCTGGGTGAATTTGTAATGCTGCACAATATGACTATACTGCTAGGAACTCTTTCGTAAGAAAGATTAATTTATGTGGCAATGAGCTGCCAGGTCACTGGCCTTGAACGTAGCATTTTGGTGAAAATGTAGTTAAACCAGTACTTTAGAGATAATTACGAATGGCTTTCAGTATTGGTCATATGACTGCATTTAATTCACCTGCAACATGAGCTTTTGACGGGAGGAGGCTGGATATCCTTGTTTGTTACATAATTAAAAACCAGAACTGAGAACCTGAAATGGAACAGGATTAAATCAGCTTAATTTATGGCCAGACTCTAAATTCAAATCTCCACATCCATACGAGTTGTAGCAAAACAATGCCTGTCCTTTAAACATTGAGTACTGTGTTCAAAGGCAATGCAAAATGTAGTACCCCAACAACATACTTCTTTTTCTCTTTGGAGAGTTTTGGAATTGGTCATAGAGTAAATGAGAACCAGACAGTGCTGGAATGTTTCTTTGCTCCCAGCTTTCTTTCCAGCTGCTATTTCACAAAAATGTTACAGAATTCAACAGTGCAGTTTAGCAAAGTTTTTCTTAGCTCTGTGCTCATTACTATGGTTTGGTAGGGCACAGAAATGCCTGTGAGCCACATAAATAAATTAATGCACTAAATGAGTGTCAGAGCTCAAAAGTGCTTAAAACCTGGTTCTACTTCAGTCCAAATCAGCTCACAGATAGGGAGCTGATGGCTAAAAAAGCCATGGGTGTGAGGCTGGCTGGAGAAGGAACAGTTCAAGCTGAGACCACAGGGGTACACTCAGACTCACCTTGGTTACTTAATTTGCAAGCCTTGGGGGATTTTTGGCTATAAGAGGAGGACAACTGACTGCTGAGTCTGGGACTGGAAATAAAGCAAGCTAAAGAAGGGAGTGAATGAGGTTACAAGAGCCTTCACTACTGGATTTAATTTTTTTTTTGTAATTTGGCCTCAAGCACACAAAAATAGGAAAACCTGTGCAGTGGTGTGGCCAGAACAGATCCGCTCAACAGATGATCTATATGTCCAACAGATCCTTAAAAGACAATGTTCTTACCTGATGCAGGAAACTTCCTCCGGAAAGTGGTACGTATGGCAGAGTGATGTGCGAAGAGAGTTCAAGTTGCAATCTTGAATTTCAGATTTCTAGGGATGGGGGAACTGAATTCAACGCACAGAGTCCTAATTCACCCCTGTGATTTCAGTGAAAGTCATACCCAAACTCAAAATGCAATTACTTCTACAGAAATTGTGGGGAAAAAATAATACATATTTCATAATGGGACTTCAGCTTGATTCATTCTTATTTGAGTTTCTGCGTATTTGCAACTTCTCAAAGCTGTGGGCGTGGACAGGATGATTAGTCTGAAATACGTGGGATTTGTCAGCAGCTACATGTATCATGCATCCCATGTCTTTGTTGTGAAGCAACATGTGAAAGTCTCAGTGTGAATGCTCTGTTTAGGGGTAAAATAACTTTAGATGAATGTAGATGAGTATCAGAGGAGCGTCTGGCAGGTTTATGCTATCCCGTGCTTAAGGCACTTTTCTCCTGAGCATTAAACATTTGTAGTGCACTCCTAATTTATACACTTTATATCTTTGGTTGAGTCTCTTAGACTATTTCTTTGCAAAAAAAAAAAAAAAAGCCGTAAGCAAGCAGCAGCAATGCAACTGGACAGCTTAGCGTATTGTGCATCAGCCTGTTGTGCAGCATGGTGCAGGGTGGTGCCCGGTGCCAGAACTGCAGGCTGAGCAAGCCTTGCTCTGGGGAGCAGCAGTCAGGGGCAGAGAGCAAACAGCCGCTGTAGTCAAGCATGAATGTAGTAAAGCATGAGTGCTGTGACTGAATCAGGTATTTGGCTCCTTTCCAGACCAACAGCTAGCTTGTTCATGATAGCGGTTCAACCCTTTTAAATGCAAGGTGTATTTGCAAATACAGAGCCTGATTCACAAGAATATTACTTGCTGATCTGTGAACCGGGCCGGCTCTGCTTATTTCTGCTTTCCGTTTGACATGGCTAAAATCGTCTTACTTGCTTTCATGAGACTTTGGCTAAAGCCTTTCATTTACTGGGTCTGCAAATTCTCAGGAAGAGTGTGAGATACTTTCTATTGAATTGGGATCTGAGACCTGTATAGACTCAGCCTATTCCTAACCTGGAAGTAAACTGTATTTTCTTTCTCCAAACCTAGATTTAATGACATTTCAGCATCACAGATAAGATCTTTTCTTAATGGGAAGGACTGCAGAACCTAATGGAAGTCAAATTAACAGGCTTAAAAACAAGGACACAGAGCAGTATCTTCTAATAGGGCATTTCTATCTAGGGGGACTGGCACTTGCTTTCATTGCGTGGTGATAACAAAGCTCTTTGCCTTGTCCTTTTTGGATACTTCAGACATTCAGTATGCGGCCACAGCTCAGAAAAGCCGCACTTCAAGGAACTTGTTTGATAATTCTTCATTCTCCAACACGAAGAAAGCACAGGAACAAAATTAGTCCTGATCGTTAACAAAGATTTATTGAGTCACCGATGAGCTCTGCATCGCCCTTGCATCCTGCTGACTGCTTTCGTAACGTTCTGCTCGCTGCCGTCTGCCGAAGGTTTCTGAATGTGTTGTGTGTGCACAGGTAATACAGTCTTAAATAAATAGCAGATTAATGTGATAATCTTCAGCCTATTTATTAAAGTCACTCTCCTTCAGAGCTTCACGCTGAAGGAAGGAGTGGCTATAAAGAGTAGAAGGCAAAGAACATGCTGTACAGGACAGGAAAGGGGTTACAGAAAATCCGCTCCAACTAAGAATCCAGCTTGTTTCCCTACTTCATCAGCTCATCGCTCAGTATCCTCAGTGGCCAAAGGAAAACCATAGGTAAGCACATCGGTACACGTTTGAGTTTGGTTGACAGAGCTGTAACTGCTACCACATGCCTGACAGTAAGTAATTGAGGCTAAGGTAGCTTATAAATGACTCTACTTACTTATGGAATAGATGTTTTCTTATTTGAGAGGGACTGTAAGTGCTATAAGAACTATGAACAGGGAGACCTCATCTGACCAGAAAAGCTGGTACTGATGTAATATTAGGGAAAAAAAGGGAAAAAATCCTACTGTTACCAGAAATCATAATGTTGGATCATACCCTGTGTGTAGTTTGGATCCAAACAGACACATTAAAGGTCAAAATAGAAGACTAAAAGTAGAAAAATAACATTTCAGGGGAAGCAGCTAAAACCCTTCATTAAGAACAGCTCAAGGTTACGGGTAGTTTCCATAAATCTTGTGGTGAAATCCAGATTGCTTGAAAGCTTCGAGCCAGTGTTTGAAAAATACCAGCCAGTGAGAATCTGGAAATCGGAGTCCTTTGGAAATCATTTGTTCGGTTAAATGCTTAAGTTCTCACCCGTCTTCCTGTCCTCTCCGGCACCTATGGATTTAGCTGCGTAAGGTCTTCAGCACTCAGCCCCCTGTTCGAAGCCACAGCCCGTCTTGATTCGGGTAAAATTAAACCACATCTTACTGTCTTCTATGAAGCAGAGCAGCAGCAGCAACAACATCTGGCAAAACAGACACCGGCGCGTGTTATGTTGCAGCTTTTTCACGTGGTGCTATCTCACCCTTCCGTAAGACGCAGAGAGAAGTTCGTTAACACGTAAGCTCACCCGTGAAAACCTTGATGAGATCTTTTTTGCCTTGCAGTGCTGTAACCTGGGCCGTTACCAAGTCCGTCCTGCAGCTGCCTAATAACATTTAATTGCTTTATAACTCAGAAGCAAATTGTGTTGATTTAACTGTGTTATAAAGGAAGGCTTTGCTATTATTTCTTTGCAAAATGCAAAACCCTGGCTTGCTTTTTGGAGCATTTACTGTCTTTTTTAAATTTCGAGTTAATAGCTCTTCTGACAAATGTGAAAGAAACGTATTTATGACATTATCATCTCAGTTCTTACATATCTAAATCTTGGAATGTGTCATCACTTTTATTCAAGTGTTAGCTTTTGTTGTAAGTTTTTCTTATTCTAGTTTTATTGAAGTTTTAAGAATGTAATGAAAATATAATCCTATTGCTTAATTATGGCATAAGCCTAGTAGAGTTTATGCATAACAAAAATGTCAAGGCCTGCATGTTCTCCTGGAAGCCCTTACTTTCAGGCAATGCAATAATTATACTTGAACATCCTGGAGGTTTATTGCATCAGATAAAAGCATTCAAAGCACCTTCTCTACTATTATTTCTGGAAGAAAACCAATGTAAAATAAAGATAATTGAAGTATCTTTGACAGACAGGTGTTTTTTTTACAAACTGTGTTGCTTTAATGAAGAACCTCCTTAAACAGATTTATGAGAAACTCTTTTGCATACAAAATTTCAGTAGATGTCAGCTTAGGTCATAATTTACTTTATTCTGTGCCTTGACATACACCATTGTACACGTACATTGATGATCTGGATGCCAGTTTAATTATATAATGTCAGCTTCTGTAACACTGATAAAACTATTAAAACAGAAATTCGGTGCTAGGGTGGAATGGTGCTACTAAAATTGAAAAACAGCCCTTTAGTTCTGTCAGCAATACTGGCACTGCTAAATTTCCTTCCAATATAAAAGGTGTTTGGTGTAAGTATTGCTGAATGGAAGCCCACGGCCGTATTATGAAGACATACAGAGCTAAATCTGAGCGCTGTGCCATCACGAATTGTACTGAGCTGGCTATTTTATTGCAGCTAGGATTTTGACACTAATTTGATTGACTGCTGTATACATCTTCTGGAAGAGAAAAAAAATCCATTAAAACGTTACACTTAAATAAAAGCCCCCAGCAAATTGCTTGCTGCAGAGAGCTGTTTGCATGAGAAAGAAGCAAGGACATAAGAAGATTTTTCAAACCAGTGGCATATGTTTTCTTGATGAAATGTGTAATTCTGTGCTTCTCATTGTGCATTTTAGTCATCATGTCTAGCTATAAGAAACTCACACTGATTTTTATCAGTTTGGTTTTAAAACAATGTATTTCTCCAACAGCCAGATTTGCTAATATTTTCTTATGGAGCAGCTTTTATTTTGTTTAATCAATGATATTGATTTCCCTTTAAATATAAAGATTGCACAGTTCAACGCTGGATGAAACAACAGTATTTTAAAGATGAAGTGACTGTCTGGTTTGTTAAGATCTCTTCTCAATAAATCATCCTTTGTGTAATAATATTGTTCAGAATGAATCTTCAAGAATTAGTAGGTTTTGATCCTTAATAGTGAAAGCTTTATTATATGTTAAATCAAAGGTCTTATCAGTGTTCAAGCCCCCCTATATGTATTCTGGATTATTTTTTCTAATTAACTTTTGTTTAAGTAAAATACTATTGTATAGATTTAATTGTGTGTGCGCATCAGCAAGTCCTAATCTTTAGTTCTTTACCTTGAGTTGCAATTTGTCGTCATCTTGGCTCGCTGGGTGTGCAAAGCACTTCCTAGATCGATTAAGGGTTATGGAATCCAGATCATTACCATGTGTAAAAATAACAGACACCGGGATGAGGGAGTGTGGCTACCGCCGGGCTGGGTGGGACCGAGTGCCAGGGCACCAGCACCGTCCTCCTGGGGAGCAGCTCTGAGCACCAGGCAGTGAAGCTGGGGGTGCAACCTGCTGGAGGCATGGGGTTGTGATCACAGGTGGAACACAGCACTCTTAAAACAACTGCTATTTCACAATGCATTATGTTTTTTAAACTTTTGCTTTGATGTCCCCTTTTTCTGGCTATTCAAGAGAAGTATCTATCGCATTCCATCGTGGGGGTATTAAATTTTTTACTTGCTTTGTTTTATAAAAGCTGTGATCTGGAATTCTTGGGCTTCTTTGGATTCGCTTCCCCTATTCTTTTAAAATATATCTTCTTTCTGTTCTTGAGGGAATGACGAACAACTAAGAGCCTAGGAACAATTAAGAGCTCCTCCTTGTCTCACTTTTCTTAGTCTTTGCCATAGAAAATGTTGGAGGAAAATGGCTAAAGCAAGCAAGCTCCAAAAAACTCAAGAGCCATCCTCTTATCTGTTAAGTGTTTTCATTCAGAGTATTTAAAAATATTAATAAGTACGAATGCATTCTGAGCCAGCCCCAGTTCTTCACCTCTTTTTTGCTTTCTGCCAAGTTTTTCCTCTAGTAAAAGACGACAACAACAACAACAACAACAACAAAAAATATCTTTGCACTCTCCTTGTTTCACTTTGTTACAACTTTCTTTGTAAGAATACAAGAAATGTTAGATAGAGGGGAATCTGTTCCCCAAATAACTCCAATTTTTCTATGTAAGAAATTGAAAGGACCCAAGATTTTAATTCAAATTCTTAGACTGAAATCCAGCTGAAAGAAGAATGGCTATTTCATTCTGGATTGAAACTTTTGAGAAACACTTAATGGAAAATTTCTGAATGGATTTTGAACACCGAAAAGAATTACAGGAAAAAGAAAGCGAAGCATTAGACCATCTGCAGCTTGAAATGCTGAAGTCTGATCTTTTTATCCCTTCTGTAAAGAAAGGCTGACGTCTCCTGAGGAGAGGTGTTTCTCGCTTTCCGCTGTTCACTGCTTCTAAGTGCTGCCTTTACCTGAGCGCAGAGATTCGGAAAGCTGGTGAGGCTCATTCTTAAAAACATTATTATTTATTCAATGCAATTAATGCTTTTACGTACTGTTTACACCTAATGGAAAAGATCTGTGAGCTTGCCCCAAAGTGTCAAATGCACTTATTTATAGTATCCGAAAATATCCTAATTTCTTTCTCAGCCACTCTACATAGTCAGCACCAGGAAAAAGAAGCTATAAGAAACCAAAAAAGCCCCTTCCCAAAACTCTTAATGAAGTTCACTCCCGTACACAGGAGTGGATTAAGTGGAGAATCAGAGACACAAAATCCTTGCGCTGGTGCTATGCAAAGGGGCAAAATTCATGCTAGGAGAATTAAGAGGAAAACTATATCAAGATTTGAACAAGTATATAGGAAATTACACTGCTAAACATCATGGAACATTTAAAATCCAAATGATACTTCTAACATAAAAAACCCCAAATGAACCAAACCTTCTGTTTCTGACAGAGTACGATATTAGCGAATTATCATGGCAACATGAAATACTGCATATTTTTGCGGGATATAAGACAGGACAGGCACAGAGGCTGGTCCGTAGGCTGTCGTCCTTTTCCCTGCAGGTATTTGTCTTTGCTCAGTGTGCTTTCTCCCAGTCCCTTTGCTCCGTGTTGTCCTATATAGAGCTGAGCTCATTATATTCATCTGAGAATCACTAAAAAAAGTCACGGGTAAGGCAAGAAGCAGGAGCTGGAAATGTTAGCTCTCCATACTCCTTGATTTGAGAGTATCTTCAAGAGGATGACCGTGAGCGAGGGCTGTGCTTTTGGTCCCTTCGTGTCTTCCTGTCAGAGCAGCAGTTACCGTGAAACACAGGGATGGCACCAGACTTACAAGACAAATGGCATACTACATATTAGAACAATTGAGCATGTCTCCTTTCCTGTTCAGTGTTCTACCCACTTTTATGCATTCAGTGAAGCTACATGGATTTATACCACCTGGGGACCTGGGAACTTAGGCTGTTGTACAGTCTCAGGAAAGAGACCAAGATCTGGTAGCTCAAGAGTTTCTCTAGTTCTCAATTCACGCTCGAGGCTTCATGTCTTTCACTTCATCCTGGGACCCTCAAAATTGTCTTTCCAACACCATCAAACCCTATTAGTATTGCCTCTATAGCATAACACGTTTGATATCCTATAATGCAATAAAAGTCAGTCGGTCTACTTTTGACATCCGAATTGTATTACGAACGGAAAATCATTATAAAACGAATACAGTGAGACTCCGGTATTCCGGATGATACCATACTGAAGGGTGCTCGTGTGCCACTGAAGCCAAGGAGAAAGAAAGGACATCATAAATGCCATAAAGGTTTTTTTTTCCCCCTCGCAGTCATAATGCTGGAATATGAGCGAATTCTTATTTACTTTGCTCAGTGCCACAATTAGTGAAAATCAAAGTGTCTGCAGCTGTATTTTATACTGTAAATTATTAGGTAATTAACCTTAATGCACCCAGCTCAGAATCTCCAGCTTTTCAACATAGCTGAGAGCATCTTTCAAATGCAACAATACATATGACTGCATCACTGCTTAATTATAAATAAAATGAGCCTCTAACGCAATGTGAGGGATTTGGATGGTGCTAATGGAGAGTGTGCAGGAGGAAGAGGGGAAAAAGAGAGAGGGAGAGAATGAAATAATCTTTCATCAGAGCAGAAAGACGGAGATTCATATCACAAGGATGCAAATAAGAGAGCATCCAACCAAAGGATGCTTCACTTGCACACTGATTCATTTTATTGCATTTATTGTCTTCCACAAAGGATTGTGTTTGTTCTCTTTCACAACCAAAAATGTTTTATGTTTATAAAAACAGGGATAATAAATGAATAAACCAGATTACCTATAAATAAAACTGAGATTGTTGGAATCTGTATCAGGGCTGCCCATTTCTGGTTTTACGGCAGAAGCGGGCCCTGGCAATGTCAGGGACCGTAAGACTGAAACTGGTGCTTTCACTTGTATTTTCGCAGAGTGACAGCTAATGCGATTAGCTTGCAAGGCTTGATAGAGGATTCTGCTTCCCAGACAGATGGAGTTTGCACAAAGCTACCAGGACTGCTTAGGCTTCCCATAGTAACAGAGTGCTGATGTACTCCTGGAGCTCTAAATATTTTTCACTTAAGTATACCAACTCTGTTCATCAGGAGAAAGACTGTTAGTTCTAACTACTGGAACAGGTACATACATGTATTAAATAAAATATTATCTTCTGTGTTTGAGGACATGTACTCTCCACACCAGAAAGCTCAGGCAGGACAGCTTAAGGCAGCTTTGCTGGCAGCAAATTTCCCCCCGTCCTGGGACAAGATGGGGTCTGTCCTCTAGACCGTTTTCCTCTGCATTTTCCAGCTGTGATGTTTGGCACGCTAGATAGATTGGTGATGCAGAATAATCCAGAAGGGATGCATAACATCAATAAGACACAAGTGTTACGGACGAGGTTAGATGAGCTCTGGATTAGGCAGCAAATCACCGTCAGAGGCAGAGTCCAGGAAAGCAGACCCACATTCTCTTACTGCAAGCGACGTACCTTATCTCAGACACGTGCTCCACCCTGTCTATGAAAAATCTCATCCAGTTTTGTCAAAAACAAGTGGTTACCTTTTGCCCTCAGCCTTGCAGCTGCAGCTGTTAGCAGAGAGTAGCTAAATTACAATTTACAAATAATATTAATACGAGAAACGCATTATTTTCACAGTGAGTGAAATCGCTGTGACATCGTGTGTCTATGAAAAACACAAGGGAAAAGGAAAAGAACACATCTAGTAGCACGCTGCTGGTTTTGCGACTTTCAAAAAAGCAACTACGGGTTGGTTTTTTATCATCTGAAAGGGGAGGAAGGAGGAACAGGTCTGATGACACAAATGAGGTCTGTCATTAAATTGCAGCTCTAAAACAATACTTCAGGATGTCTGTGTGCACAAGAAGAATGGAAAGGGCTATTTGTCTCTTCATGGGTGTGAATAACTCCTATTGACGTTAATGTGATAGGTTGGATTGATGATGAGCACAGCTCAAGGGACGGTGTTCGTTTACACTGAGTAAAAGCAGTGACGCTTATTGGAGGAATATGAATAATCTGAGAGAGGCTTTTAAGTTTAGCAGAAACCTTCAGCTCCTGTGTGCTGTTAGCAGTGGTGTGCTGTAGCAGCTCTCCAAAGCCGAGTGAGGACCGCAGACGCCTTAAAACAAGGGAGTTGTGGCTGCAGCTCTCCCACGGTGAGAGCACGTCCGTATGCAAGCGTCAACACAGGAGTACAGGGCTATGAGAAAATGGAAGGAAACAAGCCTTCATACAGTGGATTATCCATCTCCTGTATTGCAGCTTTATATCGTGGGCTGGCATACAACATGACTGCAAATATTGCACAGTCCAGGCTTGAAAAATACACTAAATAACATTTATAAAACTGTCAGCACTGAGAAACAGAAAGGATTAGGGATAAAACTCAGGGCTGTTGGATGTGAATCTGCCCTACACACGGACGACATTGCAGATGTTGATGCTCTACATGACAAGAGGAGGAACGCAGGCTGGTGCCCCGGTACTAAATAACGGAGGGGATGAAGACTCCCACTTGCAGTGGGAATTTTCTTTGAAGCTCCAGGAATGTTTTGACCCAAAACAAGCACTGTTGGAAGGGGAGAGGGACACGTGGTGTGGAGGAGTTTTGCCAGTTCAGACAAAGAAGCAAAACTACTACAACCTCACAGGAAGTCTCTTACGGCTCAATATAAAGTGATCACCTCCCTCTGTCTTTTCAGTGGTTACTAAAAAGCCAAACGCAAGAAGCAAAACCGGCTTGTGATTCGCAATGCTCATAACGGCTCGTTACAAAACAGCGATTTCTCTAAAAGCTGGGCAGCATAGGTCAGATCCAAACACTGTCCAGGGCTTTTCATCAGAAGGCAAGGAAGAAGGAAACAGGCTTTTTCCTTGTGATCTTGATTCAGAGTCAGCTGGATTTTTGCTCTGCTTAGAGGCAGGTGCCAGCCGTGCCATCTTTCCCTTCTCTTGGGTCTTCCTCAGAGGCTCAGCACCATCCTCAGAATAAACATAGCATCCTCCCACCTCTGAGGGGAGCAACTTTGTCCACCTATCTACTCCACCCAAACCAGTTTTATTTCTGGAACTGCTACACCAAGACCAACAGCTAATATTGCATTTAGAGGTAACCAGGCAGAGGTTTACAATTGCCCAGCTATGCAGCTCTGACAGTTGTGTCACTTTACATCCATAGACTATCTGAACTTAATTTTCCGTAATCAGAGGTCATTGACTTTTAGCACATGTAAAGCGAATACATTTCTCCCCATCCTTTTTTTTCGCCTGTGAATGAGGTGTGGCTAAAATTGTCCATATTCATGAATGACAGTTCAGCAGAAATACATACTCTTTTATATAAACACTAGATTACAAATCAGCGAGAGGTGCAAATCAAGGAGCACAGTAACTCTCACCAAGGTGAGTCACACAGGAAAAAGCAGCTGCAGAACTTCGAAAATAAAAAAAAATTCTGAGAATAATCACTGTTTTGTGTTTGCTTATAATTATAATTTAATTATGAACCTAGTTTTGCAACAATTTTTTGAAGTATGTAGTTAACATTAAAGCACTTTATATGCAATTATCTGCTATTGAGCTTCCTCATTATACAGCAATTGCTACGTAAGTTTTCCTGTTGTTTAAGCATAATTTTTGCTATTTGCAGATTTCACTTGTACTCTCATAATACAAACCATTTCATCCAAGATTAATGGTCTTGGTTTACATGCCAGTTTCCAGGAAACAGTTGTTAAATATTTTATATAATGCATATTGACAGAGGAACTCTTCTTGTTCTTTCCTTTTGCACGAAAATTGGCAAATAACAAAATTTTGAATATTGTAATAGTCTTGCCCATTCCCATAACCATCCATCTTAAAAAAAAAAAATAAAAAGAATCAGAAGTTCACTCCATCTGAGGTCTGCTGCTCATAAGTTAAATTTCTATCCCGGCTGAGCAGATTGGAATCCTGGATTAAGGACAGAGGCAGACTGGAATAAATAATCTTGATTTCATGGGCTTCCCAACCGTGCGTCCCAACTGTTGAACTGACTTCAGCATAACCAGGGCAATTTATGTCATTTGAGGATCTGTCACATACGAAGGAGATAAATTTCTGCCTTTCACAGTGGACAAAAATAGCCTATCGCACAGGTTGAATGGAGCCTCCAAAGTCAGCGGTGGATATCCCTTTGTGAGAAACATTGCCTGCTTGCAGTGCAGATGATGTCTGGTAGGTAACGTAGTGGATTCAATATGTAGAAAAGAACTTTACATTTCATGTGGGCTCTGTAAGAATAACGTTGTGTAAAGACTTTCCTATGATTACATATTGACTCTTTCACAATATGGCTATTTCACTTGAGCTCACTGAGAGAAAGGGGAGGAGGTGGAATGTGGATTTTTCTCATCAGGCTTTCCTGAGGAGTTTCTGATTTTTTATTGTGTATATGGTAATAGCTTTGGACAATTTTAGAAAATGCTATGAGGTGCAACTTCGGGGAAAAGGAGGAATACATGCTTCCGCAAAGAAAATTAGAACATATCAAGGTGTAAGTGTCCGGGGATAGTTGTAAGCACATTTTAAAATTGGGTGACTTTTGCCTAAAACTGCCACACTGTGGTCTACAGTTCTGGAAGCTGCAGTGGCCCTGGTGTGACCAACCGCTTCAGACCCTGAGCCGTGGCAGCCAGCGCAGGGCTGTCAGCGTACCTGAGCTGCCCTAGACTATGGAGAAATTCCTCACGCCTTTCCAGATGTTCAGCTGTGCTGGGAGAGACGTTTGGCGAGGCTCCCAGACGTGTCTGCAGTTGTGTGGGAAGACCCAGGTAACCTGCGACAACAAACGTTGCCAAATCAATTATATTTGCAAGCATAGAACAGCAGGGAGAAGGGGAAGGACTGGATTTCTATCTGGCATATGTTTTTCAGGTTTTCTTCTCTAAACTGTCATGCAGATTGATCTAACAGTATTGCAAAGACTAAAAGAAATTGATTTAGCCATTACAAAAATAAGAAGAGCTCTTGGTGCTGTATCAGCTGTAGCTGGAAGGAGAGTTCAGGCTGGCACTAGAAAATTTATTAAGTTGTTAGAGTCCACAGAGAAGACGAACTTACAAAAAATCTGTGGTTGATCTATTTTAGTATTTTTGGAGCGCAACAGAGTGCTCATATCCTGAAGTACCAGTAAAGTATTGAGAGAGATTGTTATACAACCATAGTTCTGCTTTGGCAAGATGGTTAACACTGATGGTACAGTTCTTTAATTTTCTTTAGTCCAGCCTAGTCCACCCTGAAAAGCATGCTTATCCCAGCCCCAGACTGAGTCACATCCTTTCATTTCCCAGAGTGGAGCTGGAATTACTCCTAAATTCCACTGGGATAAATCAGAGAACAAATAAATCATTAAGCATTGAATGAAAATGATCTGTGTTGAATATGTTTGCATTTAATAGAAGTAAAATAAACTCATGAACATACCAAGCTAGGGTAAATCAGCCTCAGTGAATAATACGTAAATCTTTGAAGTGAGCGTCCCACTCGATTTTTGTATCTATTTACATTAATTAATACCAAGTTATTTATAACTGCAGTGACTTGATGGCAACACTTTCAAGTACTCTGAAAAAGGAAAAAATATGAAATAAAAAGAGATAAAAATTTTCCAGTTGTCTTAATTTTCTATTAATAATTTCACTTGAATGTAAAACACTGTACAAATCTAGCTAGCCAAGGAATCAACAGCTGGTAAAGACATACATTCCTTCCACATTAGGAAAAACTATGCAGCTGTTACGTAGCATCTGTACTCAGAAAGCCACAGTAACAAATTTCACTGCCATATTAGTAAACATAGAAATGTTATTCTAACAGCATTATAAAATATTCCTAGATGAAATTTGAACAGGTAGGATGCAAGTGTGAGTCAGGGGGTCCATAATTTCTTATGTACTTGAGTCACACTTGAAAATGGAATATAAGCAGAGATTTCTGCAGCTCCTTCATCTTTAGACACCTTTAATGCTTTCCTCTCTAAAAAGCCTCAAAGAAAAAAGCTCTTTTTGTATTTCCCATTGTGAACAGAAATGGTCTTCTCCTGGATTGATAACAACTTATTGATACAATTAGCTCGCTATCTTGTGAAGCCATGTCAGCTGAGTTCATTTAAACAGCGCTGTTCACTAAATCCTTCTGATGTCAAAGAAGGGCTTGAAGAAATTCAAAGGTAACAAAGGCATCCAAGTCAGAGAGAGCACCTGATCTATGGATGATGAATGTCCGCTCCTCCAGGTCCTCCTGGATCCACCTTGAGCAGTGCAAGGCATAGACTTGACTCTTACTGTCTGAATAAATGACCACCGTGGGGTTTTTGCATCAGGAACAGCTCCAGCCATTTTATAATCACGTATTACAGAGTTACAAGACAGAATAATATGGTCGATACAATCACCTTCCCATAGATTTGTTCTTTCATATTTAAAAACACAGCTGGAAACTTTCCGGGGATGAAACGTATGAGATATATAGAACAGAATACAGGAATCTTAAAGTTATGAGATAGTATTGCATATAACACGCAACAGTCACTGGCCCCACGTTTGATAATTCAAGAGAGTGATTTCTGTGAAGTTAAGCTATGCGGTTCATAAAACACACATGTAATTGCTTTTCTAAACTGATTAAGCTGTTCCCATGTCTGTGCATCCCAGTCAGGTAATTGCAGACCTAAATATCCATTTGCATATTTTCTGTCACCCAATTGGCATATGCAATTACCGTGCCTGGAAACTAGGAGCATTATTTTACATCTTAACAGTCTGAGAATCAAACCTCTAGGTCTTTTGCTTATTTAACTTTTGTAATACGTTCTACATTGTTACATTTAAAGTGAATGTTGGGCATTCCTCATTCAGAAGAAAATAAGGTAAGTTTTTCACTGTAAACTGAGATGATGAATCAGTTTCTGGAGGGGTTTTGGATAAGTATCTCATGTAATTAATAAAGCTAAAGGAACACATACTGATCCAGTTACTTCTTGTCCACCATTGATAACAGTAAAATATAAAGTTTGTGAGGAAAATCAAATATTTATGTAGGAAATTAATAGAAAAATAACAGAAGGCATCTTTCCTTGTTTCTCATTCTTTTCATGTCTATCACCTTCTCTTCCTCTACCATGCTCTTTCATTGGCTTTGTCAGATTCCCCTTTTATTACTGAATTAATTATTAACTACATGTAAGGCCTCAACTGCACCTTCCCCAAAGCGCTTGCAGACAAAAAAGAGAAGATGGTTTTGGAACATGGTTTGGAAACAGAACTCCTCTCCTCAAGGTAAGGTTGTACTCCATCCCACGTAAGCATTAAATCTTCATCTCTTTTTGAAACGTGAATAGCTTCACAGGAAGAGCGAGACAAGCACTGGGCTGGGAACAAGGGCACGCTCCTGGGGGGCTCTATCTCAGCTTCTCAGGCTGAAGGTGGAAATGAACTGGGTGAGTGGAATCCATCCAAAGTGAGCTGTTGTCTTGCTCCTCTTTATTTATTACAGCAAAAAAATTGACCCTTGCTTCCTTTTAAGAAAAAAAAAAAAAAGGAGCTTTATAAGGCAATTCCACAGGTGATGACAAAGTAACAAGTAAGATGTGCAAGTGCTAGTTGCTCCCTTCTCAGCCAGCACTGGCAACCCCCTTACTAACGTACTGCACCTTGTGGGACTCACTCTGAGCTGTTCTGTATCTCCCCCGCATTGCAGAGGAATGCATGCACAAACCCGCAGGGGACAGCCATTGGCAGATCAGGTGCTGTGATGCTTTGTGGTGCCCAGTGCGGATGTAGGTGTTTTTTTTTTCTTTTCAAAAGCAGTAAGGAGAACTGTTCTTTTCCGTAATTATTTTGGTAGTTCAAGATGCAAATAAAAATGACACTGTGTTTTCTGGCTTCTAGGAAAAGATCCAAATTTGAGATCCTGAACCAAAAGTGTTGTTGAAGTATCGTAGGTGTTAGTGAGCTTTGGCATCACCCTTCATACACATAGGTTGGAGTCAGGTTCCCATCCTTTCCATCATCAGCCTAATGCACGAGACTCTGAACTAACATCAATCAAAGCTGCAGGAGATTTTTATACATTTCTAATTTTACCAAGGCAGACTTTATGGATAGAAAACAAATAGCATCATGTTTAAAGGGGTCTATATATCTGAGATAGGAAACGCGTAAACCACCTTAGTGTTAAGGGAAGCAGTGTGCGTGCATGCATAACAGAATAAACACATTAATTGCTGTTAATCATCACTTAAACATAGAGATCTCTTTGAATAAGAATAGTGCTGGCGGCTCCCCTGACTACAATGGTTTGGTATGCAGAGCCAGAAATGCCTTTCGCTTTTTAATGATTTCTGAAATTATGTTATATTTTTATGGATTAAACTCTTAGAAGGTATGAACTGACAAAAACCGCATTAACGTCTATGGAGCAGTGCCAATTCATTCCTTAAGGCAATCTGTTTCTATGTAAGAACAAGAAGTAAGATTAAACATAGTTAATATGAGAGTATAACTTTTTTCTAGATCTGTTAAAAATACACATATTTTCTCACCATTTTAATGAGAAATTAGCCTTTTTTGGTAAAAGAACTTAGACATTTTATCAAAAAGTTGATTTTACTATACAGCATTAAGCCTGCTTAAAAAAAGCTTTTCTCTCTTTGAAAGTAGCTGCCATCTTGAGTGTTCTTCTTTGGAAAGAAAAGTTCCAATGGACAACATTAACAGCTTTCCAAAGGTCCGTTTCATTGAAAATAGCCTATGAAATCCAAAACTAACCTCATGAACCACAAACAAGAAGCATCACAGATCTAGTGGTCATAGTATCTGGGAGCAGCATATAAGGAGGAAACCTCTCAAGCCAGTGCAAGAGGAGCAGGGACTTTACAGCTGTTAGCAGCCTTGGCATCTCTCCAAAGCCAGATCCCGCTATATGAATTTATACTTATCAATCCTTTCATACCATAGAGAATCCTTGTGAGGACAAGTGACAGGAGTGACACTATGCTTTAGATGCAGTGACCAGCATCAAACACCATCAAACGGGTTGTTGACATTCCACCCCGTATTAATGGCCTTTGAAAAGCTGGAGTTTTCAATATACCCGCGGTGATGGTTAGCAAAATTCAGAGTTGGTAGGTCCACTCACAGGTTCTGCATTAATTAATATATCAAATACTACTTCTCACCAAGACTTCATGTATGGAGTTTTCAGCATCTCGCCTGTGTCCTTGCTGCACTCTGGCTCACACAACCTCGTAGAAGAGGCACTCTTTGGAAGACTCATAGAACAGCTTTTTGAAATAAGTTTTTTAACAGCTTACTTATCTACTGGACATGTATCTTCTCCTGGTTTCCCAACAGGAAAAGTGCTAGAAAGGCACAACACACCATCCGCAGAACTATTCATCCAGCTCAGCCTGCGTCTTGTTTGCTCTTGAACTGTTTCTGGGTGGCTTACTGAAAGATGTGACAGCAAAATAAATTTGGTGCCCAGCTGATGTTTTCAAACCAACAAAATTATACTATTTTGCTATATTAATTATACAGTTCTGGGTGAAAAGGTGATACTGTTAATTAATTTATTCATATCAAACTGTGAAAGTCCAAATTACACAGATCTTTCAGGTGTATTTCCCCCTGTTTGAAATTCTACAAACTTAGAATCATGAATGTGGTCAATGTTAATTGATTCTGACACTGCTGAAAGAGAATGAAAAGTTTGGTCTTCTGAAACACTGATGTCATCTGGAAGCATCAATTGCCACGGAAAGAAACAATCCTGGATAAAGCATTTGATTCAGCCTTAGCACAGCCTGCCAAGTTGAGAGCTAGCTGCTCCCAGATGAAATATTTCCGTATTCTGTGACATTATGAGCCTCCAGCTCTTTGAATTAGGTTCAAACCAGACCGAGACTTTGTCAAACGTGGTGAAATAAATGGAGTTTCAAACTCTGCGTTTCTAATGCAGCCCTGGACTTGTCACTGCCAGTGCTTAATGCTGCCACTTCCTCCTGCAAGTTGTCTTGTCTCTAGTCTCAGAAGTTGTTTTTCTTTGAGGTCAATGCATATTCGGAGCAGAGTTGGGCACCTTCGAGTGCTTTAATAATCGTCTATGCCTTTTGAGGAAAAAACCCCAGCCTTAATGAGCTCTTACTTGGGGTTTTTTTTTCATTCAAAAGGTAAACTTAGCTACAAGATTTTATATGCAGACACGGTAAATAGTTCCTGTGTTCCTTTTCCTCCGATGCCTTTGGTGATCCTCATGAGCAGAGCTCTGCCAGGGCCACTGTTGTGATCCTGTATCTTCAGCAATATGAGATGAATATACCTTTGATACACGCACTGTCTGGGGCATGCTTTATTGCTAGTCTGCACTGTGTATTTGCTTGCCAGAGAAGTTATAACACACCTGGGAGCACCAGATTGACTGTTTTATAAGAAACCAGAATTCAAATGTGGTTCTGTTCCGTCAGGCTACTAAGGAAAGAAAGAGAACGAAACGCCTGCTGGAGTGGAGAACCAGCATCTCTTGTCTTATACAATCTGTTTATTTCTCTGTCATTTGTAGGAGGTATTTTAAAAGGACAAATATTTTTAAAGCCACAGTATTTTATTGCATTCTGGTAACTTATTTAGTGCCTCAAATCAAATGCTTTACGCTACTACTTTACAAAAAATATGCGGAACACAGCTATATATCATCTGTAAAAGTGTCATCCACTATTAGTTTCTTCTCTCAAAATACATCTTTATTACCTACTGTAATTATGAGAAATTGAGACTGGTTCATCTATTTCCCAAGGTACCGAAATCTACAGCATTTTATTTTTCCAGTAGACAGCAATGCAATGCGCCTTTCTCATGGCTAAGTCTATCATTATATACCAAGACTAATCACTAATGTCAAATGTGGAATATAATTTTAATGAGATTCTTCTAATTTTATTATTAATGGCTTGAATGATCACAGCAAATTCCAGATGATGTGCGGTAGTAACTGCTTTTCTAGTTCAGATATGAACCATCGCTTAGCCTAAGAATTCCTCGCAGCTCAACTGTGATTATATATACAGAAGCAGAGAAAATAGTACTTCTATTAGAATTAGTGACAAGCTGGCATAAGTCATTGGGACACAGGAGAGAAGATCACTCATATGAGTAAGAGCTTTCTGAATTGAATCCTAAATCTTTAGGATGAAATTCTCGCCCCGCTGAAGTCAAGAGCTGATCCAAATTGTACCTACATAGAACAAAGCAGCTTCTCACAAAGAAGATATTTATATGAAACCTACTTTGCTTAAAAGCCTATGTGCATTTTGTCAACTCCATGGAATAGACAGAAGAGAAAAAAGATTTTTAAAAATTAAACTACTAAACTTTGAAATTTTTCTGGACCTCATGCAAAAAGAGGTTAATATTAATAAAATAAGACCTCAGCAACTCTGAATTTTGTATTATAATAAATTGACTTTCACGGTGTTCACAAACCCAAGGCAAAATACTACTCTCAGTGATGTAAATAGGAATTCCTTTCAATATGCGAAAAAGGTATTGACCAGGCCTTAAATTCATATGTTTCATTAGATAAATCCGATCAAAAAAGCTGTTTTTAAACCTTATAAGACAAGACCGTCAGACCATCACAGAGCTGTCACCTGATAACCTGAAAATATTTATGAGAGCTCTGCCTCCTGTGCTAGTACTGAGACGTACCTCAAAGAAATTTCTCAAAATTTCTGATTTAAAAAATACTTTAAAATGTTTTTTCTTGTCTTTGACATTGCTGTATTTGTCTGTTGTTGCCTCAGTACCAACAATGTCCTGAGCGGAGGGTGTTCAAAGAGTCTGACACGCTCGTTCAGCTCATCGTGGCCTGCAGCGCAGCAGGAGGAGGAACATTGCCCGCAGCCCTGGTGGGTCGACAGCTTCATGAACATTTAAGGTAGGAAGAGGGGACAGGAAGAGCCTATAGCACTTGACCTAAGCCTAGTAAAGCCATGGAGAGTTGCTGAAGCAGGGATCTGGCATTAGCATCTTATCATGTTGACCGCACCTCTGTGTTCCTATACCGTCTAGTAAATGAGTTAGAGGTGTAGGTACCCCGGGATGCCATTTTTGATATCTTGTATATGTGCTCTCATTGCCAGCTATCCCAGAGAGATAAACCCTCAACGAGAGATGGAGGGTGCGGCTGGGTGGAGATGGGTGTCAGAGAGGCCGGTGGTGGGTCTGGGAGCACGAGGCACAATCTTTCTCCAGGACATGAGCCAGAGAGACGGGAGAGGCAAAGCCCACTAGATCAGCAGACACTTAAATGAACAACGGACCGGACTGTAGACCCAAACAGAATCACCTGGCTAGCATCCAGACAAAAATCTGACTGCAGCTCTGACAATTTACTAGTTCCTTAATTTACTTAAATAATTACTTGGTGATTAATTTGATTAATTAATTCAATCTGTAATCAAGGTGCTACATTCTAATTTTTTTTTCCTGGAATCAAACTGAGCTGTAATAGATTCTTCCACTTTGCATTTCTAACTCATAGCATTCAATTTAACAGAGAGAAGAAAAGTTATGTGAAAGCAAACCAGCTGTAGCCCTGATTTCCTTTTTCACTTTTTCAGCTACAGAGAAAAAATGTTGCTAATCACCAGGAAATGCAATTTTGACTGTGTGAAAACTGCCTTTTGCAACTCCAGGCAATTATAACAAGTCTATTGAAACATTTGCACTCTTGTGGTTCTGTTGAAACGCTGATATTTTTCAAATTACACACTAGATACAAATACTGTATTGAGCAGTCTTTTCCCAGTACCTTGGGATGAACTCTTATACCCTTATCCTTGCTGAATAGGTATTTTCTCCAAGAGCAATGCTATTGACTTCAGAGGTGCTATTTCCAGTATCAAGTTTTAAGAAACTCAAAAAATCACTCTGAAACTATTTTCTCCCCTTGGTTTCAGCTGGCAATTAGGCAGAACCGAGAAGGGGCCCAGGACCATAACACCCAGAACAGTATCTAGCGCTCCCTCAGCTTCTGCCTTTGCTAATTCAGGAAGTATTGCAGTCAGCAAAATTTTATTTTTTTCACTTTTCTAAAGTCAGTATGAAAGTTTTCACACTGGCCTAGCAATTAAACTTTCTTGGCTGTGTGGTGTCTGGCTGGTTTTCAGCGCTGGGGATACTGGCACAGTGCTGTAGGCGGTAAGAAGCAGGAGGAAGCCTGCGATCGCTGTGCTTTGCACATCAGCACTGAAAGAGAGGAACCAAACTTCCTCCTGCTTTGCCCACAAAACAGTGACTTTAGGTCCAAAACAGTGGGAGCAAAAGCTATGCTGTTCTTCTCCCTGTGAATAAATTTCATGATTTTGAAAAAAGCTCATTCACAATGCGATTAATTTTAAGGATTTGCTCCACTCCCCTGGCATTCAGTAGGTGCTAAGTGCATATTCATGGCTTTCTGGCTAAAGAGGGACTTTGCCATCACCTAGGAGGTGTGATTCACAGCTTTGCTAAATCAGAGGATTTCCCACAATCTCACTGCCAATCTGACTCCAAGTTCAATGAGCACCGAACTCGGCAATGCTTTCGCATGCCTGCTCAGTGAGCGCACACGAGCTACTGCTACGTTTCCGAGCTATGAATCACGTACGTTAAAGTGGGTGCTTGGTTGGTTCATCATACTGCTTGGGCTGGTAGGTTACTGGTGTTGGAACAGTATTTCCTACAGATGATCAAAATGATGCTTAGGCTGAGAACGAGCTAGGAGAACCAGAAACAGGACCAGGAGCTGAAGTCCTGTGCCAAGAGTTTATGGGATTAAGTTCGGTGGGATATATCTCACTGAAGACAGGGGCTCTTTGGAGCTTGTCCTTGATGTTCGCTGCCTAAAAATACTGTTTGCATTTTACCACTCAACTTCTCTATTCACAGGCAGCGTTTGCAAGCTGTACTGGTTTCTAGTTTGGAGGTTCAGAAGCGTTACACAGGCCTGGTTTGGTAGTAAAACTATGGTGGTTTTTTCCCCCAGTACGTAAACAGTGGTATTTGATTCCAGAATATCCTTTCAATTAAAGGAATACTTGTATGTAACCCAGAATCTTAAAATGCAATTCAGGACTCCTTAATCCTCCTGAAGTTATTTTTTCTAACTTTTCCCAAAAATTGTTTTAGTCTCTTTTCTTAAATTTTTCCTTTAATTTTCAGTCTTATTCACTTTTATTCTGATTAAGCTCTGAAAAGCCTTTCTTCATATCATATTCAGACTGATAATTAGTTTGAAGGTATTCATCAGCCTACAATAGGTTTTGTTATTGTGCAGTTTTTAGAAAAAATAATTAAAATATTGCTACCTCCTCACTCCTGAGAAGCCTGTAATTCAACTTCCACAGATAACAGGGAATAGGGTAGGAGTTCTACTTTTACATCTTTTGTGCCTTGGACTCCAGAATAAAAAGATATATAAATTTAAATATAAATATCTGTTTAGTCAAACACTGACACATTTACAGAAAATAAGGGTAATTCTAAATGCATTCTCTTTATCTATGATAGTTAACACTAACTTCCTTTCTTACCGCTATTTCCAGGGTCATAAATAGGTAATCCAAGAAGGATACAAAAAGTTTTCTCCTGGTGTGCTAGTGTTAGTGTCAGGTTATTTGACCTTCCCTCCATCTCCAGACAGAGATTCACGGAAAGTTGTGTGGACAGGAGTGGGCCCTTGACCAGATTAGTAAATTAGGTGATCCACCAGTCTCTTATGTAGTGGCTCAGATACTATTCCATATGTATTTACCACTTTACCAGAGCTTGCCAGAAGACTCTTACTAAGGGAGACGCTAAAGCTGTTCAGGTCAGTGTGAGGAGGCCAATGCGAGCACTGATTCAGCAGGGTTGGATGAAGCTCTGCGTAGCATCAATCAATGCCTACCACCTTCTAAATCCCTTTGTGTGCTGCCATGCACGGTGTTCTAATTGACTCTNGCTATTTCTAGGGTCATAAATAGGTAATCCAAGAAGGATACAAAAAGTTTTCTCCTGGTGTGCTAGTGTTAGTGTCAGGTTATTTGACCTTCCCTCCATCTCCAGACAGAGATTCACGGAAAGTTGTGTGGACAGGAGTGGGCCCTTGACCAGATTAGTAAATTAGGTGATCCACCAGTCTCTTATGTAGTGGCTCAGATACTATTCCATATGTATTTACCACTTTACCAGAGCTTGCCAGAAGACTCTTACTAAGGGAGACGCTAAAGCTGTTCAGGTCAGTGTGAGGAGGCCAATGCGAGCACTGATTCAGCAGGGTTGGATGAAGCTCTGCGTAGCATCAATCAATGCCTACCACCTTCTAAATCCCTTTGTGTGCTGCCATGCACGGTGTTCTAATTGACTCTCTCATAAGTGAAACCCCTCGCAGGCACAGGATGAGTATTTTGGTATTTTCTTGATGGAAAGTACTAATACTGAAGTAGAAGGTAGAGGAGGGGGACAGTATCAAGACAGATTATGGAGTTGTTACCCTGCAATCCGCCAATAACCATGGATTGGTGCCCTGGGATGAAAACAATGAAAGAAAGCAGGAAAAGAAATCAGAATAGCAGGGGAAGTCAGACCTATGAACGCAGAAGGGATGAAAGGAAACAAAAAAAAGCTTTTCCCTCCTCTACCCAACACTTTAGGAATCGACTTTTTACTCTGTCTCATTAGAGAAAAGACACGGCAAAAAACAATTTGCAATTAGTTTTCCTCCTAACAAACTTAAACCCCCCTTCCAAATAGCTATTAATTCTGTGAGGTTTACAAATAAATTGTCAACTGTTGCTTCTCCCTTGTGTCGTCCAGCCCCTGTGGTTAATGCTGAGGACCCAGCCCAGCAGATGCCTACGCTACCTGCCAGGTGCACCGTGCTCCTGCTCTACCAAGTAATCCAAGGACTGGTGGACACTGAAGCTTCCCTCCTTGCACTTTGATTTTTGTCCCCAGGGGAAGAAGGGCTGTACAGACCTGGGTTCCCTCTCCTCATCTCGACATGGGGGAAGCCACAAGGCAGGACTGCCACACAGAGCCCAGCGGGCTGCAGCTTAGATACCAACAAGTGGATCCACTTGTAGGTATTAAAGAAAGAATCCGACTCGTATGATGCTAAGAAGAAAAGAGCCTGCAGATTTCATCCTTCCCAATGCTGGGAAACTCAGAGAAACAGACACTCAGAGCCTGCTATGGTCATGTAGTAAGGAAACTTGTTTGAAAGTAATTATTGCCTGGCCTCTTGAAAGATCAGGGAATAAGACGCAGAAATATGCATATACATTTTATAACAGCCAAACAAAATTCTAACTTCAAAGGTTTTGGGACGTGCTCTAAATCTAGAATAGGAGGTCTGTGTTTTTTCCTTCCTGAGAAGCAGCTTCTTAAATCCAGCCTGAACAAGAGAAAATGAGAAAAATAGGCAGGTTGCTGAGCATGAGAACTAATGGATTCTGATTCCTATGGATTTGTGTTGCCTGATTAACTAATTCTGTCTGAATTCTACTATGATTTCCTGTCATCCGCATCTACTGGTTTCTGCACGTAGCTACCAGCTCCCGAGTTAGGTATATTGATATCTATTGAGCCTTTGCAATATTTTCTAGCATAGGCAAACCCCTGGAGCCAGGCGTTGCTACACTTACTGAGGAGTCCTGAGCAGCTTGGCTTTACCCAGCCTCTTCTAAGTCCCTATCAACAGTGATTTCTGAATGCTAAGGACTAAAACAATCCACCACCTCTTCCTTCCCTCCGATGCCACCGGCCCCAAGCATTGAACAGTCCCCGGACTCACGCGTTATGGACCTTACCTAGCCTCAGGTGTATCTCTTGACTGATGCCTGCTGCGTTTAGAGTTTGAAAGCTGTTTTCTCCCAGGTTACAAATTCCTCGATGTGTGTTTTTGGAGTTCGAGATGTTGCGTGCCCCCAGTAAAGCTTTTTCAGGGTTTTGTATCTTTAAGGGCCTATAATGCTGCTGGATGGTGTAGATTCTCTGATGTCTAATAAGCTGCAAACTCTCACAGCAGCTTTTCTCACTTGCTAGTTTGCCTGAGAAAACTGAAATCAAACAATGGGAATTTTTAGAAGAGAACACAGCAGGACAGTTGTATATGCATAAACCTCACACCCACCCCCAAAACCTGTGGATTTTCTTAGGGAATGAGGCTAAAAAGAGGAGAGAATATCCCTAGGAAAACTCCTAGTGTTTGTATATCTCTGCAAGAGACTGTGCCGCCTTCAATATAGAATGTCTACCTCGAAAGCCAGAGGATTCCTCAGAGATTTAAAAGTATAACATATAGTCAAGGAATTTGTAGTAGTTATCTGGCTCAATACAACATTCAAGCATTTTTTGCAGAATGAGCTTTTCTGCTTCTGCTATAAAAGCCATTGGAGAGCAGAACAATCCTTTAGCAAATGTCAGCAGCAAAAAATACATATTCCACTTTTTATTAAGCTACCCTGTGCTAATCTGTTTTAGACACTGGTTTCAAATTGCTCAGCCAGAGTCTTTTTTTCATGTTGAGAACGGGTTGATTTGACATGCCAGGTGCAGAAGTGCCTTTTGCATAGTCAGACACAGTCTGAATCTCTGCCAGCACTTAGAGAAGGTCCTGCTGAGACCGTGCTACAGAAAACTGCTTCTGAAGCTGGAGAGTTTCTCCTCCACAGCCCGTACAGATGGTTAGGGCTCATCTACTTGACTTGTCAGCACCAGGTACTGTCAGTTGTGCACTCGCCTGGAGTTTCCCAAGGATCAGTAAAGGTTGGTTGACTATCTGGCTTATGACTGAGTATACAGGGAAAATTCTTGACAGTATTACCCCACTACCATCTCGTTCCCTCTTTTGATTTGTATGCATTTTTTTCAGGGAAAGGCGTTTTCATGCCAACAGGCACAGTTGGCAGCAGGCGAGAAGCCTCCTCTCTACAGTGCTGGCAGCAAGATAGCTGGAGTTCACAGCCTTCATGGAGACAAGCAGTCGGTTCAAAGAGACCAGGACTGCACTCCCTGAGAGGCTGGCGCAGGTAAAAATGGCAAGGGGTCGCTACTTCTCTATACTTTAATAACTAAGTCTGGGAGGTCTTGATGAAAAAGTCTGTGATGCTTCCTCTCTGATCAGGGAGGACGATGATGGGGGGAGCTCGGAAGCACTCCTCCCTAACTGGCCCGTTTGCTCTCTACGTGACACCGGGCAAACCACAAGGGACAAGACCTTTGTGCAGCTCTGAGGCTTAACATCTGTGGCTCTTCATATAGATCAGACAGCTTGGCTCATTGCTATAGCAGGCAGTCCAATAAATCTCACCCACTGTGAATATGCTTGACTTTACTAAAAGATTCACAGCAATAACTGTATGTTTTCATAACTTAATAAATAGAACAGTTCCAAGTAGCCAATATACAGGTTTCTTTTAAAAATATTGACCCAGAGCAATAGTTTTGGAAACAAAAGTAAAAAGTCTTTCGCTTCTGTCAGATTAAAGTAGTTTACACTGTGATAGCAGGTATTTCTCACATGGACCTGAAAATGCCAACTATGACACAATCTGACTAATTATAATTACTTATGATATTTTGCAAAATCAGAGATGAAATCTCACATCTAGAAGAAGGAAATCCATCCGTTTGCTGGTTGCAGTATTCCGTGAGTACTGTTTTTAAAAACTGAAGAACGGCCCCAGACATGAAACAGCCAGCCAAGAACAGACACTCCTAAATAACAGTAGTTTTGGAAACCCCCACTCTCACCTTTCACCCTAAACTTTAAAAAAAAAAAAAAAGCATAAAGTTTTAATTTCAACTTTAATAGCTATAATTGGGAGACCACGATGTATTGCCAAGACATGCGTGTATCTCCAGAGTCTCCTTGCCCTGCGGGGTGAGAGGCAGAAGCAGTAGCTATGCGCTACCAAGCCTGCAGGCAATTGTATTCTGTATCTGCAAGATGCTTACTGCTTACATGTAGATAAAAACTCATTATAATTAGTGCTCTCTATACTTGACTCATAGCCCAACTCAGGGGAAGTGTGCATACTCTACAAGTCAGTTATTTAATATTTTTGGTAATATGGAGCGCTTATTTTGGGATGGAGAAACAGCACATCAATGTACTTGTGTGTGTCTACGCATCTTGTGCAGGGACGGTTAACCTGTGACTGATTTGCAGGTTCTCAGCAGTTCAAGAGCAGTTCCAATACTTGGCTTCCAGCGTGTGATAGCATACAGGACTGTGCTGTGCAACAGACTGGTAAGCATTCTGAATTTCTATCTGGAATAGAAAATAGCAGTAGAGGCTGCTGCTGCTGCCATTGCCTGGGACCCAGCTATCACTCTATCCCAGTCCCATCCCTCAGTGGGAAAAGAGTCTCACAAGAAACTCTTGTTCCCTGCCTATGAGACATTTGCGTTCCCCTTAAGCTGTCTGAAGCACAGAGACTTAGCCATCACCCATTGCTGTATGTAAGCCCACAGCACCAGGAAGTTAGACGCTCTGACTAGTGGGTTTTCAGAAGTGCCAGGATCTGGCACCCAGGGCAGTTCATTGGGAATTAGCTCCCTACTCTGTTAGTAGCCAATGTTTGCCCATCCCGATATGTGTACCTTTAATTACCTAAATGCCCTTATGCCTCTCAGTCCTGTTCTTTTTTCAAAGTCAGTCGCTTTTTCCTGCCTAGGGACTAAATAGAGAAATTTGGACTTTATATTAAAAACATCCAACAGTCAAATACTTGAAAGGACTCAAGTCCTGTACAAAACCACACATGATAGAGGGATTTTCAAAGACTTTGAATTTAGGCCATTTCTAAAATCCCAGGATCATATGCATTGGCTTTTAATTATTTTATTTTCTCCTGGATAGATCAGAAAAAATGCCCTTGGGGTCAGCGGAATAGCAGTGGTTCAGAAGCAGCTTTAAAGGACTAAGGCTGTAAGGTTGCATGGAAGCACATTCTTGATGGCAAATGTAACATGAATTTGGCACAAACCCTTCCATAAAACACACCATGAGAATCAAACTATTGAGAACACTTCATTGTCTTTTCTAAAGCCTTGTCTATCAAACTATATTGGGAATGGCTACGCTTATCAGCAGATGTCCCAGAAGACACCAATGGTATGTTCTTAAAGGTCTTTTGGAGATCGGTTGTCTTCTGGTAATTTTTTTTTTCCATAGAACTGAGGGGGCTAAGTAAAACTAATGCTTTAAAATGAACCTTCAGAAGCAGTTGGTGTCTTATTCCATGGGAGTTTATACAAGAAGATGGACCAAAAAGATGAAGACAGGAATTTTCGATGAGAAAGGTGGTTTAACAACAAGCATTTTCTCTGAGAAAAATATAATTTTCATCAAAAAACTCAACTGATGCATCTGGCGTCCAAATCTATTACAGGAAAATTGGAAAACCAGAAGCCAAAATGTGCATTTGAAATCTCTTGAAACATTTTTTTTTTTTTTAATGTCTGGAAAATTGGAAATTCTGTTTGTTTGGGAAGGGGTTGCTTGGTGTTTTGTTTTTGTGGTTGGTTGTTTTCACTCTCATATTAAAAATGAGATAAAAGTTGTGTTTTCTGGCCATTGGTACTGGCTGACTTATGTATCTTATTTATTTCTCTGATTCTACATTCTTTCTTTTATTGCCAATATAGACACTTCCATTACTGTTGAATACAAACTAAATGAAAATCTGTGGTCCATTGTACATTCCCTTTTCATTGCCTAGGAAACCATGAATGATTAGCAAGGCAAGCTTGTGAAGACACATAATATCCATCATCTGTATGGCTGTATGAAAATGCATCTCAGGTATTAGCACTGCTATGATGGTAAGACAGTAGATTTTTATATCCAAGGCACAAAGGTGTCAGCAAATCCCTTCTGAAACTGCAAAAGTGAATAGTTCAGGGGACAGGGCCTTGGATCTGGTCTTTCTTTATTCCAAGCTTTGCTCCTACTGTGTTAGCCATGGTAAGCCGCTGCATCACCCTATATATGATCATCTTCCACTAGATCTCTTTTTATCAGAACTTTAAGTCTCAGGCCTGTCTGTTGTCCTGTGCCTGTTTGTCCCCAGTGCAGGTAGACCCTGATCATGGCTGAGTCATCTGGAATATCAGAGTGTAATCCTGTGCCATGCAAATATTTTGTTTTTCCTACTGATTTCCTGAAAACCTCCCTCCCTCTACTATAGGCATCATTTCACATAAATTGCAGTCCATCTGTCTCACCTCATCCTCCCAGTCTCGCCGAACTCCGTTGTGCAGACGGTTGGACTAACCAGGGGTCTGTCCCAGAACAGCATTTCCTCTGCCTCGTCCTAGACCTGCCTACACTGAAACATGCCCTGGGAGCTCTTAAAATATCCTAAGTTCAGTATTGCCTTTTTAATGTATAGGAACGTGTTACAATTACCACAAACGCCTAAGGCAATGAATTCTGAGCTTTTAGCAGCACCCATTGTATTAACTTCTTATAGTCCTTTTTTTGCAAGCCAAATATTTGATGGAATTATAGTTCTGGCATCATGAAAGGGAATAGTTATCTGTTACTTTTTCAGTGTTTCCCAGCCTGGGGCGTCTGTCTTTGCAGATGACAGCAATAACACAAAGCACTCTTATCCCAGTAACCTGAAGTGCTCTGGTTCTCAGACACATTACAGTTTTACATTTGCACTTTGTTGGTGCCCTGGATGAAAAGAACTGCAAACTCATCATTATAAAGAGATATGCAAATCCCTCTTTTGTTTTCAAAGAAACCACTTAATTGTCTATTTTTCATCCTCAGATTTTTCCCAGCAGTTTCATTAGCTGACAAGACAAAATGCCAGCTCGTTTCATATTTAAATATAGGACTAATTTGAAATAATATATCTTTACTTTGGGAGCAAATTCATCTGTTATTATTCTATGAATAGTGTCCAAAAGAAAGAACTTAAGCCTTTTTCTCCTATTTGCAAGGTTGACAGAAAATTTGTATTTTCTATAATAAAATAAATTGCTTTTGGTTGTTTTCTTTTCTAATTTTTTGCAACTGTAGATGCTTTAAAAAAATGATTAGAAAAACTGGAAGAATCCTACAAAGTCTAGCACCTACATTGACTGAAGGCTTCAGTGATCTGTGTGAAAAACAGACATGTCTTAAACCTTAAATTTTGGGCCACGGTCTCCTACTGAGCGATGTAGGTAGATATCTTCCTCCATCTCCTTTACTGCTTAATCAAAATTCCCTCTCAGAGTCCCTTGCTACAATAAGCAGGTCTCAGTCTTTTGTTTTGAATTACTGTTTCAGATCGNTTAAATTTTGGGCAACGGTCTCCTACTGAGCGATGTAGGTAGATATCTTCCTCCATCTCCTTTACTGCTTAATCAAAATTCCCTCTCAGAGTCCCTTGCTACAATAAGCAGGTCTCAGTCTTTTGTTTTGAATTACTGTTTCAGATCGGCTGCCAGTTCAGCCTTTGACCCTGTACAAAGGTACTGCTCTATAGTGCACATCTAAAATAACCTGGTCATCATTCTGGTACTCATTTTTGTCCATGCAGCTGACTATAGCTGCTAAAATGTCCCCCCGCAGTGGGACTCAGAGTACTTGGGCTTCAAAATAGATGTTGGTAACTGGTTTCCCATCAATGCAGAGGAGTAAGTGAACACACAGTCACCCAGGGGAGCCTGCAGCTCTCAACAGCTGCTTACAAGTCATATACTTTTTCCCAGCCTCTTTCCCTACATCTTCTCCTTCCAGGCTCATAAAAAGTCAGTGGGAGCTCTGCTATGGTTTGGAAAGATTTTGGATCCTCCACTGTTGGAATGTTTAATTCACTCATCCTCTCAGCTTTAAATATTTTTTCTCTTTAACAGCTCCCACAAATTTAGGGGGCGTGGATCCTTGGGCTTCTCTCGCTGCAGAATCACCTTTCCTTTCTATCTGCAGATTTTACTGTCCTTTAATGTAAGTCTCTGCCTTTCATGCATGCAAAAAAAAGGAGAAAAGAAATGTAATTACATACATCGCCACTGATATTTCTATTGAAATAATGGGGTTTTTGCTAATAATAGACAGTAAATGAACAGACTAACAATGGATCCCATCTGAATTCTCACTTATACTAAACTGCTGAAAGCAAATTCCAATTTCTTTACTATTTTTGTCAGACACTGTCAGTGTAAGTGACTCATATGGTGGATAATGGTTTCCCATTCCCACTGGAAGTTTAATGCCTTAGCAAAGTCCATGGATTTATGGAGAATATATTCATAATGTTTGAATTCTTTAGAGGGGACACAGAGAGGTACTTCTTCCAGGCTCATTCACAGTTCTACTATTACACAAGAACTTAACAATATATTTCAAAAGAGTTCAAAAGGAGCGTGGCAAGCAAATAGGATGCCTATGTCCTCTCTGTCTTACTACAAAATTCATCCTGAGACAGAAGATCTGCAAAATGGTCCCAGGACTTGCTTAAACTCTGCTTTGAGTACTTAGAATAATGGAAGTGAGGGTCTCTGCATGGCAGCATTGTAATTCCTTTCAAAAAACTGGGTTTCCAGCCCTGGCTTACATTCTATGCAAGTTCGTGAAAGCCACATTAAATGAATTCTACAAGGAGCGGAATGCAGACATCATCCTTTCACATTCCTTTCTAAGCTAAGCAAGTTTTTCCAGGGAAACAAAAGTCAAGCAGATGTATAGCAAGCGTAACAGGTATGGAAAGATGTTGCCCTGCTTCTGAAAAATCACACTCTGGGTACTGCTAGGCTAGTTCACCCAGGAGCTAAAGATGAGAATTTTCTGTGGAAAATGAAATAGTCCCTTTTTCTCCCCATCAGAACATGTTGACTCATTGAAATAGGAACATTTTCCAAGTTCAAAGTAAAATTTCTAGTCAAAACATGAGACAGAAGGAACTTAGATAAGACACGGAAAATCTGAGGTCATGTTCCACCCTGTCTAATAATGTCCAGATAAATGTCCTAATTGCACAGCTCCGGGTATCTGGGGCAGATCTCACACTCTTTCCTGAACAATTTAAAAAGATCTGAGTGTCATCCTCCCACAGAACAAAAAAGTCTACTTCAGAACTCCCAGTATTTTACAAAATATGTATTCCTAGACCAGTGTGATGTCTGAAATCAGGGAGCTTCAATTTATCCTTATTTAAGGAGGACACTAAAATACCAGCCACTCCATACAACCTCAGTTGCAAAGACAAATAACACCAGCACCTCCAGCCCAACCTCTCATGCACATCTTTCCATTGCTGTGTACCTTACATGTTTGTTGCTTTGTTTTTGTTTTTGTTTTTTTTTTTTTTAATTGCCAAATCTTGATAGAAAGGCAAGATTTCATGCTGGAAACCTCTATATTGAGGCAAGAGAGACCTGATCTTCAAAAGCATTTGATGATAAAAGCTGTTAAAGGGTATATCAGACAGTGGTTAGTTTGGTGCTGTTACTTTGGTAACACTTTGGTTTTTTTCATGCCTTCAGCAAATTGCTGGGAAATGTCTTTCCAGACTAGTTTAACCTATGGTTGGGGAATGATGAAGAGCAGAGTGCAAAAATTCTTATGGGAGCTGTAGACTAAGGGCAGTAACACTTGGGGAGAAATTAAATGGAGTATAGCACATGCAATGGAATAAAAATACGACAACTGTAGTAACATGGCAAGAGACCATGGGAAATCCCTAGAAGGATCTGAAGCAAAGCCCTGCCTCTGTGAGAGGGAGGTATATGGCATGTGTTTTTGCACAGCTGAACATCATCCTTGCCTGTTCTATGATACACCAGGTCTTGCTTTAGCAGGCCACTGAAGAACATGCTTCAGGCTGATCATGTAATCACATACTTCCCTGAATGAAAGACAGACCTCCTCTGACCTAGTGGTTTTGTACCCGAAGGGCTCTTTTTTCTACCCAGAAACAATGTTTGTTTGCAATGCAGTCTCAAGTGTTTTAATTGTTCTCTTTGGTTTTTGTTCTGCCTTTAATCCCGAAGTTGCATTTCCCATTGTCGTTACCTCAAGCATCTTTCATGATGCCCTTAACCTTGGCACATATCACTGTCAAAAAAAGGTATTTCTGTAAGAATGCTTTGTCAGTAAAAAAAAAGCACAGCTGTTTTCATAAATAGCTGCACCACGTTACTCCTGACAAGGACTAACAAGAATTCCTCTCACTGAATCTAAAGCAAGGAAACATCACTTTACGTGAATTCTGGGGAGTAACATTACTCCATAGTCTGACCCAAATTATTTGGTGTATGATCAAATACCTTTCCAAAACATACCCTTTATTTTGGGGGAAAGGGAGCTCTTTTGGGATTGTCATGCATTAAAATTCACAGCCCATCACTGGTAATGTAATCACAGCCTTGCATTAATTGATCTTACTCAAGATGAGTGCTGCACGTTGTGTAGGCTATCCCAGAGCTAACACAGACAGCGGGATGTTCCTTGATATATTATTCTGGGCAGGAGAATTCACTTCTGACAATACAAGTTTTTATTCTACCCAAGTTTCAGAAGCTCTTGTTTGGTAGATATTCAACAATAAGGCAAAGCTTTGATCTCTCTTCTCATGAATGATGGAAGAATTCTTAGATTCATTGCCTAAAATTTCCACTTTATTAAGCTGTCAAGTTTTGCTTGGTGGGCTACTACAGAGTGAAATACTAAATTTGATTTAAAGGTCAGAGGAGATGTGTGGCACCTACGATCTGCCTTTGAATTGTTTTTGTAACACTAAATAGAGCTTACAAGGAGAGAAAATTGGAACTGGTCAGCATAAGTCACTCCAATCACACTTTCTTTGAAAAGACAGCTCTACTTTTAACTACACTAAAAGATAAAGGAAATGGACACATTAGTGTGTTACTCTGGGATTTATGAAACTCGAAGCAGAGTTCTGGGACTGGAATTGTAACGGCTAAACAAAGGAAAAGCATGAGGAAAATGTTTCTGTTCCTAATTTTAATGCGGCAGCCGCAATTAAGCAACTTTAATTTGGGGTGACATTTTAATCTGAATTTACAGGAGGTCTAAATAAACTCTCAACAATATGCTCTGACCAGTCTCCCAATTGACCTTGTTATTATTTCTACATCTCTATATCTTTTAATTCACAACCCAAGTAAGGCCCCAGAAGAAATTACTTTCTTTTGAAATAATTCTACAACTGCAGCCAAATATCATTTTAATTAAATATATGAAGTATAACAAGGACCAAGATATAAATTTCTAGGAGACTGAAGCCTAATTTAATTTCCACTTTTAATATATAAAACTCGTGACATATAAAAACTCCTAATATCCTCATTTGCCTCTTAGTACAGTCCTTTATCATGTAGATTTCATTAGTCACATAGATAAAAAAACAATTACAAACTAACTGTTAAGTCTATATGAGACATTGCTCGGTAACAAAATGTGGTATTATACTAAGTGGAAATTTCTCTTGGGGAAAAAAAGGGCGTTAGGCAATTTTTCTCTGCCTCGTTAAAGAAAACGGAAGTTCACTCATAATTGCCATCTAAGTCTCTAAAGGTGTCAGACTGGTTTCTGATTTTCTTGCTTGGAAATTTAGAAAAGAGTAGCTCTTCCCTTAAGAACCCTGGAAAATAACTAAACCTTCAAAGAAATCATTCTGTGACATTGTTCCTCTCTATACAGCAAAAGAGCTTAAACAACCCTGGACAAGACTGAAACAAATGAAAATATTGACATTCAGCTGAGAAAGCAGCTGGGAAGTAAACTTATCCCAAACTTGCCAATTCTACCTCCTGGCAGAGAGGTAGCAGAACAACCCGGGTCGACTGCCTGGTAATGCATTGCTCGGATTCAGCATAATCGTAGAGTAAGCAGAAATGCACTGAGGTTGTTCCCTATTTTTTGACCTGAGAGTTGCTGTTTGGGCTGCGTATGTAACACTTCATTTTGGAAAGCTCATACATACCCTCTCCCGAACTGTTTCCCACAGCTTTCAGCAAAAATGCCTGTCTCTTGATTTTTTTGGCCTTTCCTCCTACATTAAGGGTCACTGTGAATTAAAAATACAGTTTGAAGGGAGAAAGTGGCCATGGTTTCCAAGTTACAGCTTTTGACTTTTTCTTTGAGGTTTCACATAAAACCCTTACACTGAAAGCAAATCTGAGCCTTTGATCCAAAAAAGATCCCAGTATAGTTCTAGTTCAGGTCTGTTCAAGAAATATGACATTTCAGAGATAAAGTCAGATAAAATTTATGAATTCCTTAAACCAAATAGATTTAGCATTTTTCCTTGTTTTCTGAAGCTCCTTTGTAGACTGCCTGGCAGAAATAAAATATCTGAAGGGGTTCATAAATTCTGTGTTGAATGGCTTGGTCTGGAAATACAGCTTTTGCATTGACTCTTGTTTCTAGGTTTGTCCTAGGTCGTAACCGTGGACTAGGACATGGGTAAGAGTCTGCAACCCTTTCTGATGCAGCTCTTGGCAGACACTGCCCACAGACCAGCCGGTTCTACTGATTTTGACAGTGAGAAACAGCCTGGGCTTGAGCTTTCCTTCTTGGTCCTTCTATATTTTCTCTGAACTCAAACTTGGGCTCCTGTCCACACAACATAGGGAAGAAGCAGATTCAGGTCTGAGCACATGGTTTGCACTACAAATACAAAATACACATGCCTAAGACGGGGTGTCTCCTGAAGAATTATTGTCTGGGAAAGGAGGAAATCCTGCTGTCGACTGCATGAGATTGGCAAGCCATTCCTGGTTTTCAGCACAGAATTACAGTGTTGTAAAAAAACCCCACTAAATGAAACTTTTCTGAATGTGGTATTGCAGTAGAAGGAAGTCACCTCAGTCAGTCTACGTGACTAAAAATACTTATTCCACATACTTTGTGTCAAATCCAACACGCCTTTCGATTGGGTTAAAACCTCTCTGGTTCAGCCCTATTTGTAACTATGACGTGTTACCTGTCAGTACAAGCAAGTTACATCTGTACTTAATGAGTAAGCTACAGGGAAATGAACCTCTCAGGACTGGTAGACATCTCTCAGGATTAAAAAAAAAAAAAAATCAAAAATGTTAAAATAAAGTGTTGGAAATCTTGATCATGAGTGCAAAATGGTATATATTGGTGGGGTCTGAACTTTAATCAGTAAAGTGGATGTCTGACAAGTATTGCAAATTGCTGAGAAAGACAAAAAATACAAAGATACAATTTTGGTTGATTGCTTGGGATTCCCCTCTGAAACAGCAAATTCTGTATGTAATATATAGATCTGCAATGTATAGGTCTACAAGCATTTAAAAGATACTGAGTGCCCTCAGTTTCTATTGATTGCAGTTCTGCGTCTTTGTAGAATGTAAATGATGAATTACCTAATTCAGTAGCTTTAAACAAAAGAAGAGCCTAGGTGGAAAATATTTAGGAGGACCCATTTAATAAGATAGCACAGAAAAGATGGCAAGGCTGTCTTCCTACAAATACTTTCAGCTGCAATCATAGAAGCCTATCCATGGATTTACGAAGTCTCATTATTTTGATGTATTGCTGCATTTCTGCCTAAAAATAAAATGAAATGTGTTAAGTTTGGTCTGAGATGAAATACTGAGTTTCCAGTACTAAAATGTTTCAATTATTCATGCTGAACGATCAGGAAACCAGCAAGGAGATAAACATTGTTGTTCATATACTGACAAAGTGTGCCAACTGTTAGAAACATGTGCTTCTATTTCAGAATAATCTAATTAACATTAGCACGGGTGTCAAGTCATTAACATATTCTTCTGCACAAAATTATCAGGTTCTGATTTAAACTCCACTTTCACTCAGTTAAACGTATAGGCACTTTTCCCACCACTCAAGTAATATTTTCTTAGGAAAAAAAAGAAAGATACAGCGATAGTCACCCAGTAACTAACTGACAACTTCAGCTATCTCTGTGATTAATCTGTTTGGACAGACAGGAAAACATGCAGTGTGGAGAATACAAGACAAAGCTGATGGATAGCATTTTTACTGCACAAAAGTTAGTTCCAGTAAATTGGAGACTGTTTAATAGATTTGGATNAAGATACAGTGATAGTCACCCAGTAACTAACTGACAACTTCAGCTATCTCTGTGATTAATCTGTTTGGACAGACAGGAAAACATGCAGTGTGGAGAATACAAGACAAAGCTGATGGATAGCATTTTTACTGCACAAAAGTTAGTTCCAGTAAATTGGAGACTGTTTAATAGATTTGGATTTATCAAAACAACATCAACAAAATGGGTAGAGACTTCCTGAATACAATTTTTTAGGGTTTATAGAAGAGATTTGAGAATTGATCCTGTTCTTACATAGGAGGAAAATCATACACCTGTGACTGAAGATTTCAAACTTCTATATTTGCGTGCCGGTTTCAGGAGTTTTTGCCTGAAGTTTTGGGTTGCAACCATCTCTGCATAGGAGCGAGCGCATGGGAAAGAGCGGTGTTAGAGATTACCCTGCAAATTCACTCCAGGCACACGCTTCAAAAACGTCTCCACAGGGAATAGCTGAATAACCAAGATTAAATGTGTTGGGTTCTTGTTTAAAGTAACGCTGGGTCTGTCTGGTTTTTGAGGTTCTCGTTAAAATCATTGAGGAGAATCCCTTCATTTGGGCAGGGACACAAAAATTTCAGAAGCTAGATGCGGTCTTTAGCGCTAAATTTAAACCAAGGCAAAAGAAGATCTAGCTAGATATCGGATAAGCACTATTCATACTAGAAGACAATATTTTCAAAACTTCTGAAGAC
The DNA here is from genome assembly GCA_013398225.1 of Steatornis caripensis. Lineage (NCBI taxonomy): Eukaryota > Metazoa > Chordata > Aves > Caprimulgiformes > Steatornithidae > Steatornis > Steatornis caripensis. Next base: position 178,378 of record VZSC01000549.1, read on the forward strand.
TGATATTCCACAGCATGAAGGTATAAAATAAGTTTGTGAGGTAGCTGAAGCTAACGATTAGTAAGCAAATTCTATGATCAACAATCCAAATTTGTTGAAAAACCATTTACCTGTCTATTTCTTTTTATTATTGATTATCATTAATTGTGAAGACTGACTACTGCAATACCTGACTGATCATTTTTCATTTTTCATGGAAGTCATTAGCTTATTCACCCAGATATTGCAAACACTTTCAAGTATCCTAACTCAGCTGCCATACAGATTATCTAATTAGACAACATTCACCTTTAAAGAAAAATACCTCAGACAGAACTGTACCAGTAAAAGCAATGATTCACAGTTTGATAGGAACTTTATTTCTAATTTGCAGAGATGGAACATACAACATAAACTCAAACTGTTGGAAATTCAGAAGCAAAGCCCCTTGTGAACGGCACCGGCAGTTCAACATAGCAATGCCCTATCTGCCACCCGTTTTGGTACGTGTAATGAGCAGACCATGATTTTCCTTGGAGCCTGAGTATTGATGCGTCTTTAAGTCAGAGTTTGCACAGAGATTTTATGGTAGCATCTCAAGAAAAAAACAGCGGGGAAATCGGAGTTTTTTCAATTATCTCATAAATGCCATTGATCAGTTCTGGTCATCACAGAGGAGCAACTTGAACTGCAAGGCTGTTCCTGTGCAAGAGCTGGGAGTTGTGTGAGGCATGGAAACTCTCGGCAATTGCACCCAAGGGCCTTTAAAGCTTCTCAGTGCTGTGGTTATTTGTGCAGCAGCTACAGCAGTGGTGTGTTTTTCCTTGCTCTCATCCATGATACTGAAGTATGTCAATACATCCTCTAACAGCACTCTCTGCACCCCAAAAGCCCTCCTCGCGGGCAGCTGGCAGCATCGCTTACCTGGTGCGATGTCTTTGCCTTACCCAATCCGCAGGCTGGAAAGCAGCTCTTCATTTGGCCCTTGCGCTTGGAGAGATGCTCAGGTAACTTAGGTATCGTGCGTGTTTCTCGGCTTTCTGATGAGACCTCTTGAAACCATGCAGTAGCTTCAGGATCCAAATTCTCCGCCTCCAAAATACACCAGACTCAGTCGGTTGTTAGCTGGTTAACACCTGAAACAGAGAATGGTTTACTTACTTGATGGAGCTCAGCCCCTGGACACTCACTAGTTTGTTTCAGCTAAAAAATAGTCTATTATATGTAATACTGTATGCTTCTACTTGCAGCTGAATAATAAGTGAATTCTATGAAGCTCAGCCAGAACAGCAACTGTAAACCAGCAAGATCCCTACCAAACTACCGAAGCAATGAAATAATATATATGAGTCCCAAATGACCTCCATAAATCCTTGTTCACCAACGGTGATATTTGTTAACAACAAAATTAACTTTTATTACTTTCTTTCTGTGACTGTATTTGCCAACACTCAGATCAACCAGAACAGATAAATTAGATTAAATTAGGTTTACTGGCCAAGATGTGAAGCCACAAACATAACTCTGAGGCTTATGTTAAGCCGTGATTTGAAGAACTTCATATAATGCACTGTACACTGGAGGCTAATACAGAAAAAGAAAAGTAAAAGATCTGCTATCTCTGCTGCTTACAGAACATCCTCTGGATATTGCATACATAAAAGGTTACCTCCCAGCCTGACACGAAGCAGATAGTACCCTGTGCGGAGGAACTACAAAATTTGGTCTTTTGCTCAAGGGGTGGCAATAGGACGGTGCTCTGAGCAAATGTTATGGACTAGTTTCTAAAATGGAGACACAGGCGGGGCTCTGAGGTGCCAAACCAGCAGCAGAAATAGCATTCCCTGGTCTCAGATGAGCACAAAAGATGCCTGAGGTGCACAGAAGTGCTTCCTGTTTCCAACAGGAGGGCAAATAAGGGGAAAGAAGTGATCAGGATATGGGAACAGCAACATTAATCTTTCATTAATTATGGATCCCAATGTTGTAAAATGCTTTTTTGTGTCAAAGTCATGCAGGTGTCAATAGTAACAAATGATTCTTTTCGGAATTATATTGGGCACTGACGGTTGCTTCAACAGCCACAGCCATGAAGCCTGGGGGTCCCTGCAATGCTGTCATGGCACTGGTACTGCACTCCTGCAAGGTGCTCATCTCACTGAAACTCAGAGCCCCTGCGGCCTCCTGCAGAGGATACTGTGGGGAAGAGTCTCCTGAATTTTATGGAACTAGTCTGGTTTACTTGTTTTCTGCTGTTCACACTGGGGTCTCTGTCTGTGCCAAGGAGACAGACTTTAATACAGTACCAGCGAACACTAACCTTGGCTCTCATTGTGAAAAATTTGCTAAGTAAGATATAACAGGGAGATATAACTCACTTTTATCCCATCGAGATTGTCTAGAGACAGCAAGTGATTTTTTTTTTAACGTGCTGCCTTTATTCTGGACTTTTCCTTGACATATTTGTGCTGTTTATGAAGAGGGGAGGTTACAATCCTTGACAGAAATGTAAATTACTTTAATAGTTTCTTAACAATTCTTTGGCTCGAATTTATGTGTGAAACCAGATGTGAGGATTTATGAAGGATACTAGTGACAGATCTGCTCTGCAAAACCTGAAGAGTGAAAAATCAATACACAGCATTAAAATAATACAAAACAAAAATTCAGAAGTATCTCAAAACTCCTCTGACCTATCTCTAAGGAAATTCCTAGCAATGCACCCATATCTTCCAGTGCCCTACCTGTGCATTAATCAAGGGATCTAGAATGAGACAACAGACCAATTTAAAGCGCAAAAGTAACCAAAGAGATAAAATTAATCTCACTCCAACTTGACTTGCTACAATTTTGCAGCTGCTCCAGTGTTTTGTAAAGTTCCAAAGGTTTGCCTAGTGAAATACTCACGGGTAAATGTCATCGCTATGGCAAAGATCAGCAAAAGGCCTTATCCTGCTCCCCCTCTGAAGATGTAAGTGCTGCACAGGGTCTTTTTTTGGTCCAATGAAGGGGGATATCACCCCTTTCTGACCTGGAGATATGTTTGCCATCTTAGCTGAGAATGCGAGTGTGGAAAGCTTCTTGAAGAAGCTTATTTCTAAAACTTAACTTCTCAATGCGCAAAGGCAAATTATCACTGAGTCCTTAATTTTACTGATAGGTGATTTTTGGCATGAGACACGTGACCTTTGAGAGGAGGTTATTTTTAAGGAGTCAATAACCAGACTTCATATGTTTTTGTGAGAATCTCCGTGTACAGATAAGGGAATTAAATAAACCTCTGCCCTGTGGAGCAAATCTGAAATGCAGAGTTGGGAGAAACTGTGCCTCATTTGTATCAGAAACCTTTGTCCAAAATGACTGATGCTTGGCAATATTTTTACTGTACCAGAGCAGGGTGCTCACAGAGCTGGGATAAGACTCTCAGTGGGTTTTCCCAGAGCCAAGGGGCTAGCTGCTTCTAAAGTTTCTGCTTCAGAGTAACTCCTCCTTCTTACCCCACAACTTACTTATTTGGGAAACAGTCTCCATATGCCTCTATAGTCTCATCCCTGCCTTCCCAAACCTGTTGAAAGTTGAAGCATTTATACTTCTCCAGTAAAATGCTAACACCTGTTCATTCTGGATGGATTTGACTCAAATAAATTCACTTAGAGTCAGTGTAAGAAATTAACTCTGTTTCTGTTAAGTACTGAATTAGTGAATTTATAGTTCTGTATGGCTTTGCATTAGCTTAATATTCAGGACTTTCATGTCTCAACTGAAAAAAATCCTCAAAACCCCACTCCAGATCCAGATTCAAAATTCAAGGTGTTGGCATTGCTGTGGTCCCAGATCTCGGCTTAGTATTGTCCTGGCTGTGGCAGAGCACCAGGACCTGTGGTGTAGGCGAGGATGCTCAATCTTCACTCTGAATTGAGGGCAGAGCACAGAGCTGCAGTCGCTGTCCTGGAGCCCTGGCGCACAGCTTTGGTCAGCTTTATATTTCATTGTGAAGTTTTGCGGTAACGTCAGACCCAGAGGTGTTCTCAAATGTGAAACATTAGAGCCAGACAATAGCTGTTTGGAAGCGAGAAATGTGTGCTCTACGCTGAGACTGCAAAGCAGCAGCTGCACTTTTAATTAAAACTTATGTCCTATATATCTTTGTGTGTTTGAGTGTTTCTTTGTTTTTAATGAAATTTTTAGATAAAGGGAGCTTTTTTAATTATACTTCTGCCTCCTGGTGCACTCCTTCCTTATTCATTTTTGCTATCATGACTTTTTTCAATTTATGTTAACAGATTAGGCCGTATCAGAGTTTCTGAGTATATTAAAGGTGACGGTAGCAAAACACAGCTCTGTTTCTTGATCTATTCAGTAACGGTCTGAATAGTCAGCCTCCTTTACCCCCCTCCCCATCATACACACTTTACTTACTGTGACACATATGGATCTTAAGCACATTTGACGGAGTGTTATGAATCAAGTCTCAACACTCATCAAGCAAATGCCTCAACTTTTGCATAAGTTAACATTGCTATCATTCTGTGGATCCTCAGGTTAAAATTAGAGATTTCTTGACTTGGGAATTTGACTGAAACAGCAACTGCCAAAGAGCTACTGTTCCAATGGATTTTCCTCCCATAAAGTTGTTTGAACTTCGCAAGTGCTAAACTCGCACTCAAGTGCAGCAGAAGTCAGGAGAGGATTTTTGCCTGCTAGGAATGAAAACCTTAGATCCTTGTGAATGTACAAATATGAGGAAAAGAAAAGTGTGACAGGATAAAGAAGAAGGAAGCCAAAAGTTCTAAATTAAATAATTAACCAAAAGAATGAAGGGTTTAATTTAACGAGAAGTTACAAAATTAAGAAGCAAGTCACACAAGAATTGACAAAGATGGCATTAAACACAATACACGCATCATGGGCCAGGTCTTCAGATAGAGAGTTTTGTGTTCATTATTTGGATGACACATGAAAAAATTCCTTGTCATTACCCTGATAATGGTTATAAATAATAATAAGCCCGATAATAAACTACACAAGAAGTTGCGATAGGAATTTGCCTGGTTGACAACTAATGAATTGATACGGGAAATAACTGAACTATGCCAAAATGCTGGCAGTTAATTTTCCTGCCATTGCCTTGCTTGCCTGCTTCTCCTTGCTTATATAGAAGATTCCTTTAGTTTTCTTTTTCCGGCCTAAGACATGGGACAAATTTTCCTACGTATGTAGAAAGCAGAACAATTTTAGTAATGCTTACCCTTGAAAAGCAGGAAAATTTGGTTTAAATTTGCTTCCAAGAAATTGGGCAGGAAAAAGGATAATTTGTATGAAGGCTGTTTGCTTCCGAGTCCTGCTACGGAATTTGGTCTTCTGAGCTCCTTTTCTGTCAAGACTCAGTATCTTACAAACTGCTTGCTACAGTTTTAATTTTCATGCAAAATAACTGCCCAGCACAAAGTGTGTTTACATCAATCATTCCAGAAATGTAAACAAAATAGAAGCACTGGAATTACGAATGAAGAGTTAATTAAGAAGTGACAGCAAAGATTTGTGATAGTGATGGGATGAATAGTGCTTGTTTGGAAGTGTGCCAGTTACTTGCAATTAATTTTGCTAGCTAGTCAGCAGGATACCTGCTGGCTTGCAAACAGAGTGGGCATTTTCCACCTGGGTTGGTATGCACCTACAGACTCTTCTGTACTTAGATATTTGTAATCTTTTATGACTATGGGCTGGGATAGCAAAAGCACAGTAGACCTAACAGCCCTGACAGCATTTGATGTTAAATTTAGATGCTCTAACTGTAGACTGTTGTTTCCAATCCTTAGAGCCCTGGCTTTCACCAAAACTGCTCCTACCTGCCTGCTGATGGGCGTGCCCAAAGCCACCTCTTCACAGGACTGACAAAGCAAGACCTCAATTCACAAACTAGTTGGAGGGTGTTCTCCCAGCTAAACAGGTAAGAGGGCACCCTAGATAGATCTACCATCAAAATCCTCATCTTGTGGCTGTGAAACAAACTCTAAGCCTAATAGTATACTAGTAGTCAATGGAAAAGCTGGTTTGACTCACAGGAACACGGTGCAAGAAGTTCGCTAGCTGTCTGGAGTCGGGGCGCACGCCTGGGCACCAGGGTAGCACTGTGCCTTGTGTAAATGCCCATGTTTTATCACAGAAAGTCAGATTCTTAGAGCAAAAATGAGTGCTACAAGGATGCTACAGCAGAAGATATTCGCTTGAGAAGGGGGAGAGATGGGTCCTGGATTCTGCTCCATAAAATGACTAGGCAGGAGCGAGAAGCCGCTGCTTATCCCAGTAAGCATATTTGCATATAGAAGCAGTTTTCTATGGTGCAATCATCAGTTCTCCTTTATAAAGATGGATTAACTGAAATAGATAAGCTGAGACAATGTCAGATGTAGTTTGTTTTCTGAAACTATACAGCAAACAAGTGACAGACCCGGACAGCATGGCCTTGGTGTAAGGACACTCTAATACCTGATCACAAGCCCATCTTGCAGCCTGCTTAAATAAAACCAAATAACCCTAGATTAAACCTCTAGAAAAAACATATCGCAACCTAAAGGGTCAATGAAACAATTCCCTTATTCTCCTTAAACTCTACAAAATGCACATTTTTATCTACTAGCTGAAGTATTTAACTATTCCCAAATGTAGGCTGATGACTAATCAATTCTCAGCCAATCAATCTATTGAATTTAGAAATAACCAGCATCTCACATACTTTGCAATAGCTACCGTATGAGAAGAATTTCAAAATAACAAGCAGGTCTGAATGGGTCCAACATTTCCTTCTATTACAGATAAATTGCATCAACATATTACAAAGGAAGTTTGAAGGCAGGATTATTAAAACACAGTTTTTGCTGGTTGCATGATTAGGAGCATGAAGAAAAAGCAGGAGGTGAGAGTGTGAACGTAAAGTAATAAAAGGAAACCAAATGATTCCTTTAATTAAAAGGTTGATTAAACTTGAAGACTTGTTATACTTCACATTTTTCATTAGCAAACATGTCTATTTAGGGGATTTTTTTTCATTTTCTGTTGAAGCTCTTCCAGATACAGTATGCAATTTTCAGTGTGTGATTTACGGACCCAGCCCTGCTTCCTGCAAAATCCACAGAAATCTTTACATTGATTCAAAAAAGTCAGTTACTAGACAAGCAAAAAACCTTTTTTTATGAATTCTCATTTCAGCCATAGTTTTATGAATCCCAAAAGATTTTATGTTAAAGGACTCTGGTGTCACAAAATTTTAAGAATGCAATTAGTTTTTCACTCCGTTATATTACTCAGATGTAAATAATCTTATGATCTACAGGTTATAAATTACCTTCCCCATTATTTGTCCAGGTTCTATGTCATTGCAAACAGTGGACATGGCCACGTCATTGAGATGGCTCTGAGATGGTCAGTTAATATACGATATCTGCTGGCTTATCGGAACAATATTAGAAATTAATGAGGTTGCATTTAGTTGGTGCCACTTAATTAAATAGAATATAATGAAGCGCTAAATATATCCAAAGCTTTAAGTTTTGGTCTTCTAATATAGAACTTGTGTGTGTGTGAGAGAGAGAGCAAGAGAGAGAAAGTAAGTCAATATAATTTAATCTTTTATGTTTCTGTCATTTAATTTTCAGCCACCTATGCACTGAAACAGGCTAATTTCAGATTTCACTGTGTGGCTGAAAACTAGAGATATTAAATATTTTTTAAAATTAGTAGTTACAATGTCTGCTGAAACTGCCCCAGAACCTTGGAGACTCAGCTAAACTGATGTTTTAGTCAATTAAATCTGCTAAAACATGGTTAAAACTCTGTGTGCACAATCGTGCACACACCCATAAGAAATATTTGCTAGGTAAAAAATGAACCTTTCCTCAGAGGCACCTCAGCATACAAAATTCGAAACATCAAGGTCCAGATTACTAAGCGAATCCTCCCCAAAATCTTTGGTCTGTAAAATTTTGCAGAAAATTTGTGTAATAGTGAAGCTATTTATCTTTTACAGTTTTCTGACAGATACAGCCCAAAGGCAAACTCTTTCTTGGCACTCACAGTTCAAAAAGGAGAGAGACAAAATCTGGTCCATGGGATGGTCTACTTCCAGATCCGTGCCTGGCCTTTGCTGGGCAGAAACTGGAAATTCAAAATGCTTGACATGTTCCCTGCTCCAAACTGTTGTGCATTCTCTGCCTGTTTCTGATTTGATATCTAACAGATATCATTTACTCCTCCCAAACAGCAATATTTAACATAGGTGAGCCATGCAGCATTCAGGTGAATATGTGGCTAATTGCAACCATGGAGAAATTTCAATCCCAACAGTTCTGTATTGATTTCAACGAGGATTCATCCTGCTCAGAATCCTGCTTCAAAATCCTGGTTCTAGAATTCAGGAATAAAATTACTGTCATTCACCACTTGTTAAAACAAACGTGTCAGTAAATATCCCTCAGTAAGTAAAAATTCACAGGTTATATGTGCAAAAACGCACATATACGAGAAGATATATGCCATATTTTAAAAGTGTTAAAAAGCACACCATTTTATTGATAAAAACACTTAAGCTCTCTCTCTGTCTCTCTCTGTGCTTCTCTTGGGAGCTTTAAACTCTAATGACGCTGATAAAATATGAAAGTTTCAATTGATTTATTGTTAATAGCAAATAAATAAATTTAGGGGAGAAAATGTACTTTGAGACATTATTGTCACTGAGGGACCAACAATATCTTCAGCTTCCACATATCTGCACAGAAATCTGTTGAAAATCTCTTTTGCATATTCATGGCCATGGTCATTCTAGTGGGGAATGTGTATAAGCAAAATTTTTCATTCCATTACTATCCCATCTTGTTTACAGGAAAAATTTCATCATCAGTATTTAGCTAAAAGGTTAATATTAAAGGTATTCTTCCTGGAATGAAGTAAAAAGGGTGCTTATACAAATGATTGAATAGGTGTAGAGAAAACCTAAGAAAAACTAGTAGTAGACTCAAGATCATTGGTTTAGAGATTCTCTACAATATTCACTTTTTCATACTTTGTTATTTCATACATAGACTCTTGTGCCTTTTATTTCAGGTTTACTTTGCTACCTTTCCTCTTACATATTGCTGTTTCCAGTGGTCCCCTCGAGCATGGCTTGGCATAGAGGCACTGCACAGTCCCACGGTGCATGGATGTACTCACCCAGGTGGGTGGTTCTGAGGCAGGATGAAGGAAGGCAGAGCTGAGAAAATTATCTTGGGCCTGATTTTCAGAAATTAATGTCCAAAGCTATTCAAATGCTCTAATTGTACAGTAAGAGTATATGGCAAGTTGCCAGCTACATTGCTGAGCGAGACCTGAAACTGCGCTGTTCCTCTAAATAGCAGTCACTACTTAAACAAAACCAAAACTCACCCAAAATCGGGAAGAGCAGAGGAACCTTACTAGGGTAGGCATTTTTAGTGAGAGTTACCTCGTTTTCCTGGGCAATCATTTTTTCCCTACAAATTGATTGATCATGTTGTATGACAAAATAATTCATTTGCGCTACGTGAACCTTTGGATGGCAGATGTTCAACGTGATGTTTTGGCAAAGGCTGGGTGAAGATGACCAGTCCCTGCTGATTACTTGGCGCTTAGTTTGTGCCAGAGACTTATATCGAACCAGAAATGAAGTTTTCCCTTGCCTAGGTCTGTTGAGGAATGTAATCAAAGAAAGGTATAGCCAGAGCATATCTACCACACGCGATTAAAGCTAGGACCCCATCAAAATCAACTGGATATGGGTGCTTCCTTATTTTTTTCGTTAGGAGCCCTAACATCTTGGTTCAACCGGAGAGAAGACCTACAGCCTAAGTCAGGTTGGTTTCAAGTTTTCTTTGGCCTTCTCTGGCTTTGGCACTTTAGAAAATGACATTTGGCATTTATATGGATTTGAAAGGATCAAAATACCTTTGAACCTTTGGCCTTTGATGACGATATGCCCCCTTTTACCTATCCATGTATTGATAATGACTATCTTTACCTTTGAGGTCTACAGATCAAACAGACATTTCAAAATGATCCCTAAGAAAAGAGATCCCTACTAACTCTGAAAATTAAAGCTTACACAGCCCAAACCAACTTCATATTACATGTGATATTTTTGTGATTTATGCAATGCTGGTTTCTTTAAGAATTTCCTGGAAGGAACTTACGTGTGCCATATGTAAGTCCTCTACCTCTATGATGACCAGTATAATCCAAGTGTGTCCTAATTCCATATGGTAGATGTGCTCTGCTGGATCATGATGTGTAAGGTGCATCAGACTATTTCGATTTGTGTTATTTGCAGGCATGACCTGCACATGGGATAAACCTAGGCAGGCTGGCAACGTCACAACAGGATACATTTGCTCAGAAGATGGAAAAGAAAAATCTTCCCAATACCTCCAGAAATCACTATTTCTTGTTCAAATGTCATCGAAAAAAATCTCGCTCGCTTTTTTTTGTGGGTCTTTGTTCTTCCTGAAAAGCTGCACTGTCAGATGCTGCAGCTGTAGCTCTACAATGTTTTCCTTTGCTGATTCTAATGTTAATAAAGAAGGAACCAGGAACAGTTTGAACTGCTTTATTTGTCAAGAGTAGTTCTGGCAGTGTATTTGCCTTGATGACAAAACCCCAATACACTACCATGGACTTTTGTTTTCCTTTTTCTTCCGTTGCTTTGTTTGTTGCCGGAGCATTTTGAAATATTTTTATTGCAGATTCTGTGCTCAATTTAGGGCTTAAAGTAAATATTATGCTCTACACTGCTACTAAAATAAAGCTTCTAGTGTAGAACCTACTGGCAGCAGAGTGTGATTTATATTTCGTATTTCACAAATGTTACGAAGTCTTACTTAACAGAAAATCATGATTTCACAGTCTAAACCTTGTTATTTAAAGTCAACATTTTTTTGGTGAATCAAGCTCAGCACTACATAGTAATAAAAGTTTACCTCCAGTACCTCCATAATTCCCTACAGTCGCCGTGTTTTCCAAGTGCTGAATAACAGCGTGCTATTGAAATGCCACCCAGCTTTGCCAAACAGGAGGAAAATGCCTCAAAAAGCACTCCTCCTTTCTACTTTCGCAGCCTGTAAATACAAGACACTGTGGAGATTTGTGAGTGAAAAAGAATAAAAAAAGCCCACTCTAACACATCGTTGCAACTGAAGGCTCGTTTACAAAAATGTAGTATTTGCCTTAGATTATAATTCACTCTAAATAGAATTATTTCACAGCTCTTTCATGCAGATTCACTGCTGCATGTTTTTCCATAACACATTAAAACAAGACTATCGTTCCCCTGGTCTAGATACTTAGGTTGTGATTCAGCTCATCTAATTTCAGCCCTGAAAAAAAAAATCGTCTATAGGGAAAGCCAGGCAGCTTGGCTCACTACAGAGCTGAGAGGGGGAAACAAACCTCACAGTAGCAATTCTTTAGTCTTCGTGCAGGTGTAACATTGGAGAGCCCTGCTTTCCCTCCTTGTCTTGAGAAGGAGCCTACACGATGAGTTAAGCTCCTGACCTGCCCACACAGGGAGCGTGCGTTGCCCACAGCATAGCTTGAACCCTCTCATCTGCACCCTGCACGGGCACCGTCGCTAGCAACACGTTTGTGCCTTCCTCCCCTTGGTCACCTGAAGGGACCTCGTCTACCTGCGGTTGTCATCAGNGAGCCTACATGATGAGTTAAGCTCCTGACCTGCCCACACAGGGAGCGTGCGTTGCCCACAGCATAGCTTGAACCCTCTCATCTGCACCCTGCACGGGCACCGTCGCTAGCAACACGTTTGTGCCTTCCTCCCCTTGGTCACCTGAAGGGACCTCGTCTACCTGCGGTTGTCATCAGTCATTGACAAAGAGCAATAACAACTCACTTCATTAAATGATCAACAAGAGCTACAGGCAAGGATTTATGGTTTCCAGAATCCCTTG
>VZSC01000550.1:0-28820 GCA_013398225.1 Steatornis caripensis
CATGGCAGGATGGTTGGAAGTAGATGGTCCTAAAGGTCCCTTCCAACCTAAACCTTTGATTTTATGACTGAATAGGAGACCAAAGTTACAAATGTCTAAGAAAGAAGTATTAATTAATTTGTATCCAAATGACTATTACTTACTGCTACTATGTAAGAACTCTCATAACACTAAATACCAGAGAGGGCAGGGCAGGGGCGGGGAGAAGGCACAGTTCTTTGTTCTTATGAATTTTGCCTGTTAATGTATAGAAATTAAGATATGGTGATTCCACAGGACCAAATTTAAAGCTAGGTCTAACTTACATAATGAAAACTTTTTTGATATTTTCTTTCGGTTTTACGTTTTTCTTATTATACACAGTGGTAGTAGTGTTTTGCTTACACAGTTTAGCATTGTGGCCCACACAAAAGCTGTTGGCAGTACAGAAATACACACAGTGGAAGGGTGAAAACGCATTAGATACTTATATTAGATCGGAGTAAAACATAAAACTTGCACAATGCAAATTGCCAAGGAAAAAAGAAAGTCTTATTTATTTAGTATTTAAAAAGAAGAAAGAAGCAAGATTTAATGAGCAATATAGGGAGAATTGAGCACAGTGAAGTTTACTTGCATTCCAACCCAAGTGTCAAGAAAGAGATTCAGTCTTAAAAGTGGCAAGACAAAAAAATAGAGGACTTGATGAAGAATTTGACAGTGTCAAAGAAGGTTTAAAAGAAAGAGAAACAGATTTTAGCTGCTTTTGTAACTGACATGCTTTATATTAGAATATTTACTCTATTTCTTCAAAACTTGAAACTTTCCTGTTGAGGTAGTTTAGTTTCCCACACCTAGAGCTAACAATAGGTAAGTATTACAGAAGAAGGAATCAGAAACCAGATGTCTTCCTCAGCAGCACCTGAACAACCCTTTCTATGATGCTGTCTAGATCAACAAACATTCAACAATCTCATGGCCTCAAAATGGAAACAGCTAAGAAAAGTCACTCTGGAATACTCTGTTGTATGATGGTTGAAGCACTTTCCTCTTAAGAGGAACATGTGAGTTCAAGTTCCCTTAGCAGAAGAAACAGATGGATTGCCTGCTGTGCTCTAGATAAATGCCTTAAATGTTGATAGTGAATGAAAGAGAATCCTCTTCCTTTCTCTTCTTACCTGAATCTACCCCAGAAAAAAAAAAATATTGCAAGCCTGATATTTGCTTTTAAACCTCGTATTAGTCTAAAGGCTACAATATAGTTCATATCATAAATGTGTGCAATGCAACAAAGGGACTTTGCCCATTGGTGGCAAAGTTGTAAAGAAAATACAAATCAAAAAATCTTTCTCCTGTTTTAGACAACCCCTATTTAACTTCTAAAAAACAGGTTTGCTTAGGCAAACTCAGACCACTGGTAAAATACCTCTGGAATCTGCATATGCACCAATAATAACACAATGAAATCACTATTTCTAGGACTCATTAGAGTTAGGTTTTATTTGATATAATTTAAAACAATATGGTCTTAGCATAGAATAAAACTTTACTCTCTACATCGTTGCTTTCTTCTACTTGGACATCATTAATTTCAATTAATTCCATACATGTTGCTTTGACCCTGTCAGTAAAGAAATACATTGCATGCATTTCCAAGAAATGAATCTGAGTGGACACAGCAGCAACCACAGTAATGTATGGTCGCAGGTAGATTTGTCCTCTGACACTCACCTTTCAGCCTGCCGAGTGTCACGTGTGCAGTTTCACGCACACTTCCCACAGCCTAACCAAAATCTTTCTGGTACGAATAAATTGTCTAGTCAGGCTGGTAATGGGAAGGTGATGCTAGCCATCTGACAAGTATTTTCCAAATCACTGAAAACAAAGATACTAAAAATATGCTTTTGAAGTTAAAAACAAAATCTAATTCAACATGCTAATAAAGTCTCTGCTATAGTATTTTATATCATGAAACCTTGTGAGTCCAATGACTTGCATTACACTAATGCACATCATAGAGGGATGCATTCCTGGTATGAATAATAACCATTGACTTTTATTAGGATTTTGTTACAAGATTGAATTGCCCTCACTGATTAAAAAAAAACCCACAATAAAATAAAACAAAACAAAACAAAAAATAAAAATAAAATGAACAAATTTGGAATACTTGGAAGTATTTCAAGTAGTCTCACTTGAAAATCTCAGACGTTGGTTCTTATGTCTTTTCTGTTACATTAGATCTCTTAGCACTTGTTATTTTCTCTTTGTGAAGGTACTTAAACACTGTAATCAAGCCACTTGCAATCTCCTTTTTGGTAAACTAAACAGATTGAGTCCTTTAAATCTTTTGCTGTGAGACACAGAGTCTGGCTCTTAACTAGCCCTTTTCTGCATTCTTCAGTCTTACATAATTTTTAAAAATGTGATCTCTATCAGTGTCCTAAAAAATATTGAGATTGAAAATACCAACTGAAACAATTGTTACTGTATTTCACAATAATAAAATACTACAATGACAACTACAACAAGAAAAAAAACCCCAACATTTAAAAAAATCCAATGGTTTCCAAATATATCAAATTGGAACATAAATCTGACAAGTCACATGGCTACTAATATACTAATTATTGGCAATGTGTATGCTTAAAACAAGGACGTCCTACCTGGAGTTTATTCTGCTAATTGTGAAGCTAAATTTAGACCTATCAAACAAAAAAAGATCAGTACCAGCATTATGGCAATTAGTCTACACTCAGGGAGGCAGGTGTACCACACCCTTGCCCACGCCACCTACCCTGTACAACAGGTATGAGGTGCTGGATGTGGAAGGCCCATCAATGGATGATGTGGGTCTACATCAGAGGTGTTGCCAGGGTCAGAAAGGCCTACCCCTGTATCACCACCACCTCCACAAGGAAGAAAAGGCGGGTTATAGTTGCAGGCAACTACCTTCTTAGGGGAACAGAGGGTCCAACATGCTGGACAGATCCTCCTCTTACGGAAATCTGTTGCCTCACAGGGTTCCAGGTTAAGGACGCCACTAGGAAACTTTCTTGGTATGGCCTTGGTATGGCTTGGTACAGCCCGTGGACTGTTACCCATTACTGGTTTTCCACATGTGTTGTGATGAAGCTGCAACGTGTAGTCCAAGGGTGAGCAAAAGAGACTTCAGGGCCTTGGGACGGTTGGTAAGGGACTCTACAGCACAGGTTATTTTTTCCTCTCTCCTTCCAGTTGCGGGCAGAGACATTGGAACAAACAGATGCACCCAGTCTATTAATACATGCCTCCATGGCTGGTGTCACCACCACAATTTTGAATTTTTCGAAAATGGGATGGCCTTCATGGCACCAAGCTTGCTGGCATCAGATAGGATTCACCTTTCTCAAAGTGGGAAAAGGGTCTTTGTTCATGAGCTAGCAGGACTCATTGACAGAGCTTTAAACTAGACTTGAAGGGGGAGGGGCATAATATCAGACTTTCCCGTGATAAGCTGTGGGATGACACACCAAGGTTAGAGGGATGGGGTGCTAGTGAAAGCCCTTAGTCTGTTGCTCTGAGACGTGCTGGCTACACTGCAGCACAGTTGAAGTCTTACGGAGATGGGCCAGGGGCTCCTGAGGTAATAGGAGCCAACGGGGAAACATCAGTGAAATACTTCAAAGGAATTAAGGTGTGTTCTTCTAAGAAGGTGACATGGCCAACAGTCCAGCTGAAGTTCCTCTATGCCAATGCATGCAGCATGGGCAACAAACAGGACTTAGAATCCACCATGCTGCTAGAAAGCTATAATCTAGTTGACATTACTGAAACTTGATGGGACGAATCTCATGACTGGAGTATGGCTAACAATGGCTACAGGCTGTTCAGAAGGGACAGGCAAGAAAGGAGGGATGTTGCACTCTACATTAAGAAATAGATAAGAGTGCATAGAGCTGTTTCTGAAAAATAGCTATGAGCAGATTGAAAACTTATGGATAAGAATTAAGAGACCAAGGCAACAAAGGGAACCTTTTGGTTGGTGTCTACTACAGGCCACCCAACCAAGAGGAGTCTATTGATGAAGACTTCTTTCTTCAGCTAGGAAAGGCATCATGCTTGCAGGCTCTTGTCCTGCTGGTTGACTTCAACTACCCCAACACCTGCTGGAAAATTAGCACATCAAGCTGTAGGCAATCCAGGAGACTCCTAGAGTGCATTGGGGATAACTTCTTAAGCTAGGTAATAACCCTGCCAGAGGGGATCTGATACTGGACCTGATGCTTACCAAGGCAAGTGAGCTAATCGGTGATGTCAAGATTGGAGGCAGCCTGGGCTGCTGTGATCGCACACTGGCAGAGTTAGCAGTCTTGGGGGATATGGGTCAGGACCATGAATTTTAGGAAAGGAAACTTACAGCTATTCAAGGAATTAGTCAGTAGAATCCCCTGGGAAACTCTCTTCAGAGACAAGAGAGCACAAAAGACCCGGCAGATCTTTAAGGATGCTTTCCATAAAGTGCAAGAGCTCTCAATCCCCAGGTGTAAGAAATCAGGCAAGGAAGGAAAGAGAATGGCATGGCTGAGTCGAGACCTGCTACTCGAAGTAAAGGACAAGAAGGAAATGCACAGGCAGTGGAAGCAGGGACATATATCCTGGCAAGAGCATAGGGATGCTGCCCAGCTGTGTAGGGATGGGGTGAGGAGGGCCAAGGCACGACTGAAGATGAACTTTTCAAGGGATGTAAAGAATAATAAGAAAGGCTTCTACAGGTACGTCAGCCAGAAAAGGAAGGTCAAAGAAAGTGTACCCCCTCTGATGAACATGACTAGCAAACTGGTAACAACGGATGAGGAGAAGACTGAGGTACTCAACAACTTTTTTGCCTCGGTCTTCACTGGCAACCTCTCTTTCCACATTTCTCAAGTGGATGGACTGCAAGGCAGGGACTCGGGGAGTGAAGTCCCTCCCACTGTAAGAGAAGATCAGGTTTGTGACCACCTGAGGAATCTGAATATGCGTAAGTCTATGGGACCTGACGAGATGCATCCCAGAGTCCTGAGGCAATTAGGTGATTTAGTTGCCAAGCCACTCTCCGTGATATTTGAAAAGTCAAAGTCATGGCAGTCAAGTGAAGTCCCTGGTGACTGGAAAAAGGGAAACATTGTACCCATTTTTAAACAGAGTAGAAAGGAGAACCCTGGGAACCCTTGACCTGTCATCCTCACCTCTGTACCTGGGGAGATCATGGAACAGAACTTCCTAGAAGTTATGCTAAGGCACATGGAGGACGGGGAGGTGATTTGAGACAGCCAGCATGGCTTCACCAATGGCAACCTAATGGCTTTCCATGATGGAGTGACTACACCAGTGGACAAGGGAAGAGCTACGAATGCCATCTATCTGGACTTGTGTAAGGCCTTTGACATGGTTCCCCACAACATCCTTCTCTCTAAACAGGTGAGACATGGATTTAATGGGTGGACTGTTCGGTGGATGAGGAATTGGTTGGACGGTCACATCCAGAGGGTAGTGGTCAACGGCTCAATGTCCAGATGCGTATTGGTGACAAGTGGTGTCCCTCGGGGTCCATACCAGAACCACTGTTTAATACCTCTATCAATGACATAGACAGTGGAATTGAGTGCACCCTCAGCAAGTTTGTAGATGACACCAGCAGAGTAGTGTTGTTGACACACCTGAGGAATGGGATACCATCCAGAGGGGCCTGGAAAAGCTCAAGAAGTGGGCCCCTGTGAGCCTCATGAGGTTCAACAAGGCCATTGCACCTGGGTCGGGGCAATCCCAGGTATCAATACAGGCTGGGGGATGAATGGATTGAGAGCAATCATGCAAAGAAAGACCTGGGGATACTGGTGGATGAAAAATTGGACAATGTGCACTTGCAGCCCAGAAGGCCAACTGTATGGTGGGCTGCATCAAAAGCAGTGTGGCCAGCAGGTCAAGGGAGGTGATTCTGCCCCTCTGCTCCACTCTGGTAAGACCCCGCCTGGAGTACTGTATTCAGCTCTGGAGTCCTCAGTACAATAAAGACATGGATCTGGTGGAGTGGGTCCAGAGGAGGCCTACAGAAATGATCAGAGGGATGGATCACCTCTCCTATGAGGAAAGGCTGAGGAGCTGGGATTGTTCAGCCTGGAAAAGAGAATGCTCCAGGGAGATCTTGCCTTTCAGTACTTAAAGGGAACTCTTAAGAAAAATGGGGACAGACTTTTTAGCAGTGTCTGAACAAGGAGTAATGGTTTTAAACTAAAGAGAGTATATTTAGACTAGATATAAGGAAGATTTTTTTTACAAAAAGGGCAGAGAAACACTGGACCAGGTTGCCCAGAGAGGTGGAAGATGCCCCACCCCTGGAAACATTCAAGGTCAGGTCGGATGGGACTCTGAGCAACCTGATCTAGTTGAAGATGTCCCTGCTTACTGCAAGGGGGTTGGACTAGATGATCTTTAAAGGTCCCTTCCAACCCAAACCATCCTATGAACTATTCTTTGAACTATTATATGCTCTGTGGTTGCTTAAGCAGAAAATAATTGGGGGTGGCGGGGGGGGGCGGGTTAAAAAGAGAAATTTTATTTATATCCAAATACAGCAAATTGAAGTTCATTAAAAAATGACTGAATAAATTAAATTAGAGAATAGCCTATCTGTCATACAATTTGGATGCTGCTCTGCAGGCTTTTAGGCTGTTAGTCTGCTAATTTAAAAGGTTTAAACCTATTTATTGCTAATGAGTGTGCTATGCTGACAACTCTGAAGACAGAAATATTCTATTTATCTACAGGATGGGTACAGCAAAAGAATGTAAGTATGACTGTACTGAGTAAGATCAAGGAGTGGAGTTTCTTTCTTATAGTGAAGATACTTGAAACAGTGAAGTGACACTTGCATTTTATTTCCAAATAGTTATTTCCAGTTACTTACATGCCTGTGCTTGAAGAAACAGAGGTAAAAGAAATAAGCAAAGAATTACTGAGCTAATTAATGTTAACTAAGGAAGTTATCAGTTTTGTAAGGGCATAAGCTTGTGTTTCTTTAGCAGTCCAGTGAAATCGCAAGCATACACGTGGATACCGAAACCTCCTGTGAATGCAGTGCTGTAACTGTGCAATAGGTACGTAGGCAATTAGAAATGACCATGAAAAATCCTTTATAAGTCTTTAAAAAAAAAATACAGGAACATCAATCTGGACTGTTAGAAACAGTAAAGAAAAGGATGAATAGGTCACTACTGATGTGCAACAAACAAGCAAGTGGCCATTGCATGCAACAAAGTACAGCACTATTGTTTTCAAACGCTCCAATCAAAAATACTGGAAAAGAAACAAATGAAGTGAGGAAAAAGACGTCCACAAGATAGCAAAGACGTAACCAAAAGCTTTTTAAAACTTCAGGAGCAACTGCATTTCTGTAATAAAGTTCATATGATGTATCAATGAAGGAAAGCAATCAAACAAAATAAATTACTAGGAGTACAACCTGCGTAATATCACAATTGGAGAGGAATGAGATGAAAAATTCTAGAGACAAAATATGCAAGATGCTTAAGACTGCAGAACATAAAAATTTTCTAATCACCAGGACAATAAACACTCATTAATAACTGCAAAATTAATAAATTCAAATGCAAATGGAAATAGATTCCCTTAAACTACTCAGATTTCATGAAGGAAAGTAATTATGATATTCTTTGAGATGGAAATCCCTCATCAGCCCTTAAAAGGGATCAGGTTACACCTTCAACGAAAACCTTTCATCTCAGTGAGGTCCAAATTAGAGAAATGCATTGTCATGGCCATTTGCTAACTGTTAGCAGTTCCTCACTTTGCTAGAGCTTTGGATTGAGTACCCAAAGGTATTCAGCTTTCTCTGTCATTCAGCCCAAGTATTTAACTTGCACACACTGTGTGACTTGGCTGCTATCAGATATTCCTTGAATGAGCAGACTGGGCAAGATTCAACCTACTATCTGCTGAACTTAAGAAAACAAATACAGTATTTATATTATATTTAATAGAGCATACAACTCCCCCCTAAAATGACGGGCTATACTCAATAGAAGTTTTCCATTTGGGGAGAATGGAGAGGTCTACCAGCTTCCTTAAACTAATTTCCTCCAAGCTACAGTTACAGTCCTCTTCGAAGAACAAAGGAACACTTTATTTTTCTTTGCTCATGTCTGTGGCCAGCGACTTTACCTATGAAATGTAACTTTTCAGCAAAAATACAGAGTTTGTCCTTAGCGCTCTTACCTGAGAGCTTATCTATGCTACCACATTGCACAGTAGGGAGTACTGAAGTGTACGGCAAATTATCAGTGTGTACAGGTAATTTTTCAGGAAATATCATTACATATGAAAGTAATTTTCAAAGCAATGTCCTGGTTTTGCTGGGATAGAATCACAGAATCCATTTTCTGTTCAGGAAAGTTGCATTTTTGAGAAGACTGCAACACTCGATTTGGTGAGAATAAAGTTGATAAGACATTTTGGTTTAGTTCATGCCCTGCCATGGTATGCAGGTTTCCATAGTGATCAAGGTCTTCAGCAGTTTTGAGTAAGCCAGGTGCTAAAGCTAGGAGTAGTGAAACCCAGTGCAGCTGACCCAGGCTGGCCAACAGATGTATTCCATACCATAAACATCACCCTCACTACAAATTGGAAAGTTTGCTGGGGACGGCCCTCCTTCCTCAACGGTCGCCGTCGTTTGAGGATCTCACCCGTCCTTCTGCTCCCGAGGCCTGCTCTCCTCTGTGCCGTGACCGTTGCACTTTTGCTGGAGCTGTGGTGCTCGCAGAGTTTAACACCCGGCGCTCACAGCTGGGAGGGCGCAGCTCATGACCACTATGTGGGCTGCGTATAACTTTGCGCATTTTATATTAGTACTTGCATTAATATTAGTTTGCTATTATTATTTTATTAAATTTGTTTCCATTTCTACCCATGGGTCTCCTTCCTTTTCCTGGTTCTGCTTCCTGGGTGGGGAGGGGTCATTGGGCGATAGAACAGATGACTAAACGAAGACAAGCAATTACCGGGCAAGTAGGTTAGTGCTTTTTCATTGTTCATGAAAAATTCACAAGAATATATGTACTTTCTGGGCTATAGGCAAGTCAACGTATTTTTGGAAAACAATACATAATGCTCTTAAAATTATTTCTTCATAAACTTCAGGAACTATCGTAGGCTATATATGAGTGGCATCAAGACTGCAGGAGTATGTCACTATTTGCGTTGCTAAAAAAAAGTACTAATAAATGTTGGTCTCAAAATTTCCAGAAAGAACATATCAAATCACAGGTACAATCTATCTGTGATTTCCAAATGACCAAATTCATATTACTGATAAGAAAATTGAAAGCATTGTTACTTCACTTGATCAATATGTCATGTGGGGGTGGGAGCAATCATCCTTGTTTTATGCTGATGAACATACAAGGTGTTAGCCCTTGCTATTTTCTTCTGTTTCAGCTGGAGTTCACATTACCTTCAGATATGAGTAGGATAAAATTACCAGTTACATATTCATATGTCATCTTGATTAGTAGAGCTGACACATGTTTAAGTTCTCAGGGTGTGAATCATTACCATTACAACACATCAGATAAACTGTAGCTGTTCATAGTATGTGTACCTTAAATTCACAATAAACATAAGATAACATGCATTAGCTTAAGCATCCTTCCTTAATGCTTTTTGCATCTAGGTTAAAAGTCAGGACGTTTATAATACACTAAGAATGCACACATAGACAACTCACGTAGCTGTCTCTTATACTGCAATATCCCAATTGTGTCTGAACTCTTTTCAGTCATTCTCAGTTGTGGGGAAGACAAAGCAATGTGCTTGCCAGTAGAGAGGGAACATGTGCACCATGGAACCATTCAGACTTTGAAAACAAATCAAGGTTACAGACAAGGTTACAGGTAATTGATTAGAGAAAGCAAGCTAGGGAACGCACAGCCAAATGCTGTATTAAGGAAATGGGAACTACGGAAAAGTGTGATATTTTCTAGCAACAACTACCTCTT
The DNA here is from genome assembly GCA_013398225.1 of Steatornis caripensis. Classification (NCBI taxonomy): domain Eukaryota; kingdom Metazoa; phylum Chordata; class Aves; order Caprimulgiformes; family Steatornithidae; genus Steatornis; species Steatornis caripensis. Next base: position 10,014 of record VZSC01000550.1, read on the forward strand.
GGGTTATGTAAAAACCATCATTTTCTAGTTCTACACAAAGTAAGTGTGCTGCATGCACAAAGAATACAATATCTTTGAAGAATTAAGGTCTGAAAAAAAATAGTAGTTGATTTCTTCCTGTAAGCGTTGTTTAACAGCCACAAGAAAGTGTAAATAGTTAGCAGGGGTTAGGGTCTTTGGTCTACACAGTCTTAGCTGATTGAGAAGGTCACTAAACAAGTTCTGTGCATAAAGAATGCATCTGGCAGTCTCAAGGTGCTGGATCCAGCGTACGAGCACATATCCCATTAGGTCCAGTCTCAGAAGGATGTTTATAGGTCATGTGAAGTATTCACTTCAGAATGATCTACAAGTGTTATGCCAACTAGGTCATAGCCAGCTGGCAGATCTGCTAGAGCAAACACTTTATATCGTACTCAGGAGTAATTTCTTTATTAGTTGAGAGATAATGAAGAAAATTAAAGGACTCACAGAAACATTCCAAGCCATTATACTGCATCTGCAAACAGCACACTTTCTTCCAAAATCCATTTCTGACTTCATGCTTTTGGTAAGCTTTATGAGAGAAACCTATTAACCATGCATCACATGTCAGTAACAGCTTTTTTTCATTCACCAGTAATTTATCTGATCCTTTCTGAGTTTACATACATTACACTGGCAGCTTATATGCCTTGCCCAATCACAAAGTTTTTCCCATTTTTGGTATTTGAATGCCTTAGGATCCTCTTCTGGCCTATGTCTTATTTCCTATATGTCTTTTATCTCTTGGAAAAATTGTATCTATCTGCCATCTCATTTCTGACTCTGCTTTGTGAAGATTGAGAGTCAGGAATTAAATGCAAACTTTCATAGTAGGGCTTCAATCTTCTGTCAGTAAATGAGTCTGATGATCATCGTTTGGACGCCCTAGTTTTAAATCTCTTTACTGAATTCTTTAAAGTCATCATGGTAAAACTGCTCCCAAATCTATTGCCTTTTGGACTTTCCAGAGTTTTGTAATAAATCTGTAATAAATATGTACAAGAAACGTAGACATTGGAAAGTAAATTAGTAGGTGTTTGTGGTTCCAACAAATGTTCACAAAGGTAATAAGAAGTCACAAAACAGAAAAAAAAAGAGGTTACTTGTGATAAAATAACACTTTCACTAAATACCTCATAAAAGCCCATGCTTTAAACTACCTCCACTTATAGCGCAGAAATAACTGTTTTATTATATTTATTATAGTTTTAGGAACTAATGGTGACTATCTTAACATTTCTGTTGAGGCAAACTGGGAAAAAGATCACAAGAGAAAAAAAAAACTAATACAGACAGGCAAATCCAAAAGCTGTTTATTTGGATTGTGAAAGAAGACAGTTAATAATCCCCACTAAACCATCCTGATTTACTGCATTAGATATGCAAAACAAGCATGTTAAAATAGCATGCATTTAGAATTTTGATCTAATGTTATCTGAAACTAGCACTCACAAATGGCATAAACTATTAGCTTCATAATATTTTCAAAACCTGGTATGTGATGGTATCTTCCAAACTTATCGTTACTTACTAATTTCTTAATTTATTTAAGAATAATAGAAAATTATCTTAAGTATTACAGGTCACGTTTTCAAAGGTGCTAAAAGCTGAAAATGACGGGCTGAACTAAAGCAAGACAGGTATTACATGTGGAGATCTTTCTCTGGCTTCCTAGATGCTTAGGCATTTTTATAGGCCACTATGCATTTAGAGAACTGGTACTTTCAATATCTGAACATTATTTTCCTCTTGAGCCTTACAATATCAAAAAAAAATGCTGGGCATATTTATACAATGGGGTGTGGGACGAGCATTTCATGTCAACAAACAAAATGCAAGCAGGAGTTATTTAGCTAAAAATGAAAATAAGAACAACAAACAACAAGTAAATTACAGAAAACCCTAATGTTCCACCATAGCGTACATTAGAATCCACACATACTACCTTACAGCCCAAATGCTGCTCACCCAGCATAGCTGAGCGGCCCACGGAAGGAGCCCAGTGCGGAAGGACTAAGACATGAAAGAGAATCGGGCTTTCTCTCTTCACCTGATCACCTGATCCTTTCACACCCACAGGATAGTTAATTTTCTGGTCCACCTACTTTTCAGCTGTCTCCCTTCCAAAAATTATTTGAGAGCCACAGCAGATGTTTCCTCATCTTTTGCTGCTTCTTGTGTGTAGCTTTCGTAAAAAAAGAAAAAGAGGTGATTAAGGATATCCAGATGACACTTTTTGTGGTAATGGAAACCAAGGCTACATTTGTTTTATGGTAATCACTTGTAAAGCGAGCACAGGCATTCACTTGTAACATGAGCAAAGAGATGGTGGCAAAAGTCAGTAACAAGTGGTTCCAAGGAATAGTGAAACTCAATTAAGAGAAAAGAAATATGAACATCCCTCAGTGGATTATTGTGAAAATGGCTACAGTTAAGAATAAGAATTTACCTATTCAATTCATCTACTATGGTTTAGTTCCAGGAATAAGACTGAAAGCTTTATAGATAATCGCTTGATAACGGAAATAGACAATAAACCAACCAGTATGATTTTTAGAAACTCTTCCCATTTTTCAAGTTCATGTTACTGCATTTATTTGCATTCAGTTCTTTCTTCAGTCTATTTTCATTAAAACATTCCCACTTAGAGATTGTCATATTAAGCTACTCTCTTCTCTACAATATTTGTGTCATTTTCTTTGACTTAAGTACACTTTGAGGTAATTGTTAGTGACAAAGCATAGCAATTATTCCATATGGATGATTTTATGCAGCATCACAGCCTGATTTGGTCCAGCTCCCAAGGACACAACCTTAACATCAATTGCAACTCAGCCTATTGCACCTATTCCCTGAAGGCAGCGCAAGATCTACTGTTTAGGTAGAGGGAGACCTGATTATAAAAGCATCTCAAATCAGCAAGATTACAAATGTACCAGTCTTTTTGAATCAGATACATTATGCTTGATAGTAAGGTATTTTGCAAGGGAAGACCTCCAAAAGTTGCGTAATTTGGCGCTTTGGATGAGTTAATATAGCTTGCTTATACTGTTAATTCCAACGTGATGATAGCAAAAACTTAAAACACTCTGCACTGTTCGTGAGGATGAAACTTCAGCATGCTTCAAATTTTTGTCTCAGTGAAATAAAAGGATGCAAACCTCATTTGGCGTTTTGCAAGATTCAGTTGCATAACTATAATATGGAAAATGGAGATTAACGGCATTAATTGAAAAAATATCCTCCTCTGTCCAAGTTCACGTTATAAATTAGAAAGACATAATTATTCTGTTTTACAAAGGAATGTTTCTACTAACTCAGCATAACCAAATGGATCAAATTCTGTACTTCGGAATCAATTCTGCCATTGAATGCCTTGTAATAATTTCAAAGCCAGTATTACTATTTGCTATTCAATTACCAATTGGTGCATTCCTAGTATGCTTCTCCTTTATTATTTTATAATAATACACTAGTTTCATGGAAGTTTGTCAGTGTGACTGCATGTTTTGCTTGGATAGGCTTTGCTCCTTATATAAATGCCCCAGTCCACAAAAATACAACAAACACAGCGTTCATAATTTTTATCTTGGGAAAGATGGATAGGATCCATTGCTATCTGCTTAAAGGACACAAACCAACACCTGGTTGGATGTTTTACTACTGTATTCACTAGAGTCATTTGCGGAGCTCTCAATGATGTCGAGAGAGAGAAAAAAATAGTTTGCTGGTAACTTGTGCTCCCTCTGCTGCCTGAATAAAGCATGAAGAGCAGGCGAAAGCATCACCATTGGGGCAGTACTACAAATGCAGAATTATTATTTGAAATTTCCTAGCCACACTAAAAACATCACATAAAAGATAATTTGATTGTAATTTACTTGTAAGAGGATGAAATGTATATATTTGGATTGGGTTTTCATTTGCCCTACTGCCTATTTAATAAATCTGACAATGTATCCATGATTTCCAGCTATGATGGCTTGTAAACATTACCAGTGATTAATCAGATAGTGATTTGAGTCAGCACAAAGTAATTTCTCTCCATTAGATTAAATATGTCACACCCTGTCAATTAAAAATCTATTTAACATCAACCCAGCAATAATAAGCATTTTGGAACAAGGCACCAGAAATTCTATTTGTGACTAAAATTCCCTATATACACTGTAGGAATTTGGCTTAGCACTGCAAGTAAATTTATTCTTCACTACGAGTTTGCCTACAGCAAGAACTGCAGAAGACAAATTTTCCTTTTATTATAACATTCCTGTAATGGATTTTTAACACATCAGCACCAGATAGCTGTAAGAATTAGTTCATTTTCGCAGTTTTATAATAATTATTTCTTATTGTTTGTCTCTTTCGGTAGCAGGAGCAACATCCAGATTAAAAAAGTCCTAAACCCTAAGAATACAAACTCATCTGTATTCCTTCAGATGATGATAGTATCACAAAAACAAATAAAATACGCTGTCTTTAACATTCTCTTTTTCTTCTTCTTTTTTCTCTTTGGATAACAACTAATACATTCAGCTAATACTATCACAAAATGTGAGCATACGTAATTGATTACATGCCATTCTGAGAATTTTATCTGGAGTCACAAGCAAGAAGAACTTTAATGCTGAAGATATTCTTTCACTTGAAAAAGGATGACAAACCAAAGTACTGTGCAAAAAACTTACTATGTTTAGGAGAAATTTTTGTCTTCATGTCAGTTGTCGACAATTTTGTCACGATTTCTGAGGAGCAAATGATGAGCATTTGCTTTGTTTCAAATTTGTGTTAATTTATTTTGTAAATACCTAAACATTTTTAGAATAGAATTGCAAATTTGCCAGGTTCACACACTACCTATGACTACCGCATTGATGTGGGGATAATTCCTTTAAGCATTTCCACAGACGTGGACTAATTTATGAGCTTTGTGAGTTAGCTGCGCTACTCAGTAAGCGTCAGTTTTGTCTGAAGTTGCAATTAATGTGCTAAGGAAGTGAAACAGAACCAAATTTGAATTAAAAGATACAAATAACATTCAAAACTTTCTGATCTATGCAAAAAATACGTGAAGGAAGATCAATGAGGTCAAAAAGCCTTAACAGGAAATCAAAGGTAACACCAATGGCATAGCCATGACACTGCTAAGGTCTGAGCATATTCCACACTACTCAGAAGTCTGCCAAGGACTGACTGCGCTGCCCTAGGACAGAGGCGCTGCCTCAGTGTTAGCCGGTGTCATGTTGATTCTTGTTTTGTCACAAAGCAAGAAGACACATAGTGAAAAGCAGCAGCATACAAAGACGTGTTTTTCAGGAATGCAGACGAAAACTGCATTAAAAACAAAAACACACAAAACCCCCCAAAAAACACTCTGAAGAAACAAGTGGGAGTCAATGGGCAGAATGAAGTAAAATTGCCTGTCTGATCTGTCTCATGACCCACATGAATAAAGACTGTTTCTTCTGCATCACTGAGCCAAATGGCATAGCCTATACAACTCCAAAAGCACTGTTCTTTGGCTAAAAGAATGATAACATTAATTTGCCTTTGTGAAAGAAACATTAATTCATCATGTTTTAAAGAACACTCCCATTCTAGAAGATTTTCCAATATGAAGCAATGATGACAGCCTAGGAAACTGTGCCAAAAACCCTGTTCAAATTAGATAATGTCATATTGAATGTGGAGTCCTCTTGCTAGGCTTCACTGCATATCAGTTCCTGAAAAGGCCATTTGGGTGCAATCCCGTGAAGTGCCTGGGGAATGGGCAGCTCCTGGAGGGAACGACAGAATCTTGAAATCAGCAACTAAATCTGAATTTAGCTCTAAAGATCTAAGAACTTTATTTCACCTAGATTAGAGCCCTCTTCTTTGGTGTCAGAAGGTATTTGTGACTGATAAAAGCAAAAATGTAAAATAAGGGTCTGGATTACCCACAGGTTTATCCTGGTAGGCAGAGGATAGCCAGACATGTGCCACCTTCTTTCTTACAGACACTGCAATATTTCTGGATTAGGAGAAGGGGATACATTGTATCCTAACAGTGAAAGAATTGGCTTGAGGCACTCTGACACAACCGGGAGTTTGTCTTTCACAACAGAGAGTGATTTTCTCTCTGATGCTAAAAAGTTTATGTTTATATTCAAATGGGATTATATGCAGTAATTCCAATGTTATCATTTTGTATTGCAATTGTTATCTACTATTAATCCCTCTCACTTTGGAAAGCCATACAAGCATTTTACAAAAGGATATATCTTATTGTGTATAATTTTTATACAGTATAAGCTGAAATGCATGTAAATGACAAGAGAATTTTAATAATGGATTTGTATTTTTCCAAAGATGAGAAAGAATTGACTGAAAGGGTGGAGGTTAAAAATAAATCGGTCATTGACAAAAAGTGTGACAGTCTTGAAACTGAGAACAAACTCTTGATGTATTCTGTTTTGTCTCAGAAAAAAAATTATTTGTGATATGAAACTGTTCAAACATTATAATCTATTAAGAGCACCCCTAAATATTTTTTAAAACAGATTTAAATATTTTTAAAAATGTAACTAAATGTAATTAATTTGCTTTTTAAACTACTTCAGAACACAGAAGTAAAATTCTATGTCTCTGTATCATTTAAACAAATTACAACTGACTTTAAAAAATACATAATAAGGATCTTGAGGAAGAATCGAAACATGTAAACAAGATATATTGGATTCTTAATTTCTTTAAGCTATATACATAAATCCTAGATTTGATTTTTAAGTAGCTACTTAGACTTACAATAGTGAAGAAATAATAGAACAATTGCTATTTTGAGATTACTTGATAAATATCTAATATCTATATAATATAGATCTTCACCTATCCCTGAAAAAAAGGAAAAAAATCTTTTTTATTATTAACTAAGTTTTATCAATATAATTTTGATTAAAAGACTTCTTCCAAGTTAAACAGACACTGCAATTCAACAGCAATGACAAGGAGCAGGCTGCAAACACTCGGTTATATACTAAGCAGACATTTGACTGATACGAAAAAGTGGCACAGTATGCAAGCTTATTATTACAATAGAAATCCCCTACGGCACATCTTCTTTCTCAGTTTTGTTCAAGTTTTTAATTTCTTTATTTCTTAGTCAAATAGATACAAACTCCAAAGATGCAGGTACTTTTCCTTCGCATCACTGCCCAGAGAAGGAACACTGTTGATCTCTTTGCTCTTGCCCAAGACTTTTTTTATTTCTGGTAACCCACAGTTAAATATACCACAGGATAATATTCTCAGTTTCCCTAATCTAATGAAAAAATTATGACCTATCCATTCAGCCTTAAAAAGTATCATGGCCTACCACCTTTTGTTGTCAATTCAGCCGTATGTATTGTGATGTAAATGAGACAAGAGACCACAAAGCATTTTTAGTGAGTAAATTTCTGAGGATACTGAATAGTTCATTAGTTAATCCCTAACAGATACATAGTGGTTGAGAAGCTACCCACTTGTGTAAAATGTACCCTCTATATACATAACAAAATAAGTATATACGCTTACTATTGCTTAAGCAAAGAGAACAAAGTAATCTTTTTTATTTTACTTTATTTTCTCTTTTGATTTGAACGGAGTAGATTTTAAACAAATAAAAAAAATTTGTTCATGTTGGTTTGGGTTTTTTTTTTCCTTGCCTTGCTATTAATATAGTTTTGAAGTTTATCATGAAAGAAATCCAAATTAAGGGTCTTTTCTGTTTGTTTTTTGTTATATTCCCCTCCCCTCCCGCTGCCCCCAGTTATGATAGGAGTTAGCAATCTCCTTCAGCATCCACAGGTTCAAATGATAAAGGCCAGGGATTAAGCACAGCCGATTAACAGTCTGTGTCCTCTTCAATCTAGCATTTCCACTGTAGCTAAACCCATATTCAGACTGAAGTTATAATAAACAGACTGTCCTCAATATCATTTCCCTAGATGACCTCCTCAAAATTGACATTGAAGTATTCTTGTGGAAAATTACAGTTTCTAGTAACTGGAAAAGCAGGCAAGACAATATATACCCACAAAAATGATTCCGAAGGTCAAGCCAAATGTTTAGAAAGCTATTTGGACAAAATGATAATTTTACTATAAATATTTTATTTGTTTCAGTTCTGAGTAATTTCTTATGTGTGTAGATTTGACTTATAAAATAAAAGCAGTTTGCTAAACTTTATTACTTGTACTGTGTATCTCTAAAATAACTGCATTATTATTTATACTTATAATGACAAAAAAAAAATCTCGATGGATTATAGTGGTTGTAATTCTTTCCATTTCAAAGGCAAAGGAAAATAAACATAGAAATTTTCCAGCTACCGCAGATTCTCTGAAATTTAAGTGTTACTCTAAGGAAAGCATCAGGACAACTCATTTGTCCAGTGGACAACAGTAAAAAAATAAAATACACATGGACAGAATTGCAGAAATATTCTGTTAGGTATGTGTTTTGATTTTTATCATAAATAATATTTTCATCTAAAATAATTAAAAAAAAAGCTCCTAAAAGCAAAGATTCTTTTGCTTTGTAAGAAAATTTTGACATGGAAAATTCTGACAGGATCCTGCTGTTATTTGACATTTGAAATCCAGAATCTTATGGTCAAAAGAAAGGCTATGATTAATACAGATATAAATTGTGTAACAGGGCATTTTAATTTCTTTACCTAGATGCTACAACTATTTTAAAGAACCATAGAATTTTATGTCATTGAATTTCAGTGTACTTCTGACAGAAGCAGCAACATTTCAAATTATTTTATTATAAATAACTAATCTTATCTACCCAGTTGAAGGGACTCTGTTCTGCTACTATTTTCGTTAGTTTATACTGGCAGAATTCCAGTGAAGCAATTCTGAAATCAGATTAATGCATGTGTGCATTTATTCTTCAATTCTTTATTCCAAGTACATGATCAAAATTTAGTTCCCTTTGACCAAACCATGCAAGTAATAAGAACAGGTCATGCTATACAGTGAAAAAAAAAAAAAAACAACCTAACAAAACAAAAAGCCCACCAAACCTCAGCTGCATTTTGATTAGTTATTCACTAGAATTAGTTTGAAGCAAACACTGCATGTGACCACAGTTAATTCATTAGAGTTGTTCATCAATTCTTTTCACTGAAATTTAAAAAAAAAAAAAAGATAGCATAAAATGATTCAGATTAAGTTTCATAGTCAGAACATTAATTAGGTTTGGATTATTCCAGTCACCTTTTCTTCCAGACACAAAACAGTTTCAAAGCTCTTTTAAATAAATCTGTACTTGAGAAAGAATTGAAAATGAGAATTTAACTCAATGTCAATCACTTTGAGAGCTCGCTTCAAAAACTAATTTCATGGTCTGTCTCCATAACAACGTACTTTATTTTTGCCAACTAAGACTCATATAATGAAGCATAATGTGTTTAATCAGATTGTATGGGCTAAAATTTAAGGCTATTTATGTTTAGTATGATTTGGAGACACACTAACTTAGAAGATGTGATTTATAGATCAGTTTTCCTTAATCATCATTATGAATAGAAAGTTGCATTTTTCTCATCAATAAAGCCACACTGAGTTATATTTAACTAGTGATAAGAAATACAGCATACAATTAAAACATCATGTACTCCATTTATTAATTTTTAAGATTTTTGTTCCCCATTGGAACCTGCTAAAAATGCTTGTCATATTGTACATGAACAATCTTGCCTTCAGCTCATCACTGACACCAAACTGTCTCTCATTATTCAGCTATGTACTCTTTTATTCATGACTTTATATTTTGAAGAGAATCTATAGGAGAAACAGATTCCATGCACATGCTATTTAGCATAAAAAAACCCACCTAAAACCAGAAGGAAGAGTAAGACACACTTTTTGTGGAATTAAGTGAAAAAAAAGGTCTACACCAGGTAAAATTAAATTTATCAGTTCTTTCTGTTTTTAATGAAACAGCAAATGCTATCAGCTATTACATGCAAGATGAGGAATTTTATAGCTTGTTAGTCATTGAGCAGACAGTATTTTATTATCATCCATTTGGTATCAAATATTCTTTACGTAGACATTTGTATATCTTTTACCATGTCTAATTTCCTGTCTTCCTTAATTAATGGATGAAATTTCTTATTACTAGATTGGAGGCATACATTAATTTATTAACACTGGGCTTCAAAGTAAGTCTGAGTTAGCAGAGCTGATACTCCCTCAGCGAGAACAAATAAAATCTTCACCTGAAATCCTTTGTTACAGCAAGCTTACCCTAGTGACTAATTAAAAGCTGCAGGATAAAATCCAGAACATAAAGACTTTTTGGAAAGAATTACCTACGTTATTATCCAAGGAGTGAGATGCACTGCAATGAGACTGGAAGAGGGAAAGATCTGCTCCCTCGTCTACACAGACGCACGCGCGTGCACACACACACATGCGCACACAGAGCCCCATACACACAGCTTTTCTTTCAGAGCGCTTTTTATTTAAGCAGCTTGGTGCTATTTATGTTTGCAGAGCTCCCACTATTCCCAAACCTTACCCCTTTATTTTTAGCTTTCAAGTTTTTGCTTCAGCTGATGAGAACAGGAAAAGGTGGTGGTATGTTTATTGCTGGCAAACAGCTTGGAAATTCTGAGTAAAGAAGCCAATCAAGGCAGAAGGATTACAATAATCAAAGTACAAAATTTGCATATTTAGAGTATGGTTACTGAGAAATAACAATGCCTTGTTATGCAAATCAAACCCTCAGCTAATGTGAAGGGATTTTCATATCTGGGAGAAATCTATCACGTTATGCGTCGGTAACTACATTCTAAGTGGCTGAGAGAACTGGCAAATAGCACAAGATTAAATATAATTCCCATTTTTCTTTCCTTGCAATATAGAATAAACTTTACTCATTTCGGGCCTGATGAAAACAGTTATTCTTGTCTGTAGGAAGCAATACCATTCAGAACTACAAAAGATAAATTCAGCACGCCATAAAGCTAGAATTTTTAAGATTAAGATCATGAAAACATTTAAAGAGTTGTGTGTCACCAATTGTGTTCACCCTTTTTGTCTACAGAAGGTGGTTTAAAGAAGCCCTCTTGAGAAAACATTGTAGGAAGCAGATCAAAGTTTAAGGTCATCTGTTCAGCTCTGCATAATAAAATTATGTTTACTTCATTTTAAATTTAGCAAATGAAGAAAAAGAAGTTTGACTGAAAACTTTCATAGGTAAAAATCCTGCGGAAAAACTGCAGACTGAACTACTGTAACAGTTTTCTATTATCTATTAAAATCAAGCAGAGATAACAGTAGGCTCAGAGATATTATAATAAAACTAAATGAAAAACAATTGGGGAAAGTCTCCTTTAAAAATTAGTATGTGGCAGTATTTGTACCATTCATGCATGGAAAATAAATATGTTACTTCTGGTTAATGTTTATTTCCCCTTTCTCTCTTGTGAATGATGCTCAGCTGTAGTTCAGATGTAAACTTAAGCCTGGCTTACACACCCTGGCCGCTGCCTGCAAACGAAATTGTGGTTTGGTGTTACACCGAAACACGAGAGAGAATTCACGCAAGCATGTTCAGTCGACAAGGTGTTACTTATAATGTGTGTTCAGAGGCACGATCCAGTGCCGCAGAGAAAACATGGAGGGAACGGAGCAAGACGCTTTTAAGACCTGGCTACTACTCATGTGCAGGACTGGTGAATGCACTGCAGTGTGGTCCTTAGAGTACTTACCATCCTCTGTGGGCACGTAGATATTCAAATACAGACAGTCTTCATTTTGATCTTGAACATATGTCACCACAGTATCCAGATTGGCTGTAAACCAGACTGGCAGCATGTCGTTGAGCAGTGACCTCTCATCCAGGTACTGCGGGCAGACGGCGGCAAACTGTGTGGCGTTGCGGACACCCGTCCAAGATGATGGTGGCTCCGGGGGCTGAAACCGTCTTTCTCCTGTTGGAGGAGAGGCGTAAGGAACACCCAGGTACTGCTCCACTGGACCAAGGATCTCATTAGGCAAAGGTGTTCTTAAACCACGTATTTTGCCATAATTCGTGGTAACAACTGGGTATTGTGCTTGGCCATCGATGAGAGTAAATCTTATAGCCAGTGCAGTTATCCACAGGAGGAAGTTAGAATTCAACATGACACACACTGGAGTGAAGATCAAAGGCAGCCATAGGAGTCCCATTGGTTTCGACATTATTTAAATCAACATCAGCAGGGCTCTTTTTTCCACAGCCAGGAGCAAATTAATCAGTCAAGGAAAATGAAAACTAATAAAGTAAAAATGTAGTCAAAAGGAGACGAAGTGAGGGAAAATGTAACCTTGCTCAGGCAGCGAAAAACCAAAAGCTGATGTGTGGTAGGTGCCTCAGCTGACAGGCCGTAGACAAATCCCAACATCAGAAAAAACAAGGGAGTGTTTGCCCCTAACGCCCATCCCAGACTTCAGTGTTGGCTTAATCCTGGCAATACACAGCACTTCCCAGCAAGTAGTGTAGGGAGAGATCTGCAGTTATTCCACTTCCCCAGCAAAATGGCTCCTTCCAGTGAAGTCCAGCCCACTCAGTCAGCCTGTGGCCAAGAGAAAATAAGCAATTTGAAGCAACAGACACATTCATATTGGCACAAATATAAAAAAAACCCAACAAACAAAACAAAAAAAAAACCCAAACCAAACAATTAAATTCCCACACCACTTCCACACGAGGGTGCACAAATGTTTTATGAACTTCAGGCACCACGGTAAGCTATGTGTTTCTAAAGATACGTAAGGTAAGAGAGCTGAAAATCGAAGCCACAAGCTTGTCAGAGGTTATACCGCAAACCAAGCATTTCTACTTCTGTATACGATTCCAAACCAAACCACAGCCCAAATATTGCTGCTTTAATGACGGGTATCACATTTAAGTGCTAGCTCCATGGTATTTTTTGCCCTAAATAAACAGCATCTCCTTTTTAAGCATATTTGCACTCCCACAGGAAACACTCATTAAATATTTTGCTGCACTGGATAATGTCTCTTTGTTATATGGCTTCTGTATAGTGTTTTTCAAGGGTATGCCTACTCTTCTGTATGGCAACCTAATTTACCTCCATCTAATTCAGAAATTAAAATTAATGTAATAGCATTACATTACTTCAAATCAAGTGTGAGAACAGTTAAGTCAAAACTAGCTACAAAGTTATTGTTTTTCTTATCTGTTTTCTTTGGTTTATTTCTGACAAAAAGGATCAATGGAAATTGAAAAGAAAAAAAAGTGTAATACAATCTCTGAAAAGCCAGATTTTGACCTACATACTGTTACAACTATGTAACATTACCTTCTTGCATGCTCCTATTTCTAATTCTTAGATAGAAGGCAATTCACACAATTCTGTTAATTTTTAATGAAATACAAGTAACACATATATATGCTAACCATTACAAGTAGCATAAATAAACACACAGTACTTGTTAATACTTATATTCTTTTCCCTGCCCAAAGAAATGAAGGAGTTCCTTTTTACCCATTATTCAACTCAAAACCACAGATAACAATTCCACAGCTTAAAATAACATTGTTATAGGAAACGGATACTGATACATTTGAAAAGATGAACACACATTTATCTGTAAACTTATATATATAAGTTGACTACCAGGTCCTGCTTTCAGTCAGGACTCTGTCTCATGAAGATGTAAAGTTTATTTTCAAGAGCAGAAAAAAAAGTAAGTAGCTGTTGGCAGTGATTTCAAACTACAAAAAAATACCCCAAACAAAACAAACCCTTAAAAAAAACCCCAAACAACCCCGAAAGAACCACAGGAGATGATCCGTGCTGATTCTTTTAGACAAGGAAAGGCATATGAAAGAAAGATATTTAATTCTTTCAAAACCCCTGGAATTCTTCAATGAACATTTTAGCACTCGTACCGCAAAATTTTTGAAACATATGAACCCCAGAGGCCAGAAAAATACCAGATACATATTATTTATGGTGAATCAAAATTTCTTTTGACATTTTCACTGGTAGATAATAGGCTCAGATGCTCCCTCCAAAGGACTTGCAATTTAAGGGTAAATTCTAAGGGACGAGTCAGTCACAGCTCTGAGTGTCATGTTGCGAGGGCGCTGCCAGGGCCATCAGTCCCTGCCTGAGCTATGCTGCAGGAAGCTCTGTGCCCAGACCCACACCCAGCCTGGATGTTCCCCTGCTTGGGTCCGCAGGTCGACCTTGGACCTGACTCCTCACCCTGCCTGGCTGGCTGATCACTGGGCAGTAGCAGGGTCCAGTCCCTGTTCCCAGCACAGCCTCGATGGGGTGCTTTAGGAGAATGACCCATCAGCAAGAGCACTGCCCTACCAGCTCTGCAGATCCTGGCTCGTCCTCCCCTGTGCGGCAGCCCCACTCCCTGGCTGCTCCCTGGCTCTCAGAGTGGTCAGCCTGAAATTCCTCCTCAAGCACCACCTTCCCTTCTGATTTCTACTACCATCTTTAACAACAGAAGTCAGTAGCAGGCAATTGACTTTAGGTGGTGTTCCCTCATGATCTCTCCCATTCTGACTTCTGTACACTGTTCTGACCATGCAGTACAAAGCAGATTTTCCAGTCGTACCCAACTGAGGATTTAATCTGTGCTCAGGGAGGAGGAACAGATCCTATTCCCTTGATACTCACACTGCAGAAGTTTGTAATAGCCTTATAAGACAAAGAAACGTGGACTAAAGCACTGAGAAAATTGACAAGGCGGAAGGAAAGACAGGGATCCAGATGATGAAAAATGGATAGAGAAAAAGCTTGTCTGGGCAAACAGTAAATGAAAAAAAGAGGATACAAAACAAGACAAGAAAATGGGAATGACAAATAAACAAGAGAGAACACATTACCTGCACACACAGAACAAAAAATGGAGGAAACATGAGAACAACATGAAGTAAAGTGGAAATTCTCAGTTGATATACATACAACTGGCAATATAAAACTGTTGAAAACGTGAGTTAATAAATTGTATTGATCCATACTAATTACAGGGTGTCTTTAAATCAAACATCTGGTTATATGCCATTATTTTGAATAGAGTGAAAGGATAGGAAAAGGGAAACATTCATTATTGACCTGGAACTGAATTTGCTATCGGATTCCTTATCCAGGAAATAAGACCAACAAAAGTTAGCTTTGTAGGTATTAAATCCACTCATACAATGTGTTTTGTTTTCCCCTGTACCTTAACAGGAGCATACACAAATTTTGCACTTATGATTCACGCACACATAGCCATTCAGATTTTAATGATCTTGAATCCATAAGGGAACAAACCGTTGGCTAACACACAGAACACAGCCAGCTCTCTCAGCCCCACTGTCTGACCTACAACAGACCTGCAGCCTCTGCCAGCCAGTGCAAAGACGTAAACAAACAGCAAATAGTGACAAGTGCATAAACGCAGGCAAGGTATATTCCATAAAAGAGCAATTCTAAGACAAGAAATCAGAATAAACCCACTGTTTATTGTAACATGTTCTAGCTATTAGAACTTATTGCTGTTAGCCAGTTAAATGGCAACAGAAGCTATCAATTTTTTAATAATTTCTTATTAAACAGGTATCCTTAAAAAGCTTGCATAAGTAATAAATTATGCATGACCACTGTATACAACATCTTTAAACAGTAGTCTCATGAAGAAAATTGTTTTGCAAAGACGGTATTAGGCAGAAAATACCCCGCTTTTCAGCTTATTGACATTACTAGAGAAATTACCATTTTGAGAAGGCTTATTTCACACATGAAGTACATAGACGTACATACACAGAGAAATACACATGGAATAATTTTCAGTAAGAATATCAAGAGATAAGGAAGAAGGCATGCTAGCCATACACTCACGAACCACTTGATTTTGCCACATGCATCATTAAAAAGGCTGGAAGTTGTAAACAGAGAGTCACAGATTGCAACTGGAGATTAATCGTAAATAGAAAACTGTGCATTTTAGAATGTTTTTAGATATTATACCAAACCCAGTTTGATGCACATCTGTGTGTATCCAGTCAGCTATTTAATACAGCTTTACATACTGAGTCTAAAGGAAGAAATGTACTTGCTGTGTCTTTATTTATTACCACTAGTAGTGTTGCACTTTTTCCACAATTCTTTTTTCATTTACTACTTCGAGTGTTAGAAAAATGTTTACAAACTTGCTTGCAAAAACTTGCTAGTTGGAAGCATCACTCACCTAATTAAAACAATCAATCCAAATCAGAATAGTCAGTTTAAAATGGCAACTTCTAGCAACACAACACACGAAGAGAAGTCTTAGAAGACCTGAAATCACATTCATTCATGCATGACTTTTTTATTGGCAGAGGAGCATAATTTGATGCTAACGAGACATTTATGGCCTTTGAAGTAAATGCAGATTGAAGTTAACATGGATGTGCATCTACTGGAAACACCACTCGATTATAAATCTATGCCCCGAGCCACACTAAAAGATGCTTAAATAGTCTATGAATAAGGCCTTCAGGGCTAACCTGATGGTTTCCAGGATCTGCAGTTAGCACNGGCCTTTGAAGTAAACGCAGATTGAAGTTAACATGGATGTGCATCTACTGGAAACACCACTCGATTATAAATCTATGCCCCGAGCCACACTAAAAGATGCTTAAATAGTCTATGAACAAGGCCTTCAGGGCTAACCTGATGGTTTCCAGGATCTGCAGTTAGCACTTTTTCAACTTGAGCAGATGAGTATGTCAGTATCGCTATACTAATTCTGTACCTGCTGGGGAAATATGAGACGTGGTTTAAAAGCCGTCTTTGCTCTAGGGTAGAATACCAAACTCCGAAGTGATTTCAAGTTTATTTAACCTGCTTGTCCAGATCACGGATAATCACAAGAAAACCAAACACAAATACAAATGATATGAACACAAGAGACTGAGGGCAGCACAGATTTCCTAGGGTTTCTCAGGCTTTATCTAAACCAACTAGTGTACTACTGTGCACCTCAGCTTTCACTCGCTGACTGCTTTCAGTCTCTGTCCCTCCCTTGCGCTCAGATTCCCTGGAGCAAGGCTTTTGATGTGTACATAGGTCTCATCTCAATACAGAATCAGGTTTAAACACCCACATTCCCCTCCTTAGACATACGCTCTGAAAGCATACAGTTGGCTTCATAAACTGAACCTTAAGAGTCCCTAGCTAGCCACCAGAACAAAAATAACAAATAAGGTAATTAATAAAACTTCAGATTCTCCTCATAGTGATATTTTGTACAGTATTTAATGTATTTTTGAGACTATGGAGATATCAAAAACATTTTGTTTACCAAGAACACAAATTGTGGCTTTTCCTCTTTCCCTTCTCTTCCTCCCTTTGAAAGATATGAAAGTTATGAAGTAAAGTGGGTTTATGGTGGTTTGGTTTTTGTCTTTTTTTTTTTTTTGTGGGGGGAGGGTTGTGTGGTTGTTTGTTGGGTTTTTTTAATCACAGTAATTAAAAAGTATTGTCCTGTTTTAAACACACAAAACTCTATAATAAATTAATGTAGTGGGAGGAGACTAAAGTAAGAACTACCAAAGGCATAGCAATTTGTGAATATGCCTACAGTATTAATTTTACAATACATATATACAATTTTGAACTTTCTAAGACGACTAATCACAAAGTCGTTTTCTGTAAAAGCTCTTCCCACAGCAAGTTTAAATGCACGTCTACCTCAAATTCAGCACTACAATCTCTTAATTGTCACTGTATTCAAAATGTTTGCTCAATAACAAAAGAACACTTCTTCCAAATATCAGTAAATGCACACTGTTTACGTCTAACATCTTTCAAATAAAAAAAAAAAAGTTAGAACTTCTTTAGGGCTTTTCTCCCAGCTTCTAGGACTATTTTCTTGATACACTGAAATGAGCTAAGCTTCTTTCTTCCTCATGCTACATGAAGTCATTCAGGAAAGTCAGACAAAGTCATAGTGAACAACGTGCAGTTTCTGGACTGGATTACTTAGAATGTTAGTGGGAAGGTTATTAACTGAAATTGGCCGATCATAGATATTTTTAGAACTCGGAACTGTAACTATAGCAATGCCTGGCTTCAAATTAATGTGCCCCAGTGTCTTACGAGACATGCTTTTTCCCTAATAGAAGCTATATGTTTATTTTGTTGGATTTCTGTAAGCATTTTCCTAGTAAGAATAATTTCAACAATGTATTATTAAAATTAAAAAAAAAACTGACGCGCCCCACCCCCAGACTTATAATAACCCTAACCTAGCATTATCAACTTCACTAGGGATGAGTATTTGAACTACATATATATTTTATTAATGGATTAACCAAGTTATATGTCAGTATGATTTCTGTGGTAGTAAATTGCTTTTCAGTCACAGCAATTCAGCAGGTGATAGGGATCAGTGGGGGTTTTAGTGATTCAGAGTACTGTTGTTTGTCTTTCACATCACGTTCTAATGTATCTCTTATTAATTCACAGTTACTAGTCTCGTGAGAATTTAAAGATTAGAAATGAAAAGAAAGCAAAGTATCAGTGATACAAATTTAAGAACTATGATGCACTCTTTCTTAAAGTGCAAATAAATGCCAACTATACAAACATCACTATGGACCTTGAAATTGGTCTTAGATTTATGGTTATAAATAACCGAGCAGAAAGGTAGGTCATTGTGTTGGGTTTGTGTGGCAGGGCATTGGCAGCAGGGGAAGGGGCTACATGGGCAGATGGCCCCTGTAAGAAGCTGCTCCAAGCTCCCCCAGCTC
>VZSC01000550.1:56709-84415 GCA_013398225.1 Steatornis caripensis
AGGATGGGGCCAGACTCTTTTCAGTGGAGCCCAGCGACAGGACAAGGGGCAATGGGCACAATCTGGAACACAGGAAGTTGCATCTGCACAGGAGGAGGAACTTCTTTACTGTGAGAGTCACAGAGCACTGGAACAATGAAGAGGCTGTGGAGACTCCTTCTCTGGAAATATTCAAAACCTGCCTGGATGCACTGCTGTGCAACCTGCTCTAGGCGAACCTGCTTTATCAAGGGGGTTGGGCTAGATAATCTCCAGAGGTCCCTTCCAACCCCTACCATTCTGGGATCCTGTGTTTCTGTGATTCTGTATTCCTTGTCTTCAAGCAGATCAGAAAGATACGGTGTAATCTGTGTTCCTTCTTTCTCCCTCTGACATAGCAGTTTCCTCATGATTCTCTGTTCATCTGTTTCTGCTTTAAGTAGTTAAACCTATGAAGCTACCTGTGCCTCTGATCTTGTTTACTGCCTGTCCCATAAAGATCCCCTTGTGATAGCATACTCAGAGAAAGCAGGAAAAAAAGACTGACACTCCTCTGAAGTCAGAGGTGAGGGACTGTATACTCAGACCCAGGCAACTAGAATACCCCACAGAACAGGTGGGTGGCACAAGAGAGAAACTACAAGAAAAAGAAAAAACAGGAATGTATGAATCTGTGGCAAGGTCTACAAGGTCAGGAAAAACCTGAGCAAAGACCAGAGATGAAAAGACAAAGCAGGCAGAACATCTGAACACAAACGACAACCAGAGACTGCTCTTCAGAGAAAATGGGCTGCTACCAAACATACAACTGCAGCAGCAGAGGAACAGTAACACACAAAACAGAGGGCTGCGGCCATCTCCACAGGATGCAGACTGGGGAGGATGAATGAAGCTATCTGTGAGGCACAATGGCACCTGGGAACAAGTGGTGCGAATTTGCAGCGGTCTCTATTTTTTCCATAAATTACTAATATTTCTTGAAAAATCTTCTTGCTTTCAAAAGTATTTAGATACAAATCTTTGCTAATAAGACTGGCAAAACACAGTTTCATTTCTCATTTGAGTTACATCAGAATCACCAGGAACTAACTATCAAAACAAAGATATCACGTGTGATACAGCAGATAAAACAGATTAAAAGCTGCTCATCAGAAGAATGAATGAGGGTAAATATTTGAATAGCATATAATACATATTACATCAGAAAATTGGAAGATTTTTGCAACACCAACAAATGGAAATCTAAAGGATGAAAGGAGGACAATATCAGTACAATGAGGTTCCAAACAAACCTAATAATTAATACTAAATTTCAAAAATCTGAAAAGCTCCAGAAAAAAAAAATACCGAGGGTTAAAAAAAAACTCAACACCTAAACAACACAAAAAACTCTCCAAAACACAAGAAGCAGGCTGGAAACAAAGATGTTAGACTCAGTTTGAATCAAAACAAAACAAAAGAAATCTTCTGAAGAATGTGCAAACTGCTGTGCGAAGTCATGAAGAATTAAATTCATGAAGCCTGAGCCCAAAACAGCAACACCCACAAGATAAATGCTGATGATGCAGAAGATGATAGTCATTTGCTGTGTTAAGAAATTCTGTATGGTAAATGGAATGATAAATCCGCTTAGGAGAACTCCAGGCCAGGAAGTAGCAATGCCAAGAAAGCATGTAGAATAAGTCATAGTAAAAATGAACAACCTAAGAAAGGCTAAGTCTAAGGTCAAAGAGAAAGGGACAGAGTGCCAGTCCTGTGTCAAAAGAAAAGGCTGATTCTCGACTCAGGGATAAGAGAAAGGCCAAGCACGAGATTAAGGAGGAGGAGGAGAAGGAGGACAAGATTCAGCTAAAGGAGAAAGATAGCAGAAAGGGCAGGGGGAAAGACCAATCCGAATAAAAAAAAAAAAAAAAAGACAGACTAAGGACAAACCTGAAGTCAAAAGAACAGAATCCAAAGAGAGCTTCAAGACCATGCTGAGACATACTGAAATTAAAGATCAGTTGGAACAGCAAGAGCTCCACACAATAGCTCTCAAGCCTGTCAATGTACAGCTTTCAGAGATTGCACACAGGGAATAAGTTGAATAGAAGACAGAATAATCCACCCAGTGGCATGAAGTTCACATCACAGCCCTCACTTCAAGTACATAGTTAGGTTTCCTTGGGCCTTCTAATATTATTTCTGTGTTTCTGAAACTAACAGTAAGAAATGTGCCAAAATGCACTTAAACAGCTATTGCATCAAGGCTCTCGCTATGCTCGAGGTAATGTTGGCTATCTGTGTCACTGTCAAATTACCACTAGTAAAGCAACTGCCCTTGATGAAATCATACATGCCTCTCTGTGCACGAGTAAGCTCTGATAAATATATCTGCCTTTCTCCCATATGATATTTTTAAAAGCCTAGGTAACTCAGGAAGAAATTATCTTAAGATTTTCATTGCCAGAAAGACTGGAATGACTGAAAATTCATTAATGAAAATTCATACATGAAAATACTCTCATAAGTGAAAAAGTTTTTATCTTTATGCATATGATGTGTCCGATACTATCATTGTTGGTTAATGTACAGTCAAAATATAAGCCACTGAGCTGTTTTTCAAGCACCCTCCCCAAAAACATGCAGTGTCAGGTGAGAGAAATTGCAATTCCAGCCATCAAAATGAAACCAGCGCATCACAAGCTATCTACACTTAGGACTTTGCCAATCTAGCTGCACAAATTTCCATTCCTATACTATCTAAGCATCTTTCCAATGGATAGGATGTGCACAGGGAGGCTGTTTAAGTTAGGTGTTGATATAACTGGGAAGTTGCCAGGGATACAAGGCAGAGGGCCCTGATGGACAGCAACATCGTCAGAAGTTCTGAGATTTCCTTCTCTTGAAAACTGAGCTCTTACTCATTTTCACCTTCACGGTGTTTCCCAGTTCTCCAGAAGGAAATTAAAATGTTAGTAAAACAAATCATAGAATGTGACCAACCTATACTGCATCTCCAGAACAAATATTCTAAGAAAACCTTTCAGCCTAGCATGTCCCCAGGGGCACCACCAGCCCTGACTGTCCCTGTTCAGCCCCTTGGGGCTCCACCCACCCACCCAGGGCTCAGGACCCCACACCAGCACCCCAGGGCTCTCAGCCCCTGCCCCAGCGATGCCGCAGCAGGACCCGTCTCCAGCTCCCCACAGCCCTGCCATGCCCTGCTGTGGGCCCTGTTGAGCTGGGCATGCCTGCAGGCCTACATCCCAGCCAAGCCTCAGCCTAACCCCAGGGAAGTCCCCAATGGCTGGGGCTGGGGCTGCCCTGGTGCCCCCAGCTGCCCAGCTCCTGGCTGGAGGTGGGATGGGCCCTGGCTGCCAGGCCCTGCCCTGAGCCCCACAGGGAAACCCCGATAGTCCTGGCCCCTGTGATGCCATGACACGACGTTATCAATTTCAGAACTGTAAGCGAACTGTTCATGCAGTAAAAAAAATCCAGCTTTAACCAGATCCATGATGAGCGAGACAAATGACGAGCACATCCTTCTTGCGACAGCCATTATTCCACCCTTAACAGAATCACCAAAACCCACATCTCCTAAACCCATGATGTATTCTTCCCCAGCCACCTTCATGGAAACTATGTGGATTAAAAGCAAACAAACACAAAATAAAACAAAAATGCACACCAAACACTGCAGCAGAATAAACTCAGACGATCAGTCAAGAATGGAAATTACCAGTTACCACTGAAATTATTAATAACATTCCTCTATTACTGAAGCTTCCCCTGTTTTTTTCACTCAGACTAACTAAAACCCTTGGAATAAACCGAAGCGCTAAATTCCTTGACTCCAATGAGTACTCAAAATTACAGACTCCACATAGACATGAATCTTACTATTATCTCTACGTCTCTTCTGTGGAAAAGCCCTCTTTTTTTTTATAGCCTATCTTCACAGTTTTTTACATGACTGAGAAACCTGCTTAGCATCTATAACTGCTACAGAGGTGCTGCCTCTCAAATTGTCTAATTGAAAGATTAATTTTGTTGTGTAAGGAGTTGTATCTACATTTCCTTAGGAGAAACTGAACATTTGTTGCTAGCAAGTGTTCAGTGTAAAGTTTACTGCTTTGGTTTCAGCCTCTTAGGAGATGTTCTTCTGCCTCTACAACCTCATAATTTTTTCTAAGTATATCTGTTGGTAAAATGAGCGATGTTAACTCTCTTTACAAACCTTGCTAAAATCTGAGATTACCTGACTGAAATTTTAACACGAGAACTTGTCTTAAAATTGAGCAATCAAAAATGAAATAAAGTAAGAATGGCTTTCATCTTAGAAGAAAGTGTTACATAAAGAAGGGGCAACGAGGTTACTAGTTCCGTATCTCTGATTTCAGTCATCGGGTGAAAATAAATGTCTCAAACTGCAATAAATATACAGAGGTGGTCATCACTGCACTACAGCCTCAGACCATTTAGACATAATTCCCTTTCACTTACCTTGACATTTTATCTCCTTCCCTATCATTTGCCCCTTCTTCCAAAAGGTATTTAATAATTTATTTCTTCTAAGCAGTTTTTACCTGTGTAGAGATTATCATCACAAGCTAGGGGCAGACATAATCACATTTTACACAGACTTATAAACTAAAAAACCACACAATTTAACCCATAAGGAATGTGTTTTTCCAGCCTCCTTACTTGTCTCAAAATGTTTGGTGAAGAAGAATGAACAACATTACCACAAAAATGAGTTGTGAGCAGGTTGAGGAATAGAGAGCAACAAACCCAAAGTACAACAGCAATCTGATAGGATCATCTCACCAGTCTTTAAAAATGACCTGTGTGGCTGGAAGTGTTCATTCAAGTATTGATTAAATAGATTTCTCTAGGCATCTTTTCTCAATTCAAAACTTTAGGTGACAAAGCAACTAATCCTGGAATCCATTTCCAGGCACATGAAGGATAAGATAATCATCAGGAGCAGTCAGCATGGATTAATCAAGAGCAAGTCATGCTTGATCAACCTGATAAACTATGATGAAACAACTGGCTTGGTAGATGAGGGGAGAGCAGTAGATATTGTCCACCTGGACTTCAGTAAGGCTTTCCACACTGTTAACCAGAAGACCCTCATAGAGAAGCTGATGACATCTGGTCTGGATGAGCAGACAAAGGCTCAGGGAGATCTTAATAATGTTTCTAAATACTTGAAGTCTCCCTTCAAGTATTTAGAAACATTAATAAGATCTCCCTTTGCAAAGAGGACGGGGCCAGAATCTTTTCAGTGATGTCCAGTGACAGGAACAGAGGCAATGGGCACAAATTGAACTACAGGAGTTCCCTCTGAACATCAGGAACCACTTTTTTACTGTGAGGGTGACTGAGCACTGGCACAGGTTGCTCTGAGTTTGTAGAGTCTCCCTCTTTGGAGATATTCAAACATTTGTATGTAGTCCTGGGAAACAGCTGTAGGCGTCACTGCTTGAGCAGAGGGGTTGGACAAGATGATCTCCAGAGATCCCTTCCAACCTCAACCAGTCAGTTATTCTATGCTTCTGTGAT
The DNA here is from genome assembly GCA_013398225.1 of Steatornis caripensis. Lineage (NCBI taxonomy): Eukaryota > Metazoa > Chordata > Aves > Caprimulgiformes > Steatornithidae > Steatornis > Steatornis caripensis. Next base: position 62,239 of record VZSC01000550.1, read on the forward strand.
CTGTAAATATAGTACCTTTTTTGAGAAAGACAGAATGTGTCATCAAAATGAGAGTCTTGTCTGACTCAAAGAAGCCAGATTCCTGTTGCAAAGATTATAGCAGATGTTCAGTGTTTGGTTACGTCTAATTCATGCCAGTGAATCATTTCATCAATTACTCAGATCATTATTTCTCCTTATGGAGTGGTGTCACTTGTTATTAGCAACTGAAGACCAGCTTGAACTATAATCTCCCACATCTCAAGCGAGTATCTTTGTGCAAAACTGTGCAAAAGCCTGATTCAAGTCAAGTAGAACAGGGATTGCTACAGTCCTCTATGTCCAAGCATTGTTCTGTCCTCAAAAGAGACAAGGGAAGAAACATATTTTAACTCTTTCCCACTTGATTTAAATCGTGCTACAGAATCACCTGCCTACCAATGGAAAGTCAGAGTCAGAACAAGAGGAAAGAAACAGCTCCATCTGATTCCAGCCCTACAAAGAACTCAATGACATGAAATAGGCAGTAGGCACCCTTACACCTCTTTCAGCCTCCCTGCCAGGGAGAGAAAAGCACTTTAGTCTCTATCTGGCAAGGATAGCCTTGTGAGCAAACACAAACACACTTGAAACGTGCGAGACTGTTTCACATTACTGTTATGAAAGCCCCTTTAGGTTTGCAGCTTAATGGCTCTGTCTCTACTGCCTTCCCTTAGGCCTCATTCCCACAGTTGTCTATGACACAAGATCTCCTAGTAAAATCACAGTTCCTTTCCTTTCCACTTATGTGGGGTTTCCTTCCAACAGATAAAATAATATAATAAGTAGGAGTATACAGGAGTTATACAATAAGTAGGGGTTTCCTTCCAACAGATAAAATAATATAATAAGTAGGAGGAAACAGGAAGCAAGGAGTAAAAGGCAGTACAGAGCACTTCCAGATCATGGCTCGATCTGCCCATAGCCCAGCCTGCCTCAACTGCTCCAAATCCTACCCCAGCTCGCAGTCTGAATACAGCCAGAATTTACTTTGGTAACAAAGAGCAACAACAGAAAATTACAGAGAACTTATACCTAAGGTTCCCATTTCTCTTCCCTCAAATGCAATGAGGAGAAAAGTCTTTTGCTGGAAACCTTTCTTCCTCTAATTAAATTCGATTCTGGCTTATCTGGGCTGTACTTGAAACTATCAGTTTTCCCTTCTCTCACTATCTGTTTTCAGGAAAGTTTTGGCAGTTTACCAAAATCATAGTATATAAAAAAGCAAATATTTTAAAATGTGTATCCTTTTTTACAGCCAAAATACGACATAACAGCAATGATGGCAGCTGCTACCAGCATTACTATCATATCGGAAGTGCATGAGGAGACTAAAAGAGAAGGGATCCTGTCTTGACAGGAACCTCATGAACAACCCCATTCCCTGATCTCAAGAAGCAAATGAGGCAGGGACAGGGGATAAGAAGGATTTTGGGGGGCAGAAAACTAATTAGGTTCCCTCTACAACTGGGACTTGGCACCTGCAACCCAACCTCCCTCCTCACTGCCAGATTACTCTACTGTCAGCTGAACAATGTGAAGACCTGTGGCTCAAGTGGCACCAGGCCATATTGACTCTTCAAAGTTTGACTTTAAGGAGTTTTGCAGAAGATGTGGTAAATGTTGTACTTAGCATCATATGGGTTTTGATTCTCATTTCTCTTCCTGTAACTTACAATATTCTGTGAAGATCATATAAAAAACCAACAGAAAAACAAAGTCATAAAGTTGAAGTAACATTCATTTTTGAAAAGTTTTTAATTCAGAAGTTGGACTGAATTTACTGAAGCAATCTTAATTTGATCCCCTTATGATTTGATGTTATTAAAGGATATAATTTAAAATTAAATTACCTGGTATTTTTAACTTAAAATTCTGGATGCACAAACTGGAAGAATCTGTGTTTTTCGTAAGCAACCTGAAGTATGCTACTTTTTAACTTCTGATTGTTTTATCTTTTTCATCTGAATTATACTTCCAGACTAATATAACATGAATAACTAAGCATTTCACCATTCAACTCGTTATTGTCATTTGCTACACATCTTCTACAGTGCAAATTATTTTGTTTATCTGTCAATTCATCTTCTTAAATTGCTGAATGTGCCAGAGGCCAAAAAAACCACCCCAACCAGAAAGGGTTACTACATGCCTATCAACCTGAACATATGCAACGGTATAATAGCTTTCCCTTTGTCCCTCTCCTGTCTTTGAATATTATCTTCTTCTTTAAAACTAATGTCTTCCTATCTGTACTTATATATACCCACTTATATATACTTATTGTAGCAAACTGATTCACTAGTTCCTTAAATAAATCTCAGACAAGTAACCACTGAGGCAAAAATTTCATAAAGAAGTCTGTGCGCCTTCCTTGCACTTGGTGACTTGAGGATGTCTTCAAACCATACATAACAGATGAGAATGCGGCCCTAAATCTTTTTAGTAAGTTTGATGTATTCAAAAGATATTTGTGCAACAAATGCATTTTGTTTAATGTTTCTGCTAAGAATTAAGTCAAAAGCAGAAAGTTAAATTCATTAATTATAACTTATTTATTATAATGTTATTGTGCTGAATTAACCATGTAGCAAGTATTAGATAAAGGTTAAGACTGATGATAGATTCCTAGAACACGCAGAAGAGAAGTATGAGCATCTGACAATGGATTATCTCAGTATTCAGCTAATCAACCACTCCATGTACTAACCGAATCTATTAGATCTAGAATTCTCCAAACTTAGCACCAGAGAGTGTAGAACAATTAATTGAACAAGATAATAGAAAACACAGTAATAATAAAAGCCCTTAAATTTCCCCAGGGCAAGAAATCAATATGTTGGTAAATTTATTTAAACTCCATGACATGAACTGAGTAAGTGCCTAAAATGTTTCCAGTGTCTTGGAATATCTACTGAAGGTTATAAAGCTTCCCAAAAGTCTATTGAACACCCTCTTGTGTCCCATCAGAGCGAGAAATGAAAAGATTTCTCTCACTGTAGGCTCTATAGAAAGTCATCATTCTGTATTTAGAACATTCGGTTTCGGTTAGACCTTGCTTGCTTAAGGCTGTCAGTCATCTTTTGATCTCCTGCCTGCAATAGCAATAGGTTATATCATATGCTGTTGATTACAGGTCATAACAAAAACAAATGTATGATTGTCATGAGTCCAATATCTCCACTCTTTCCACTTACCTAGTTGAGAAGCCAACTGCTTTTCTCTGCCCTGCTGTTACTTGGAAGAATAGAAATATTCAGGAGTGAATGAGTTATGAATATGTTGGCCTTTTAGAATTTTAGTTCTCAAAATCAGAGAACAGCTACAGTTATTTTGAGTAGAAACTAAGAGATTGATTCAGTGCCCTTTGAAGTCAATAGAAGCCCTCATGAGATCAGTGGACTGCAAAAGTCAATCCAAGTATCTATGTCTCATATTCGCTGTCTCATATTTGGCTGCAGCCTATTGGATACATAATTTCAGAAGGAAATTCCGACAGGACACAGGTAACTGTTCTTCGTGGTAGCAGCTACAGGAAAATTGTAAATCACAACTAAGAGCATGATTGTGACAGCTGTAACTACCACAAGGTCTCAAGTACAGCATTAAAGAGAAACGTATTTTAGAAGTCTCTTGCACAAAAGCAAAACTGCTGCCATTTTGCAAACCAGAAGGCAAATTTTACCTCAAAAAGCTGTAAGACCTGATGATATACCCCCAAGTTATACAGAGAAACAAAACTAATTCTAACCAAACTGGTATATCTCATACTATGTTGCAGTTCTGTGCAAAGACAACAGTTCAGGTCCCAGAAGCTGAATGTCAGAGGACTTTCTGCCTGAGGAAAGCACCCAGCATCTGGAGGGCTGAACAGCATTGCTGCGTGAATGGGTTGATTGTGTACTGAATCCAGCTCTCCAAGTAACCTGGAATTACACCTCGCAAGGTGCTGCAAAATATTTGTAGAAATAGTGCCCTGAGTACACACAGACTCCAGAAATATACATGTGCAGTCAATATTAATATGGAAGATAATGATAAAGTGTAAGCTCACATCTGGGAGCTAAGTGGCCTGATTTTCAAAAGCTTTGGAAATCTAATACCTCAAAAGACCCTTCTGGTGTGAAATCACTACAGCAATAAAATCCTTGTCTTTCTTGAGCCCTGCAAACTCCAAATGTTGCGCATGTTATTTTCAAAAAGTAATTGACTAATACTAGAAAATGTTCTTACTACAGGTAACTATGCTAACAAAGATGGTCTACATGCAAGTAATCATTTGAAGTTTTTACAAATACAGTAGATCTTCCACTAATACATAATATATGTTACAAAGCATTCCAGTTTGTAGTTCTTTTTTATTAGTTTTTTCTATTACCCTAAGATGAAATTGAGACTTATATCTGGACAAGCGATAAATGCCTTTGTTGTAGTCATCAGCTGATTTTTGTTAATAATTCAATTATTATATCCTATCAGTAAACAACAGAACATCATAGCAAAATCTTGTTGCTGTTGTTTTTAATACAGCTCTTAACTTTGCACTATTTTAGAGAAGGTCTTAAATTTTTTACTAATATTCTCAGAAGTTGAAACTGAATTTGAGATACTGAGAAAAAGTCCTATCTATAAAAAACACAGATCATATTCTTTTCAAACGCGATTCTTGTTATGTAATCACTTCCAAACATGTAAACAGAAATTGTCACTATACGATTATCTATGCACAAAGAAATAATACTGTTTCACTCAAGAATCTGGCTGGAATGTATGCCCTCAGAAAAACAAATCTCCCTAGCTGGTATTCACGAGACAGATGTTCACAGCAAATGAACCACTACAGATGGTCATTTTTTTTTCCTAGAATTTGAGTTTGCATTTGTTTCAATTTTATTTTTTAATCACTCATTTAAAAAAAAGCTATAATAAAAAGCCATTCAAGATTATGAAGTCGATATATGCAATCTTCTGTTTGGCAATAAAAAAGATTAGCTATTTAAAAGAACTGAAGAATACATATACATGCACAAATACATATACATAATTATTTTTATTAGAACCTGAACATTTTTTATTTGAAAAATATTTTTTTAACATGAGTTTCAATTAAAAAGAATCCAAACATGTCTAATCCTTTAGCCCTTTTCATGTGAGAAATATTAACTACTGCTGCTGAATTGAGAGATCTGTGCGGCAACAACCACTATATTAATTATTCCCTTGACTGGTACCCTTTGGTAAAATTTTAAAATAGAATTGAAATATTTGTCATTAATTACAGTTATATAACATGCTCAACCATGACTACAAATAATGAAGTTACTCTTCTGCTTCCAAATTTTCATATTGCAATTAATTCATAATGCCAAAAAAGTTTGGTGTTTATAACATTCAGGATTGGCTAAAAATGGAAACTGTTATTTTTACTGCTGGTTTTGGAAGTTTAAATTTTATGTCTTGAGTTAAATACATTTAGGCCAGCAACTCACATGGAGTGATTCCTTCTGTGAAATGTCCAGTGACTATATTGTGAACTTAGTCCTCTAAATGTAAGTGTTCTACATTGCACTTCAACACCTCAAAAAAATTCAGCTGTCTCTACTGTTTTCTGCTTAGCATAACCTGCAAAGGAGTAAGAGATGGTAGTCTGAGTCTTTCAACCTTAGCCACAGTAAAACACATCCATTATAACTATTTCCAATAGATGCTATGCCTACTATAATTTTTTCACCCCTTTTAAATTCAGAATAATTGAAAACTCTATAAAAACACCTCCACACATTTTTTCGATAGTATGTCTCACACAGAAGGTACTTGTAGATAACCGGCATGTAAAATACTCTCTTTCATCCATAATGATCTGCATCCATCATAACTGAGTAGCTTCTATTTTTCACATATGACTAAAATCAGTGAATGACAATGTTGGATGGAAGAATGAAGTTTCTTGACACCAATAACCCCCAGCAAACTGAAAAACCTGCTAGCATGCAAAAGTTCAAAAAGGACAATAGTCTGATCACTCAGGCCTCTGATATGTGCAGGAATAACCTCAAATTAAGGCTAGAGCCTAGACTATGAATGACATTCGAGCATATCAGACATTGAACAATCTCACACCTTCATAAGGAAAATGTATTTGAAAATTACACAAGTGGTCAAAAGTCAAAAACTGTATTGCCATGAAGAGAGCAGTCCTCTATGTTAAAAGGAGACTCATAATTTTATATACAGAAATAATGATAAAGCACAAGTGTAAGGGACTGCTCCAGAAATAACACGAGTGTCTCAGACAAAGCCTTAGAACAGGAAAGTCAACAGCATATAGCCTGTGGAAAAACATAAACTTGCCAAGGTCACATTTACATTCATTGATCAGGTTTCACAGGATCAAATGAATTTATTACTTACAAACATTAATCACAAGTGCTTAATCTCATTCTAAAGAAGACCTTAAAAAAGGTAAATTGCATCCCAAAGTTCTTATTTCTTCCCAGAAAATGCAATGAGAACGTAGAATAAGTAGTTTGCACACAACTGTCTACAGTTTGAAAGCAGACCTCTGTGGTATGCAAGATGAACCATCCCACAAGGGATTCGAGCAAGGTCTTTCCTTAAAAATTTACTAATCATCTGCATATAATTTTAATAATCGTACTAGATAGTTACTCTGATCAGCAGCTGATAGCATCTAAACTGAAGGAAGAGTAACAATTTTTTAGTTTAGTTACAGTTTTTCTTAGTTACAACCAAAACCCACTGCATTTCCAAGAGATTCAAATTATAGTACTGATTTTCAGTAGCATCTGAGCTAAACTAGTTGTACAATAGCCTGATCTAGAAAGTAAAGGGTGCTGACACACAGGCAGAACTCTCACTGACCTGAAAGAGACATCTTTGAGAGAGAGATGCTCATTCACCAGTCCCCACTGAAATTCAGAGGCTGTTGCTACCTCACGCCAGTCATCTTCACTGAATCAGGCACAGGAAAACAAAAAGTCAGTGTGAAATTTTTGCTATACAGCCCTGCACATGTGAGAATGAGCTCTACCTCCTTCCCCCTCAGCGGTGGAGGGGGACAGGGAATGGGGGGTGCAGTCAGTTCACCAAAGATTTTCTCTGCCGCGCCTTCCTCCTCAGGCGAGGAGGGCTCCTCACATGCTCTCCCTGCTCTAGCGCGGGGTCCCTCCCACGGCAGACAGTCCCTCACAAACCCCTCCGACATGAGTCGTTCCCACACGGTGCAGTCCCTCAGGAACGCACTGACCCAGCGTGGGCTTCCCACAGAGTCACGGCTGCCTTTGGGCACAGGCATCTCCCCTGGCATGGGGTCCTCCTTGGGCTGCAGGTCCATCTCTGCTCCTCCGTGGTCCTTCATGGGCTGCTCCACCATGAACCTCCATGGGCTGCAGGGGAACAGCCTGCCAGCTCACCATGGGCCACAAGGAAATCTCTGCTCCGACTGCCTCCACCCCCCCTCCATCCTCACTGACTCCAAGTATCTGCACAGGTGTTTCTCTCACATCCCCCTCCTCCCTCNTGTTAAAAGGAGACTCATAATTTTATATACAGAAATAATGATAAAGCACAAGTGTAAGGGACTGCTCCAGAAATAACACGAGTGTCTCAGACAAAGCCTTAGAACAGGAAAGTCAACAGCATATAGCCTGTGGAAAAACATAAACTTGCCAAGGTCACATTTACATTCATTGATCAGGTTTCACAGGATCAAATGAATTTATTACTTACAAACATTAATCACAAGTGCTTAATCTCATTCTAAAGAAGACCTTAAAAAAGGTAAATTGCATCCCAAAGTTCTTATTTCTTCCCAGAAAATGCAATGAGAACGTAGAATAAGTAGTTTGCACACAACTGTCTACAGTTTGAAAGCAGACCTCTGTGGTATGCAAGATGAACCATCCCACAAGGGATTCGAGCAAGGTCTTTCCTTAAAAATTTACTAATCATCTGCATATAATTTTAATAATCGTACTAGATAGTTACTCTGATCAGCAGCTGATAGCATCTAAACTGAAGGAAGAGTAACAATTTTTTAGTTTAGTTACAGTTTTTCTTAGTTACAACCAAAACCCACTGCATTTCCAAGAGATTCAAATTATAGTACTGATTTTCAGTAGCATCTGAGCTAAACTAGTTGTACAATAGCCTGATCTAGAAAGTAAAGGGTGCTGACACACAGGCAGAACTCTCACTGACCTGAAAGAGACATCTTTGAGAGAGAGATGCTCATTCACCAGTCCCCACTGAAATTCAGAGGCTGTTGCTACCTCACGCCAGTCATCTTCACTGAATCAGGCACAGGAAAACAAAAAGTCAGTGTGAAATTTTTGCTATACAGCCCTGCACATGTGAGAATGAGCTCTACCTCCTTCCCCCTCAGCGGTGGAGGGGGACAGGGAATGGGGGGTGCAGTCAGTTCACCAAAGATTTTCTCTGCCGCGCCTTCCTCCTCAGGCGAGGAGGGCTCCTCACATGCTCTCCCTGCTCTAGCGCGGGGTCCCTCCCACGGCAGACAGTCCCTCACAAACCCCTCCGACATGAGTCGTTCCCACACGGTGCAGTCCCTCAGGAACGCACTGACCCAGCGTGGGCTTCCCACAGAGTCACGGCTGCCTTTGGGCACAGGCATCTCCCCTGGCATGGGGTCCTCCTTGGGCTGCAGGTCCATCTCTGCTCCTCCGTGGTCCTTCATGGGCTGCTCCACCATGAACCTCCATGGGCTGCAGGGGAACAGCCTGCCAGCTCACCATGGGCCACAAGGAAATCTCTGCTCCGACTGCCTCCACCCCCCCTCCATCCTCACTGACTCCAAGTATCTGCACAGGTGTTTCTCTCACATCCCCCTCCTCCCTCTGCTGCAGGTCTCAATGGCAGTTTCTTTGTCCTGTCCCATCCTTACATACATTATCGCAGAGGTGCACCTGTTGTCTCTAAACGGCCCGGCTTCAGCCCGAGGTGGGGCTGATTTGGGTCTGGGGGAGCCTCTAACAGCTTCTTACAGGGGCCACCTGCCTGTGTAGCATCTTCCCCTGCTTCCAAAGCCCCTCCACACAGAACCAACATCTCCCTGTTGTGGTAACTCAGCTTCTGATGAATTTAGCCATCTGATCCTGCAACATAATTCCTCACAGTACAGCCTTCTGAATGTGGCATTTCTGGGAACAGCACCAAGATATGACAGCAATCACTGTATGTGTTGTTAATGCCTGTGGCTAGATTTTGTATTTTGGAATACCTTGAGGCATCAGGCAATGTGGGTATCGGGCGATTCTTGTGGTGATTTACAAAGTCATAGTGCATCTAAATGTACTGCGGCAATTATTGTTCGATAAATGTTGTAGTCTTAGGACGAGAGGTCACCCTTCCTTCCAAAGGATATTTTATGAAGTACGAGAAGTAATCAAGGGATACAAAGTCACCTCATACTTTGAAAGTGTACAAGCAAGTACTGGTTCTAGTTACACAAATATAGCAAAATATAAAGTAAATTCACTTTTTGTCTCAAAAGAGCACTAAATAGTTTAAAATAAAGGTATTATACTGATATGCTATGCCTTTGCCTACAGCAAGCTAAACAAGCAAGAAGACCCTCAGAATTGTCTCTACTCTCCCTTTTTGAGGAAAAGGCAACATTCAGGGGGAAGTTCTAAGCTATGTCTATATGATCCTAATTTTCATATCTCTGATTTTAAGTTTAAGTGATCTAGCATGTATTTTTGATTCCTGAATGCTGTTAAGGCTTGATTTACTACCACCTCAGCCTTAGTAATGCCAAGAGTCTGCAATTTGCAGCTCTGTAAGGTTTCCCCTAAGACATTGAGGCAGTATTTTCCAGGGCCTCCATAGCAGAATTTTTCTTTTTCCCTCAACGTTCTCAAACTCTAGGTCTTCTGTTGTTATTCTCACAATCCTGCAACTGCAAATCCCAATAGTTTTGTTATGGTAGGCACTCATGGAATCAACTACCACTACAGTGAGAATGGTCCCTCTTTTGCCCACTCTGCTGCACCAGCTTTTCTTACGTTTTGTAGACTTTAGTTTATAATAGAGAAAACCAAAATATAGTGCACAGTAAAACAGATAATAACCATCTAAATACTTAGTAAATGTTGTCCGATAATAAATTTTAATAACCAATCAGCAACACTTGAACCTGAAAATTACTGTACTCCAATCAGCATTAATAGCATCAAGAATCGGAACAACCAGTAGGAATTTTTGCATGGTCTTGAGTATACAGTGCAAGAGAAGTATGGCAAAAACAGTCATTAATCTTGTCATCTTAATTATTTCTACCTGCTGCACTGCATAAAAACCCCAGAGAAAGGTACTCATCAGGGACTTCCACCACTGCCACTGCTTTCTCTGGACTGCCACTGGGGAGAGTTGGCCCTTTTCTTTCCTCTCTCCCATTTGGTTCCTAATTTTCTGGTATTTTCTGCCTAAAGTAACATTTATCATTAGAACACACTAATAAAACTCTGTGTATGTAAGTCTGGCCCAACACCCTTTGTGTAACAATACTTACGAAAATCTAGAATGAGAATTCCTTCCTATGTCTCTAGACTGCCAGCCCAAGACAAAGAAAAGAGCTGAAGTCAATTTACTACCTTCAAAATCGTGTTGGATAGGCCAGAGTGACTCCTGACATGACTTTAGTTACACCCAGCTCAGAGAACCCAGCAGCACTTCCCAGTTTGAGTGCTGCAGCTATACCCTGATTCTGTATTTGGGCAAGGCTCACATTCTCACTTTCTCCTCTCCTCAAAGTGGCCATCTCACACATTTCTGAAGCAGGACTGACTGGTGTTGCAGGTCTGGGTTTTTTTCAGTCTAGATGCCTAAAAATCATTTCCTCTCCTACAAAACATAAGCTAAACCAAAACTTAACAAATAAACAAACAAAGAGCCAACAAGAAATTTATTTCTTTGCTCCTCTTCCCCCCCTGCAAAAAGCCTCCCAAACTATTCTCAAAGATATATTAAAGACTCTGGAAAGCATGTAACAATTTAGACAAAGTGTAGGTTCTTTATCTTTTTCTAATATATTATTTTTATTTTTTGTGGGAAAATTTTTATGTTTTTGCAAATAAAGACAAAATATTGTTATATAAAAGTTGAGTTCTTCAGCCAAACTTTTTATCAGTCTTCTCTAGAAAACTACTTCTGGGCTGAGATATCTCCTTATGTAAAATTCAGTGCTTATTTATTCATAGAAAGTATGTACTATAAATAATGAATCCCGGTGCATGCCAGAGCAGGAAAAGAAGTTGGTATAAGGTAATAAAGTAGGTTGTAGTGGGGTTTTTTTCCTCTTTCATTTCATTTTTCGTCCTCCTGTACATGAAACTTCTACCTGTCTAAAAGTCTGAGCACATACTGGAAGTTAGCACAGATTCAGAATTTGAAACATTTCCACCTGACTTCAAATTCTGATAAAACAAAATCTTCCTGTTTAACAAGAATCATCTAAAGAGGACAAATAAATTTAATAGAGAATTTTATCTCTACAAATAATTTCCTTAAATTCTAAGCCTATTTACACATAGTAAAACGTGTGTAATGTTCAAGAGTCTCACCTTCACCACTTCCTGCCATTCACCTCTTCCCTTAACTTTTCAGAGTCACAATGTCAAGCAGGTTAATAGAGTTATATGAATTTATCATGGACCATTTCACTTACATTCACTAGGGCAAACACATAAATGGCTGGCTGGTAAACAATTTACTCCACAGAGAATAAGTTCTTCTTAGCTGAAAAGAGACCCCTGCCAAATTAATACATTAAATGATGAGATGTTAGCTGCAAAAGGAGGAAAAATCCCGGAACCTGACTGTCTTTTTTTAAGCACTAAATTAATACTTCTAGACACTCAAATATTAGAGATAGTGCCACTGAAGACAATGGTATAAACCAACTTAAGAACAATATTAATGAGATCTTAGGCATGCTTGTAGTCTTTTAAATATATAGCTCACTACAAATGAAGAAAAAAAGCTCTTAAAAGTGACGATGTATGCATTATGTCCATTTACATGTATAGGGAAAGGTTGTTTATTGAGAACATGAAAGGAAGGCTAGTACTCTGCATACTTTGACAAAAAACTGATCTCACCAAAGATCTACTATCTTAAAAGACAACATTTTTGGTTAGGCAGAGGTACATTAATTCTATTTTGCTTCAAAAGTGATCAAGTAAGACTTGTAAATATGGAATATTAACTTAGATGTGAGGTATATATAGCAGCCCCTGCATGGACCCTTCACCAACTATTACATTAGCACCTTTGACTTACACATATGAGTAGGATGAAGAGACATTTTACTCTAATTTTCTTCCCCCCCTCCCATGTACCAGTGACAGAACCATCAAACCCCACTTAGTTTGTTAAGCCTGCCTTTAGAGAATCCCAGGTAACTTTCTCCACATTCTGCATGCACTTCTCTGCAAGACTAAATTCTCCCAGAAACTGCAGGTTAATAGTAAAATTTGCCATACTGGGGGGAAAAAAAAACCATGCAAAAACAACACCAAAAAACCCCCACTCAAACCCCCCGTGTATTTGAAATGAAACAGAAAACGTTATTCACTACAATTCTTGGGAAAATGGGGTAAAACCAAGCAAACAAAAATCCCAAATAGCACAGTCCCAAACAGTCCTAAATAGGACTAATATATTCAGTAATTATACCACTGCATATGGTTTCCTTAAAAAGCAATGGTGATATTCATAAATGCTTTATTTGGAGAAAAATATTTTAAAAGATTATTCAGAAGAAAACAGATTCAATTTGAAAGAGCACAATCCAGGTCCCTACCGACTGATGATGAACTAAGATTCATATTTTCACCCTGATCCATATAGTGAACTCCTAATATATTGTACCTCCTCGGACTAAACCAAACTCCAGTGTCCAAAAGCATCACCTCCTCTTATAAGTCGTCCTTGACTCATATCCCATTATTATAAGCTCTCCAAAAACTAGTATTTGAACTGTCACTCCTCTTACTAGTCTTGTCTCTATGCTCTAGTATGTCTATTGCCCCATGTGTCATCCCTGCTTTCCTATCCACTTCTTACATTCTCACATTGTTTCTTTAGTAAGCACTCTGTATTTGTTTTCGGAATCTACTCCAACTGCTACTGACTTCCTACATCATCCCACTCACTCTTCTCCATTAATATTCTTTTTCTGTGAAAGCTAATCATGTTAATCTTTCTTTGAAACTTGGAATGTGTCTGCAACTCATTGCCTGTTTACAGTCTCCGACTAGGATGGGCATCTTGACGTGATGAGAAGTAAGAGAAGGAAAACATCACATCAGGTTAGGGATGATGACTGACAGAAAGAGAGGCTGGGTCATTTAAGAAGCATCCTCATCTCGCACAGGGAAGAAGGTAAGAACTGGAATATGCAGTCTCCTCATCTTAGTCATAACTAAGCTCAGTGCTCAGGTTTCAGGCCTTAAGAAGGTAGAAGTGGTTACAAATGCCATCACTGCTGAAACCCACGAATTTTCTTCCAAAATGGAACTGCACCATCTCTCCATCATCCTTATTGACTCCTCTGGCTCCAGACAGTATCTTCTCCAACTTTACGAGTTTTGGTTCCTCTAGAATAAACCAGCTCTAGCTGGTTTCAGAAAGCAGTGAAGTATCAAGCCTAACCAAATGCCACCCAGTGGCAAACAGAAACTAAATCTACCACAGAAGGATGTTTCTGTGAAGTGTTACGGTCCAGTGATCATTTACTCATATACTAAACGCAAGATTTATTTAGCTTTCCATTCTTATCTAGCTAATAGCTAAGAGAATTCAACACACTACCACTATTACAACTGCTCCCATCTCCTGTACTTTCTACAGCATTGCTAACAGAACTTCTATATTGCTAATATAATTTATATTGCCAGAACAAGAAATCCTTCATGAAAAGGAAAATTCAGCATAACAGAACTGCTAATGCAAATCACTCAAGAGATAATGGTGTTTTGCTTTAGCTATTGAAGCCATCATTATCATATTGACCAGTACTACACTCTTAATAAGTTGTGGAAAAAAGCACTACACAGGATCTGGGATGCTAAGACAAACGACAAAGTTAAAGGAAAAGAAAAAACAGACAAACAAAACCAAAATCTTGCAGGGAAGGCAGAAGTATGGAAGATCCTAACTACCTGTTCTAATTTCAGTTCTCTGAAGTCAAAAGTCTTAGACAGCTAGATTTGGGCAGCAGGACAGTGCATTAGGACATCTTATTTCCAAAGTAAAAAGGGAAAGGAAAATGCAAACTAACATTTCCAAGCAGAAATACTCATTCGCTACACTATAGCGCAAATGAAGATGGGTCAGTTCTTCTAGTGCGGAACTACCTTTGCTTATACTTGCATGACACTTCATGACCATAACAACTCAATGTAAGATAGTGGCGCGTGCTAATTGCACCATTAACCCACTGCATTTCAGTAACATCTCACCTCTGTACCAGATCAGAGCAGACAAATCAATGCAGCACGCCTTTCACAATCCAGCAGTATAAAAATCTTATTGACCTTTCTAATTTACTGGCCTGCATTATCAAATTCCTAAGGCACTGTATCTGAAACATTATCTATATGTAAAGATGTGTCTGGTTTTGGCTGGGATAGAGTTAGTTTTCCTCATAGTAGCTGGTATGGGGCTAAGTTTTGGATTTGTGCTGGAAACAGTGTTGATAACACAGGGACGTTTTAACTATTGCTGAGCAGTGCTTGCACAGAGCCTTTGATGCTTCTCACACCACCCCACCAGTGAGCGGGCTGGGTGTGCACAAGGAGCTGGGAGGGGACAGCTGACCCCAACTGACCACAGGGATATTCCACAACATGTAACACCATGCTTCAGCATATAAAGCTGGGGGCAGAAGAAGGAAGTGAGGACGTTTGGAGTGATGGCGTTTGTCTTCCCAAGTAACCGTTACACGTGATGGAGTCCTGCTTTCCTGGAGATGACTGAACACCTGCCTGCCCATGGGAAGTGGTGAATGAATTCTTTGTTTTGCTTTGCTTGCATGCTCAGCTTTTGCTTTACCTATTAAACTGTCTTCATGTCAACCCACGAGTTTTCTCACTTCTACTCTTCTGATTCTCTCCCCTCTATCCCACTGTGCGGGGAATGAGCAAGTGGCTGTGAGGTGCTTAGTTGCTGGCTGGGGTTAAACCACGACAAGACAACACCAAACCAATATAAACACTAAGCATTTCTCTTCAAAAGCCATAATTCAAACACAGGTCAGCTATAAGATCTTGAGAAAAAGAAAGACATAACAAATGCAAGATTAAACTACATAATGTATTCTCTTAATAACTGTTAACCTGTTCAGATTGAAGCAGTAAGTCCACCTATCCTGCACCTGAACTAAAGCAAAGTATCACAATGAACATGAAATTAATACACTAACTCTTCCCCAAGGAGATCTCCCCCAGCTCCAAGATTAATTTCCAGTTATGCCAATTGCTATTATTTAATCTGTCAAAACCAGTGGATCTGCATCATCTGTCCCCCAATTGACCACCTGCGTGTTGGAAACTGCAGACACAGAAGATTTCTAATTTGGGCGGCAGACCTACTGCTGGCTGCGCTAATACAAATTCACAGCCGCGGGCACCACAGCTCCTCTGTCCAGCTGTGCATAATTTGCAGAAAGTTCTACTTCCCCTCACACCATTGTGTATTGAAAACTTATCTTTGCTTTCATGTAGATGATGTAAAACGCAGTAGGCAGACATTATAATAATTACATTAGTGGTTGAGATATCTTTGGCTTGGGAGACTCCAACCAACAAATCAGTGACTATGTACCTGACTGAGAAGCAACACTTTGATTGATGAGTGTTGTCTTAAAATACCGCATTTAACCATCTGCTCTAAAGTTTGGATGAAGGGAATGTTTTATACAGCAATAACGCACTAGTTGCTTCCTCTTGTTCTTGCTGGATTTTTTTTCTTTATTTCCCTGAGACATCCCACGAAATTCAGATACAGTCCTATTACTTTACAAACTTCAGAGAGTTTTGGTAATGGCAGATCTACCAAAGATTCACATGGGCTTTACCTTTTCTTCCAGAATTCCTCTGGAATCCAGGAGAGAAATTTTGCGCTTTTTTGTCATAATCATCTATAAAACAATATTGAAAACTATGATCTAAAAACAGTTCAACTGAACATCCAGGGAGATAACATAATAGTCTTACAAAGCTAGTTTGGAGATAAGGCAACAACTCTCTCTTCAGCACAACCACACTTAACAAGATGATTGCATGGAAAGGTGTACAGGCTGGATCAGTTTGGTTACTAACACGTACCCAGCTTCTGTTGAAAAGCAAATCCAAGAAACTGCAGAAAGAAATCACACATCGTAACAAGTCTGTACAACCATTTGTCTTTATAAATACAGTCAACAACAGAAAAACGAGTTGAGATAGTATGTGCTCCTACATCATCTAGGGTACTTTTCTAGTGTGCATAATCATTCACACCTATAACACACTCCGCAAGGAAGTGATGGAGATGTGTTACATTTTAGAGCCTACTGCTTTCTTTTTCACTTTTCAAAGGTTTGAAGGCAATTTCATTAGCAGAACTTAACGTGAAGTTGGCAGGAAGGCAGAAAACTTTTAAGCTTTATGACATTGCCAGCTCTATGCAAATATTCCATATAATTCTATCCAAATACTATTTACTCATAGGACCTGACCAAAAGCCTTTTGAAATTAACAGGAATCTTCACACTGAATCAAACAAGACCTGGTCCCGTGACACTAATCTGTAAACGGTCTGATAATCTTGGTCCTATTACAGAAGTCTGTTAATATTCATCATCTATGCTATATCCAGTAAGAAAATGAGTAAAAATTTATTGCACGTTAGACAGCATATGGCTTATATCTTAGATGATCCCATATTAATAATATACTAATTTTATTTGAAAAGACAAGTCTGGAAATCTTTCACAGCAGATCAGAAACGGTAGAATCACATGTCAAAGCATAAATACGTTCCCTATGTAATTTTCAGGTAATTTGCAAAATGCGCAAGTGCTCGAAAGATATATTTCATGCATAAGTGATACAGATTAGTGGAGTAAAGTAAGTAAAGTAGTAAAGAGAAAGGAAAAAATGTTTCATTTATTTTCAGAAAAAGTATTTTCTGATGTATAATACTGAAAAATTTTGAGTAATTTCTGGCTCTTTTTAATAACATAGTTTTGTGTAGTGTCTGCAAACAACTTTATTTAACAGATGAAAACCTGGCTAGTACATCTACTTTGCAAGCTTAAGATTTATGGAAATCTTAAAATTAAGTCTGAAATCAGGACTACAAAAGTCAGCATGAAATGAAGATACAGAAATAGACATGAAGAATCTAGTTCCATTCCAAAATCTTTATTTAAAAATTAGGCTAGCAGCTTCGTCCTTGTTTTATTACGTCTGGATGGATAGGAAGTAGACCTTTTATATATCAGAAGTCAAAAGTATGATATATAATGTAGTATTTGTTTATTGGAATAGAACAAATAAGTATTTGGAGTTCATTACTGCACAGTCTGTTTAGGAATAAAACCCCACCAAACAGAACAGCTATTCAAGTTCTTCCACTTACTTTCCACCAGAGTTCAAAAGCATAAAAGAAATCCTGTTACAGAAAATACAACTAATTTCTTTGAGCCCTCTCCATACTATTTCTAAACAGTTTTTTTTTTTGAAAGAAGTCTTGTTGCCATTAAACTGACCATTTTTTCACTAAAGGTCCAAACTGACTTCAAAACATGAAGAAGCTTCATGGTCAACCCAGAGATGTCTGACAACAGTATCACAAGATCACCACATGATGGCACTGACCAACACGGCCGGTCAGTCTTGCTTGGAAAGACCATTAATCAGACAGCAACGCTGCAGAGCACCATCCCAAGAGCTGAAAAATCTGGTCCTTCCAGGTCTGTAGTGGGCCAGTAACTGAACCAGACACTACAGCAATAGGCATTTTCCAAGTAATCAAGCCATCAGACGACTTCAAGCAACAATTTGGGACACTAACCCTATTTGTGATTGTCCTCTTCCATTTCTGGCTGTACTAGACCTCTCCTAAATGACAGTGACTAGCTTCACTTGGAGGACAAAGGAAAGGTCTCACCTCTGGACTTACTTGCACCGAAAAGACTATGTACTTTTATCTCGTTCAATAGATGCAAATCTGAAAGATACTGTTAGATGGAAGTTTGCTACCATAAATCATGCCACTGCTATTTCAATTGTCATCTATTATGGTTAAATATTGAACTGGCTTAGTCTCAACGATTTGTGTAATGAAAGATCTTTTTTTTCATTTACTTAAAAATAAATTCATATACAAGTAAATAAAAATGAGCTAATTCATTCTATATGTGAAATCATAACACCCACTGCATCATTAGCTATAATTGACTGCTGGCTAATCTAGGAAGAAAACCAAACTTTTCATTCTACAAATCTCTTACATAGTTACATTATTATGAAATTATTACATTCTATCTAATAAACCAATAATTCTTTAGCATGATTCTGTCTCAATCTGTGCAATATTTTAAAATAGTCCCTCTATAAGCAATGGAAAAGAAATATATTAAAGGAAGTTATTTTAATAACATTAAATTATGACAGCTATGTACTCCTCTAGTTTTCAGAGTGAACTGAATCAGGCCACTGTGACATCATCTCAAATACTTTTTTCTAATAAAAGTGCCATTCATTCTCAAAGCTTACCTCTCTTGAAGGCTCAGCCTCCCCATCAAGTTGCAAATCTCACTGAGCACATAAATAACGGAAGAAAGACAAGCATGGCAAATCCTAACCCTCTGCTGAAGCGAGCCAGTGACATACACTTACCGAAATACGTCCTATGACACTGAGTGGTGTGTGGGCTCAGCACAGAAGACAGCCGAAAGAAAGAATCATACATTGTGACATCAGTGACTACAATTTATTTTTAGATTATTACAGTACAAATCTGAACATTCCTAGCTAGGGATTGTTCCAGCATGTGGTCATGCATTCGGTTTGAATTAGCCGTGCCACTGGTAAAGCCCCACTGCAGATCTCACAGGAAAGGCCAATGCTCTTCTGCTTCTATTCAGATCCTCACATGAGCTATGCATGCAAGCCATAAAGTAACCCTGTTTCATATACGTCTTATTTTTAATGTCAAAATTCACCCCCATTACTTCACATGGGCTGAGGGGGGATGAGTTTGCCTGTAACACCCTCAGAAAAATTTCCTACCTTTTAAATTCAACCGCTGCAAACTGTCTATATTTTTCAGTTTTCTCTTCTCTACCCTTATATCCATTTTCAAGTTGTGAAAAGCTGATTAGCATGGAGTCCTATCTCACTGCAAATAATTTTCCAAGAGTATTGTCAATTAAACTTATTTTTCCTCCCCTAGAGAGGAAGGTGTGGGTTGGTTTTTTTTTTTTTTACTTGGGTGTTTAGGGGAGGTTTATGGCTGCTTTTTTTTTTTCTTTCAAATTCAATCTGGGGACTACTAAAACAAATACAATGAGAAGTAGAGAACTATTAAAAGGTGACAGAGTTGAGTACATAACCCTGCCAGGTGTGAGGATCGAAATGGCTCACAGCATAAATGCTTTTCAAACACTCCTTGAGAGCATCTAAGTTGAACTGTGACAGAGCTGCAGTTGGACATGAGAGCCTTATATTGATTTCTGCAGCTCACGTTTATGTTTTGGTTTTATTAGATTTTTTTTATTTTTTTTTAAAGACTCACAGCCTTGTAATTCCGTGCACATAACTAACCAATCTTACTCATGCAGAAGAGATCTGGAATCTCGATGACAAGCCTTCAAGTGACAGAATGACTAAATTATATGCTGGTTATAGCGTGATGCTTATTCCTGTCCTACCCAGGTGGAGCTGTTCTTTACACTATGTGATTCAGCCATCAGATAGCAGCATGCATGTTTGAAAGGCCAAGAGGAGGCTGTATTGAGAACCTGTCAAAAACAAATGTGCAAACCTCTATGCAGCAGTCAGTAAATGTTCCTTGAATCACTCTTTTGTCAAAAAAAAAAAAAGAAAAAGCCAAACAAATTCTTGTTTTTATACGATATCTTTAATACAGGCTTCAGTTAAACAGCTTTTCTTTCTGCCTCTTGCCTTCATCTCCACATGACAGGACTTCAGCTGAAGGATGCCTATTAAGATTGACATTTTTATCAAATGTAAAAATTGTCAGGTGAATTATCTGCGCAATAACATGGGATCAGCTAAAGAGATAAAGTCTTTGTAAAAATAAAAAGTATGTAGGCTGGCACAGTGTCTCCGGTAAATCTACCGGCTTTGTCACTTGTCCTAATTTAATCCAGTTGTCCCGTTTCATTCATGCTATGAGGCTTGGTTTTGTTTGTATGCAATGTGATGCCTTTAAAAGAAAAGACACTTCATCACTAACTACTGCACTTCGCTTGCACGGTGTAAAAACATCAGGAATTTTTGAATTTACAGTCTATGTGTTTGTGATACAGCACTGCATTTTAAAACGATACCAGTAATCACTCCCTCCAGAAACGCAGAAGGATGAAAACATGTTTTCTTGTCTACACAAATGTTTTTCAGTACAGAACAAAGCTAAGGGCCATTAAATTGAATGAAAAAAAAAGGGAAAACAAAAAAAATATTTAATTTAGCTTTGAATTAGAATCCTCTTGAGGACCAAGGTGTTTTGAATGCCACGCTGAATTTCAGTTTTAGCATCTGGTACAACTTAATACGTTGTACTTGCACACGGCATACCAACAATAATTGCATTTATATGATATACAGGCATACGAATGCAGAAAGAGAGCAGTAACAGCTGTATTGATACACAAAGGGGTAATAATTTCAAGATAATAGAAATAAGTAGGTCAAAATGAAATTTCATTTTATATTACTCTTAGAAAATTACATGCCATCATAGATTTTGCTGTTTCGAGTTACAAGAAACTGCACGGCATGTTTTCATGTTCTCAGTCTTCAGTGATTCATTGGAATATGATTCATAAGACAATGCATGCAACCCTCTACTCAGTAGTATAAGCAAAAAATATTTGAAATGTCCTGCCCTAACGCACATCTATATAGGTGTTCCCTACATAGAAGCCTACATAGGTGATATCAATAGATATAATATCAAATGCGTACTTTGTAAGTAAAATGAAAATAAAAATAAACGGCAGGGTTCTTTTGACATATAAAATCAGCTCAGTTTTCCAAAGCAAAGTTGTGCTCTTATCTAGGAATTAGATTTAGCGGAGGTAATTTCCTTTTCTTCTACAGGTGACAGAAAAATAGTTTATTTCTTTAGTGCTAACAGAGGATTTACACGACTAATTAACCAATGAACTTAATTTGTGTCCCATGGGATGTGGACTATTGCCCTTCCATTTATGAGGTATCTAAAGTAGCAGGTTTATTTATGTTTCAGAAGGAGAAAAATTATCAGGGATTTCCATTTTGGCATAACTGCTTGTAAATTCATCTCATTAAGCTTTGCTTTCTGATCACCTACTTCTAAACATACGCACGTATGTCCTTAACATTGTTAGTAATTTAAAAACACAATTCGGTCTAGAATTTTACAGGTGTTTGCTTTCAACACCGATCGAACATGGCTAAAGGGCTCTTTTCTCTTCTTTCCCTTTTCTTTTTCGGCAGCGGCTTGTTTTTAAATACGAAACACCTGAACTCGCACGGTGCCCCTCCGCCACCCTTACGACAGGCGGTACCTCCGCAAAGCCGACAGACGCAAAACGCTGCACACAGGCACCGCGCACCACCGTTCAAACGGCCATCACGCGGCTCTGCTCACCGCGTCACCGAGGCAGGCTGCTGCGGTCCAGAGCGGCACGCTCGGTCTGCCCAGCCGAGCACTGCGGCGGAGGGGGCTCCTTCGCATCCGAGCCCGCCTTCGACGGAGTTTTGCGCCCCTGCCTCCGATCCCGCCCGCCTCCCCGCTCTCCCCCCCGCCCCAACACGGATTAAAACAAAAGGCAAACGACCTTGCCCTCGAAGCCCCGCCGCCGCCGGGCTCTCGCAGCCCTACGAGGGAGGCCGGCCCC
>VZSC01000550.1:86763-101225 GCA_013398225.1 Steatornis caripensis
CAGCGCCGCATCCCCGCGCGGGGCGGCGGCGGCGGCGGAGCGCGGCCGGGGCCGAACGGGTGGGCGTTTCGCACGCGGAGAAGTAAACGCGTGCGTGTGCGCGTGTGGCGGGGGCGGGGGAGCGAATCACACAATCCAGGCTGTCGCTCTCCCTGCTCCGTGAGCGCGTACAGCAAGTGCCGTCGTTGCTAACCCTTTAAAGCTCCAGTTCCTACAGTACCAGCCTGTTGTTACCGGAATCACCCATATGCGTTTACGTGGAGCCAACGGTGTAATTGCATGCCAACCACTGAAGCATTTCGTTCCTGTTCCCATTCTCCCATTCAAAAATAGCCAAGTAGACATTAGCCCAGCGCCCAATCGCTGAGAACAATTTTTATTTTTTCATAAGCAGGCCGTTTATTTAATGTCTATATTTTAGTTAGCTAACCACAGTTGTGAAGGTCAAGTGTAAGGGCTAAAGAGGGGGCCCTGTGGTTATTGCCAAGTATTACAACACACGGCCTCAGGTTCACTTCCTGTGTATAATTTCAGATGGAGGGTGGTGTGGCAAATATGTGCTCAGGCCTCCAACAGATATGCCTTGTTTCACTCCACAGCACATTCCTTTGATCGGTTTAATAACAGCACTTAACATTACTCAGAGTGCGAGACCCTGATCTGAGACCAGGTGAGAACTGGCCGAGTTCTCTGAGAGCAAAGCAGAGAACAAGACAAAGAGGGCTTGAAGATCTTTCCATAATTTGAAACAAAAATCGTATTCATGCCTTGGTGAGACTTCCTGCCACAGGACTTGGACTTCGTAAGCTGAGTCTTTGATGTATTCGAATGCTGAAAAAATGAAAAAAAAAATCATCGGCTCTTCTTTTCTAGATGCTTTGTTTCTACCAACACGTCAGATCCTCAGAAGAGAGCAGATAGTGCTTTGTTTTCTCAAATCTGAATTCTGGCTGTGATATCAGGCTTATCAATCACTTCCATGCTCTCCTGTTTCAAGTGGTAGAGGAATATGTACTATCTGATTTAAAGATACCATCCAGCAGAGAACAGTAGGCCTGTTGTGTGTCTGTTCCTATACAGAGTTTTATTCTATGGTATGAAGGATCCTTCCTTCAGTATCACTTAGAAAGGCACGTTTTGGTTTTGAATATTGCAAATCTAAGTACAGGTGTAATTCACTGACTTAAAACATTTTAAGCAATGGAATAGCTGCATTAAACTGTTAGCTTATTTGTCAGTGAAATAATTATTTTTATATTACTTAATTATATGTTTTGCCTTACTTGTTTTAAGTGACTCTAGCAGCAGGTGTTCATGCAAGTGAATTTTACTGTTTTTGTTATTTTAATAACGCACCAAGAATGTGCAACCAATCATATTGCTCGACTGAGTGAACATTTTGACACATTTAGAAAATATGTCATCTTGCACTGCCATCTGTCCCAAATTTTGCAGGACAGTCTTTATTTTGATGAGTGTGTCATGCATTTTACAAGATAAATTTGGAGGATATTAAAGTATGCACTAGTTAATCTGAATAATGATCTCCTACCTGTGTTGTAATATCAAGAGGCAATTTATTACAGGTTACCAAAGGATGACCTCTAACTTTTGCAACTAATGTTTGCAACTATGACTCAAATATTCTCAAACAGCAATAAAGCTAAAATTTCCATAGACTCTACAGAGGCATATGGTCAAAGTATTTAAGTACAAGGCATATGGTCAGAACAGTGGAATGCACTTTTTTTCTCTTACGACTTCGAAAAAGCTAAATGTACAACGGAAGCTGTGGCTTATTTTGGAGGATATCTGCATCAATCCACTGCATATTTATAACAGCAAGTAGGAGTCCAGGAGCAATCATTTGGAGAGAAGAATGCCACTTGCTAAGTAACACCATCGCTTCTTACAAGGAGGCATTGTATTCTAGTATTAACCCAACTTGACTCTACTTGTAAACAGTGAAATCTAAAGAAATCACAGTACATGACAGTCTGACTGAAGACACGCCAAACTCTGCTGGGTTCCATCCCATGCAAGCTCTTTTTGTGTCAGTCAAACTGAGACATGATTTGGTCTCCCATGTCCAATCACTGTAAAATTTCCACAAGTTCATTTCTTAATCAGATACAGTGTGTTGCATACTGATGCTGAAATTAATAGCAAGAAGTATAACTGTTTAACAAAGAGAAGAGAAGAGAAGAAAAGAGAAGAGAAGAAAAGAGAAGAGAAGAAAAGAGAAGAAAAGAGAAGAAAAGAAAAGAGAAGAAAAGAAAAGAGAAAAGAAAAGAAAAGAAAAGAAGAGAAAAGAAAAGAAAAGAAAGGGAAAAAAAGAAAAGAAAAAGTGCCTCACAAAGTTACGTTGGTTGGTTAGCTATTCGTTCCAAACAATTCATATTAAAAATGCAAACGTGAAGCAGAGTAAGAGGGGCTTTCTACAACTGCATAAACAGCAATTGGCTCTTTACCCCTCGCTATTGTCTGCTTGGTCTTCTTACTCAAATATTCAGAATGCCAACAGACTTCCATTCCCCTTTATGCAAGGGTGAAGCAGTGCAGTCCTAATACACTTTATGCAGTTGGAAGGGGATCTTTCACTAGCTTCATGGTGCAAAGGCTCATCTTAAGTGGGCTGAAATCCACAATGAATCTTCTACTCGGGTCACTGGATGAGCTCACTTGCTGGGTACAAGGGTGGTGGTACGTAGCAGGCATAGTCCTTCGTAAGACTTCAAGTAAATGAGAACTGCA
This sequence comes from Steatornis caripensis, assembly GCA_013398225.1. NCBI lineage: Eukaryota > Metazoa > Chordata > Aves > Caprimulgiformes > Steatornithidae > Steatornis > Steatornis caripensis. The sequence continues at coordinate 89,518 of VZSC01000550.1, forward strand.
GAAATAATTCATGCCAAATTGCAGAACAGAAAGGAATTAAAAGGAAATGGAATGATTCCACCAGGTCCACTAAGTAAACAGGAAAAATCAAGAGAGAATTTTGAAATGATCATGCAGAAAATCAAGATCTGGAGGAAATAGGAAATGTTTCCTAGTTGAGTAGCACCAAAACGTTGTTTCCTAATTTTACTAAATTGCTGATGGAAGAAAAAGTTCACGTGTAACTACTTCCACAGAAAATTACACAGATTAACAAAAATACCACTCCAAAAACTCACATATATATTTTCAAATTTGAAATCTTTCATTCATAGTGAAATGAAATGCTCACTGTACTGTACTACTGTTTATGCTATATGCCAGATAAATCAGAAATATACTGTAAAGTCCCACTTGCATCACCAGTATGATAATATTAGAACAGTGTACTGTGAAAATAAATATTCACTAGAGCTTCCAAAGACACGATGTCTGCCGCAGTATGTGCCTGACTTTTCAGTTGCATTTTCATTGCATTCTCCTTAGCATTTTTCACTAAAAGTTTCAGTGTTATTTTCTCCTTTTGAGAAAGGTCGAAACCCAAAATGTGTAGACATAATAGAACAGAAAGATCACTTCATCTATTTAGGTCGTTTTTAGAGAGCAAAATACAGGAATTTGTAGTTATACGACTCCTGAGATGCAACCTTAAACTTAAACCTTAAACTTCATGAGGGGGATGAAGACATTGAGTTTAACAGAGCCAATGTTTCAATCCTGGAAAAGTGGAAGCAGTTACTGGGCTCTGGACTTCCTTGTGTAAAGTCAAAGATAGAAAAGACCATTATGATTATCTACAGAGATCTTTCATATCACTTGGGCTAAGTGCTTAATCAGTTTGGATTTTTGTTGTGTTTAAATCTGGTTGGTTGGTTGGTTTTTGTTTTTTTTTTTTCTTCATAAAGCCATCTAGTTACTGTTGAACAGAAGTTTGGGAGTTTTTCCTTAGAAAAAGGTACATATTTTATGTATTGCAAATTCTACAACATCAGAGTAAACTTTGCCAGTACATTACTCTCACTATCAAAGTCACACTTCTGTCTTGTAGTCTTACAAAATTGAACTTTGCCTTGGCTTTGTCTATTAAATTAAACATCCTTTTAGTATTAACTTCTCTTTTCAACTTACATACTTTAGAGATCATGATTAGTCAACCATCTAACCTCCTTATTGTTGAGATAATTAGATTCTGTTTTGTTAGTCTCTTACTACAAGGCTGGCTTTCCAGACTCTGATGCATCCTTGCAAGGCTTTTCTTAACCTTCAGTATTTGCCAATATCCTTTTAAAACTGTGAACTCTGGAATAGGATATGAAATTGTCATTGGAGTCATATTAATGCAGCATTTGAAATCTAATTTTTATTTATATAAGGATCACATTTGGTTTTGGCCTCTGTGTGAGCTGGGAACTTGTGTTCCTGGTTTTTAATCATGATTTCAACATTTTATTCCCCAATTTACAAAATGCATCCTCTCATCTTATAATGTGACCCACAGTTCTCAGTTTTAATATGTATATCATTCTATAAAGAGGCCGATTTACAATAGATATTTCCTAACATCTATGGAAAACTGTTTTGTTGTCGTTGGAATTTTTCACTATAGATAGCGTTTGTAAGCTTTTCCTGCAATTATTTAACGTTTTCATTGAGATGCTTACTAAGATCTTACATGCTTAGTTTTTGCTGATTATTTTCACGAGAACAATGACGAAAAAAGGTAACGGTTGTGTGAATGTGTTCTTGCATACCCGCACTTTGCATTCGTGATCATTCAAAACAAGATTCTTCCTTTTATCTGAAACTAGACTTAGTTAAGGAGTCAAAATCCTGATCAATATCTGACACCACCACAACAACAGCGTTTCTGTAGCGTAGTATCTTTAATTTTCAAAATATCACTCAGGCACGGATAAGTTAATCATTCTATGAGATTAATTTAATGGTTATTCTCATTTTGCATGGTTGGAAATGTGCTTATACGGAGTATTTCTGTGGAATATATAGCTGAAATCTTGCTCTGCCCATGCACTTTACCCTGAAACCACAGCATCTAAACAATACGGTGCAAGGTTGGAGGTAATATTTATAACTGTACTGAGTCAAGACAATCCCTATGTATACTCAGAACCTATCTCCCTATTGCTGTTTAGGTCTGTATCTTTGGAGGACAGACCCTTATGTGTTCTGTATTAGGCATTATACAGGTACAGTGTGATCAGACTCCTTGAGTGCTATGGTAGTTAATATGATTAATAGCATTAAAACTGCTCCTACCCTAGGCAAACAGACAAAACCATGTCTTCTTCAATAATAAGCCTAATTATTCCCTGTGATAAATAATCATCCCATTTTTAAAGTGTTTATATGTCTAGATTTTTATTCAGATTAATACTTTTGAGGTAATTCCATGTACTATTCACATAAACGCTGAAAGTGCAGTTTGCCCTACATACCCATAGAAATCTTGATTTGATCTTGACAAGTGTTGTCTGTAACTTTCATTGATACGAAACGTGAGCTAACCAGAGACTAGTTATCCGCTCCTGCTTCCGTTCTCTTTTAGATTAGATACAGACACAAAGTGCCTTGGAGTCAGACCTTACAAGCTCTGTGTAACCTTTTTTGGTTTAAAGTGCTATACAGACTGATAAGTTATTAATATTAGAAAGAATTATTTATAGCATAATTTAAGGATTACAGAAAATCATATGCCTAACACCATATAAGAAAGAAAAACCAGTCTGCAAGTATGTATGTGCATCTTAAACTTTAGCTGCACTTGAATAGCACAGGAAGGAGAGCAGAAATATCATTAAATGAAAGCAAAGAGCAATGAAATGCAGTCCCTGAATACCGAATGGTAATGAATGCTCACATTCATTCACAAGTCGGCTCTCTTCAGCAACTTGGGTTTCATCTACAGCCACAATGTTAAGGATATGGATGTTCAAAACCAAACCAATATCTCTGCAGGTAACTCCTTTGACAACTGGTGGTCTGTAAGACGCTGCTCACAGAGTTGGGGACTTCAAAATAACACCATAGCTGCAAGCTTCAAACAGCAAGTAGGTTTTCTGCAAAAATAATTCTTGGAAGTTGTTAGAAAATCCCCTGCTTTTGGACTACAGAGAGAGACAATTAGAAGATTGGAAGTGTTGGAATTATTTTCCTCTTCGCAAAATAATTACATAAAAGATAATCTCAGTGGCAGGTAGTGATACCTATTTCCAAATACCCTTGTCACTGGATTATATAATTCATGCTTTTCCTGGCCAAAATAGTCCTGTTTCTTTTGCTACCCGAAGTACAGTTTCAGTTGGAATGTGGAGAGTGCTTCCTACCTAAACTAACCTCTATTGCACTGTGGTCTTCTGAGAACATGTTTTTGAAAGTCCGCAGAACTGATGAAGGCATTGACTGTGAGTCTTCTAACTTCTCTCACTGAATGCTTGAGCAAAAAGAGCTATTATATAGTGACCAGGCATTTCTGAAAGCGTTAACGTCTCTGACAGGGACTTTTGTGATAAGATCTGGGTATGCATAGATATTCTTTGAAAGTTTCAAGCCACTTAGAGGACCTGAGTGTGAGATCCCCATGCTTTGAGAACACTGTCAAGTTCTACCTGTCAGCTGAACCACCTATTCATCAGCATGTTGTTAGTCCATCCCGAATGTGGACAACTTTCCTTCACACAGATCCAAGTAATCTGGTTTGTTTTGTAATTAAAAGAGACAAAGGCATTTATAGACAAGCACTAGAGAAACTAGCTCCAGCTTTAACGTCATACCTCTGCCAGAGATCATCGTTCCCTGAAATTAAATCAACAGAAGAAAAGTTTGCATATGTGTTAACCACTTAGTATAAGAAAATAGACTAGATTAACTGAGCAGTGAATACGAGTTTACACTAACCTGTAAGAGAAAAAGAATATTTGTTCTGCCACGCTGGCTGCAAGGATGGTCTTCAGCAGCAGAACAAGAGCAAACAACTTGGGGAATAATGTCTCAAACTGTGGCTGTTGCAACTGTTTGCTAAGTGAGAGAAAATCAGAGTGCTAACAGAGCACACAAGCTCAGCCAATGCGAGGTAGCTCATTAAGCCACATAAATTTGATGACATTTGTTTGTATGCCCACAGCTAATGCTCTGGGGCTCTGGCTGGGTTTAGGAAGAGTTAGGTACAAGCTGTTCATGCTGAGCACGTCTGGGAAGTCCAGAAAGAATCTCCCAAATCTAAATGGGAAGCATCTCATGAGTTTAGCTACTTACAGTACAGGCAATCACTTCTGAATAAGAACTTTACAGGAGTCTAACCTCCTCAGAAACACTGCTTCAGTTTGTGAGCCATTTAAAAAACAAGTTTTCTTAATTTCAGATGTGAAAAGACGTAAGATTGGTTGGCTTAAGAAGAACACTTTAGAAAATAGTTAACGTAAATAAACAGATGAAAGCCACTGAATGGGTTAAATTTGTTACGTCCAAGTCGTTGCCATATCTTCAGCTAAGAACAGGAAGTTTATTGGCAATTTTCTGAAAGAGGAGGAATTCAATGATAAAATGTGAGCCATTTGTCTTCCCAGCCATTAAACGAAATTCACTTTAAGGGTGTTTCTGGAGTGGCTGCTGCTGCTGCTGTGCCCATTATAATTTATCAGTGTGTCTGCTGGTAGTATTATTATCAGTAGGGGCTCAGGTGGACTTCCATTAGCACTATCAAAGCCCTCATTGGCAAAATAGTCCACTGACCTAGACAGGATCTATCAAAAGCTTTCAAAGCCTCATTTGCCATGGATGTTTTTTCTGCTAATTATTTTCAGCAAGTTTGTAAGATAATTCTTCAGGATGAGTTATCTAGGGAAAAGCAGAAACAACAAACATATTTAATAAATAAAACTGTGTCAATCATCATCATGTTCATTTATTTATGGGTCATATCCTTCTCAGCCTTCTTCTTCTTGTGTGACATTTAGAATATAAACTCACTGGGAGAGATATTTTTTTATCTATCTTCACTCAGGTCCTAACCTTGATAGGGGTCTTTGGACACCATCACAGTACACATCTTTAAAACTAATACAGCCATATCTAATAAATGTAACTAAGCACACTTATTTAACCATATGTTGCATTAGTTTTATGTCTCTGCTGCTTGCTTTGACTTAAATCTGTGTTAAATTCATGCCAAGTAATGAAAAGTCAAGCTTCACATAGTTTGTCTTTGCCACACGTGTGACAGCCTGGGAAAGGGAGGGGGAAGGATACATCTAGACTAGACAATCTAAAAAAATCTCCCTAGTCTTTGTCAAACAGCAGCACAGATACTGTGCTCTACAGGACTGTAAAAAAAGGTGCATTGTATGATCCTCTTAGAAAAGGTGACCTGCGCAAAAGTGCCATCCCTAATGACAGGCTTACCTGGTCATCACCTACCCTTCCTGACCTCATACTATTAATATAGTATATAGTATATAGTATATAGTATATAGTATATATATATATATTTATATATTAATTGATATTTTATTTGCATTAACAATTATATTTACTGCATTTTCATCTCACGAGGCTTAGTACAATCGCATGAAAAAGGCAATGTCTACCCTGAAGCCCATTACGTGTATTTGATATGGGAGGCAACAGGTGGGTGCAGCAGGCAGAAACGGAGTTGCATAAGATTACAGTAAAAGCGCTTTTGAAAAGTGGTAAGCAACTATCAATCACAACCATCAACTACAAATTTATTTTTAACAAAAGAGTGATTTAAAGCTCATTTTTTTCCTTTCTTCCAATATATCATTGCCCCTTTTAGCACTTATTATTTCCTCATATGGTTGTCAGTCATTCCGTGCAACTGGCAGGGCGAGTGAAAACAATTCACTATGATCAAATGCAGTTACTGTCTCTCAACACTCCTTGATCACTCACTGGACTCAAGAGAGTGAGGTGAAGGTGATGGATTTCTATCACTATTTGACATGACTCACAAAACACTTCTTAACTCACTTCTAAAAATGCACTCATCAAGACCAAAGGTGGAAAAATTTGCAGTTTGCCTCTTTACTTCAACTAAGTCAGATAAGATGGCAAGCTGGGAAAGAAATGCTGTATTCTGGCAAATGTTCACAGAGCGTGCATGGAATTTTCCTACACATTTTGAGTAATTGTTGGTTCAATACGTTAGAAAAGCTTGTCTCCTGCTTTTTTGGATATTTGCTTTTGAAGGCTATAACTTACGTAAATAATTTCTTAAACGTAGATTCCTTGAAATGTAAAATAACAGCTAGCATTGACACTCTTGCTGCAGTGTCTCCACATGGGTTGACATTTGCGGTTTGGGAGATCATAGTGAATATGGTAATACCGTAGTGGTACTCTATGTTAGCAATGGATATTATTGCCAAATAATTTGAGACGACTCCAAAGAAAGCCTAGGCTTAGAGCTCAGTGGACTACATTGGTACTCCTACTTAACCTGCAGAGCAAAGTCAGCATAGCTGGGTTTTTGGGTATCTACAGGAGTAATAAGTTAATGAATAAGCAAAAACAATCAAGTTGAAGCCCTGACGTTACATGAAGTGAGTGTGACTTGGTAACATCACGTAAAATTGAAAAGAATGTGTGTTCACTTGCAAGTTTGGTTTGGAAGACGCAATCTTTCAAATAACAGTTGATATGTTTGAACAATACAAGCAACTGTTTAGGCCTATTCAGAAGGTGGTTTGTAAGTGTTCTGGCTTACAGGATCTGATTATTCAGGAAGCTGTGACATACAGCTGTCTGTCCTGCCACTCTGTGAGGTGCTACAAGGTCAACAGAATGTGTAGCTCGTCTGCTCCTCAGTTTTCAGAGTTTACCATTTTCCTGTTAATTAAGACTAGCATTTGCTATTATAAGTGACAATTTTTTTTATAGCAACAGTTTACCTTCATACATTGAGCTGCTCCTACATGGATGAGCAAGGAGCTTCTAGAAAAACTCAAAGGGAAGAAGAAAGTTTACAGAATGTGGAAAAAGGGGACCGGCCACTTGGAAGGAATATAGGAACGCTGTCAGAGTATAGCAGGGATGCAAAGAGGAAGTCTAAGGCCCACTTGGAATTAAATCTGACAAAAGATGTCAAGGACAACAAGAAGGGCTTCTTTAAGTACATTGGTAGCAAAAGGGAGATTAGGGAAAGTGTGGGCCCACTGCTGAATGAGGCGCATGCCTTGGTGACGGATGATACAGAGAAGGAGGAGTTACTAAATGTCTTCTTTGCTTCAGCCTTCACTGCTAAGGCCAGCCCTCAGGATTCACAGACTCTGAAGAGAGAAAGCCTGGAGAAAGGAAGACTTTCCCTTGGCTGAGGAGGATTGGGTCAAAGACCACTTAGGCACATTGGACACCCACAAATCCATGGTCCCTGATGGGATGCACCAACCAGTGCTGAGGGAGCTGGCACATGTTATTGCCAAATCGCTCTCCATCATCTTTGAAAGGTCCTGGAAAACAGGAGAGGTGCCTGAGGATTGGAGGAAAGCCAATGTCCCTCCAATCTTCAAAAAGGGCATGAAGGAGGACCCGGGAAACTACAGGCCAGTCAGCCTCACCTCCATCCCTGGAAAGCTGATGGAACGGCTCATTCTGGAAATCATTTCTAAGCACATGCAGGAGGAGAAGACTATCCGGAGTAGTCAACATGGATTCATCAAGGAGATATCCTGCTTGACCAATCTGATAGCCTTCTATGATGGCATGGCTGGATGGGTAAATGAGGAGAGAGCAACGGATGTTGTCTACCTTGACTTCAGCAAGGCTTTTGACACTGTCTCTCACAACATCCCCATGAGCAAGCTCAGGAAGCGTGGACTAGATGAGTGGACAGTGAGCTGGCTCAAGAACTGGCTGAATGGCAGAGCTCAGCAGGTTGTGATCAGTGGCACAGAGTCTAGTTGGAGGCCTGTGACTGTGACCTCTCCAGAGGTCCCTTCCAACCTCCACCATTCTGTGATTCTGTTAGTGAATAAGGCAAAAAATTCCCATTTATGGATCCGTTTGGACTTGATTAGGTTAGCTGTGGGAGGACAAGGAGCATTACATTTACTGCAGACATGTTTTAATCATTTGGAATCCAGACTTTGCCCCTCACAAATACACTTGCATCAGTCTGGCAATGGAAAGTTATTGAACGATATCTTCAGGCAGGAATATCTTGATGGAAGCAAACATCAACTTTTTCCAACTACAGATGTTGTGACGGTATGTCAGAGGTGGAAACAGTTTGAGCAGTGGGCACTGAGTAATTCTTTCTGGCAGAGCAACTCCTTGGGCATTTCTGTCTGTCAGTGCAGATGACGTAAGCCCTAAGACTGTGCTAGAGGCCAGCTGGATCCAGCTAGCACCCAAAATCCAATTTCTGTACTGAACATTGTGCATGGTATGGATGTGCCATGTGTGTCTACTATTTGTCTGTACTGAGTAATTTCAGCCACTGGCAACTGTTCTGTTCAACACGCAGACAAGATAACCAAAGATAATAACAGATTTGCTGGTTTGCCGCAAGTTAACACATCTTCATGGGGTTTTTTAATGGTTTGTGGTTTCTAATCTCCCTAATCCCATCTGAGAACTCAGATTTGTAAACAGTGATATAAAAATAATCTTATTTGGAATCTGTGTTACATTTGTCAGTAGATGACTAACCTAATAAGACAGAGTAAGCAATAGATGTGAATCAATTGACCTAAGAATATTTAGACTCCCAGGCAAAAAGCATATTCTTTTGATAGGTTATACTTCTTCTGAGTATGAAAAAAAAAAGAAAACTAACTATATACCTTATGGTAAACATTTGGTGCTAGCCTGTAAACAAGCTGCGACCTATAGGAATCCTATGGATTATTTGCAAGTCTGAAGTATTGTAAAATACTTTATCTAATTTCATCTACCTTTCAGTATTTAACGTTTATTTTATCCTGGTTTAGTCGAATGTTTGTTAGAAAGTAGCCAGCGGAAATCAATTAGCAAAGAATGAAGAATGTTCTGGTATCAAGTTACCTTACATAAAATCATGTAGGATTACCTGTTAAACTGATATTTTGGGAAAAATCTTGGCACTATTAAAGCCAGTACCAAAGGCAAGTTAGTGTAAAGGAGGCTAGGATTTCACCTAGCACTAAAAAGAGGAAGAAAAAAGGGAAATATTTTAAAGTTTTAGTGTTTCTTTTTTTTTTCCTCACATGGGCTACCCGTTGACACATTGGATTGAAAATTCACTATTTTCTATGATAATTGTATCTGTACTAAGTAATCAAGATTGAGATCATATTTGCTTTGCATGGTTTGTGCTTAATGAACAGACAATCCCTGTCCTAAGAGCTATGATCTAACAAGCTAATGCAAAGAGTAATGGGAAGATTCCCATTGACTTCAGCACACATTGAATTGTTCCCTAAGTATGACAGAAATGTTTGATCATTTAACGGTACATGCCTTGGAGGGCCTGTGAATGTGGAGAGAGAAAAAGAGCTTTCTTCCTCCGAAGTCATGAATAGTTATAACACTTCCAAATATTGTAACCGGTTCTTTTGTTGTGACTGTTAAAACAAATATAATAGTTCTTTACATCAAAAAAACCCCCACAAACCAATAAGAGAGAGAATATACAAATGACTATCTGTTATGCACTATCATTCATTGTGGATATAACAAATGATTTTTTTGTACCTTTTGAAAAAAATATATTTTTTCATACCTTTTGAAAAAAACTTTTATTGTGGGAATCACTCACTTCATAAAAATTAAAAGTAATAATGACCAACTAATATTCATGATAAGGATTTGGTGATACTGAAACTAAATGTGTCCCCAGATCCATAGGTCTTTGCTCTGGGATGCTCACCTAATCAGTCTAAGGTAATTCTATAATTATTGCTCATGTAAAGCAAGATTAGTCTTTTAGTTTTCAGCTGTAGTCTTTTCCTTTCCAAAAAGTTTCCAAAAGCTCAGGTAAAGTATTGGCAAAGGAAAACAAACAGTAGCATGGTCAGATCCATTCAGTGGATCCCACTGTGGATAATGATTGTCACAAACTGAATATCAAAAATAATAAAGTGCCATCTTTCATTGACTTCTGCTGTAGAAACATCCTTTTTTTTTCCTTCCTCTTGCTTTAATTTTGGTGATTAGTCTCTGCTAATTGGCCATCATACTTAAGGAAATTATAGAGAAATGTTCATGGCTGTTAGTCGTATTCAACATACGTTTATGATACTGTATGCTTTCATTGCCAAAATATACCCATGGGAAATTTTGTGATGTCCTTCTCTAAATGCTCCTGGAGTTCACATTTAACCAACAAACATATTTCACCATCTGATCTTACTCTTGAAGCAAATACGAATGACCTTTTTAGGTGAGCAGATATTGAGAATTTTGGTCTGTGTAGTACCCCTGGCATTCCACATGAAAGCACAATGCATGTCAATAAAATACTGAGATAAAATAAAATTCCATTTATTTGACCTGTTCATTATCAGAGTTGTACTGTATTTCTTCGTAAAATTAAAATGTTGCACTGTTTGTGTATGATTATCCAGCATCATATACAGGTTTACAGTTGTGTGTGTGTAAAAATATTTACACTATAAAATCTTCTGAAATATTTGAATTTCTAATCATAACACTCAGAAGCTTTCAGAAGTTGTTTGACAAATACAGATTTTTCCACTGATTAAAGAATCTCATTTACTGCAATACTTGCCTATTACATAGAGTGTACAGGGATGTTTAATGTTTAGAATGTGCAGAAATTAAAAGCAAACACAAGACAGTTTCCATTCTCTCTCTTTTACAGCTGTATCAGAAGATAAAATACTGACTTTTCAATTTGCCTGTGAATCCACAGCATGTTTCCCTTCACTTTTTCAGAAATATCAACCTAAAGTTGCCAGCAACCTCCTGTCAGTGTGAATCCTCCACTCTGACACATCACCTTAAGTATATGGAAGCGTCTTTGAGCAGTCGAATTACTTCTTTAAGGTCATGCCTCTGAAATAAATACAAATTTTGTGAGTCATTGCATTATTTCATAGTAGAACATCTTTATTTCTCTATTTATATTATAAGCTAACTCTTTAGAGCGGAGGCTTCTCTCTTAGCCACATTTGCTCAGCACAGACTGGCTTTATATCATCCAGCCCTCAAAATCATGAATAGAATATTGTGAAAAGTAAAGGAAAACATTATTTGCGACAAGACTGAACCTAGCTGTATTACATTATCACAAAGAGCTCCCAGACCAAAAATGAGGCCCTTAACATGCTAGGTTAAGAACAAGCAGATTCTGTCCTTAAAGATGTTCTGTCTATTACTGAATTGAACAAGCAAAACCGTGGACCAGTCACAGAATCACAGAATGGTAGGGGTTGGAACGGAACTCCGGAGATCATCTAGTCCAACTCCCTTACTTCAGCAGGTGCCCCTAGAGCAGGTTGCACAGGAACAGGTCCAGGTGGGTTTTGAGTATCTCCAGAGAAGGAGTCTCCACAACCTCCCTGGGCAGCCTGTTCCAGTGCTCTGTCACCCTCACAGTAAAGAAGTTNCGGAACTCCGGAGATCATCTAGTCCAACTCCCTTACTTCAGCAGGTGCCCCTAGAGCAGGTTGCACAGGAACAGGTCCAGGTGG
>VZSC01000551.1:23182-34180 GCA_013398225.1 Steatornis caripensis
GGGGGGGCTGTCTGTAGGAGCTGGGACAAGTGCTAGCGGTGTGCACCCCGACAGGACCATCACCGTCCGTGTGAGCACTGGGGGGTGCTCTCCCCCAGCGCCCCATCTCTCCATAGCCCTCTGGAGCAGTAGGGTCAGGCCCTCAGAGCTGGAATGGGACGGGGGATCTGGGCCCTGAGGATTACCAGGAAAGCACCTAACATGGGGCTGGATCCGCTCTTCTTCTGCCATCTGATGGTGAGGACACTGCTCGGCTCGCTGGGTCCTGGGGCTCTTGCACCCATGACACCTCCAAAGGGGCCGAGCGGGCAGCAGGGAGGGCCAGCTGGGCTATTCCAGAAGCCAACAGGGTCCTCCACAAATTATCGACTGACATATCCCTGCTCGTTGACCCCAGCTCAGCCCGGGCCCGCAGACCCCGGGCTGTGCTCCCTCGCCCATCCCAGCCACCCCCGTCCCGGTGCCTTCATGCAGCCACCATGGGTTCACTCAGCCCAGCAGAGCTGAGATCCAGCCAGGGGCTTGGAGCAACCCCGAAGCCCTTCCCTGGTACCCCCACTTTGGAGGACGCCTTTCGGTTCTGCCTGGCTCCTGTCCCACCCACCCAAGAAGGAGAGCGGACGCGGAGCCAGCAGAATTGCGGACTCGAGCAGGGACGTTCGATTCCCTGGAAAGGTAACGTCACTCCTCTTCAAGAAGGGCAAGAAGAAGGACCCGGGGAACCACAGGTGGGTCAGGCCTGTAACGCCTCTGTGTGGGACCTGGAGGACATCCTGGCAGCCCTGGCAGCAGCCCCCCACTCCCAGTCTCCTTCTGTCTCCATGGCAACCAGAGACACAAATACCATGGCAACCCCATGGCAACAGCACAGGCAATGCCACCAGTTCCCACAGCCCGGAGGTGGGCGTGCTGAAGCCCAAGATCTCTTGCTCTGTGCTTCATGGCCACCACTCTTCCAACCCTGCCATGGGGACCACTAGCAGCTCCATCTGGAGCAGAAGGAGTTGTCCTGCTGTCCCGAGGTGGCCAGACGTGGTCGTCTCAGACTCATCCATCACCGTCAACCCAGAGCTGGGGGAGCAGGTCCCCCACCCCAGCACAGTCCTGCCTCTCCAGGTCTGCATCAGCTGCTTCAGGTCCAACGTGGACATCAGGGAGCCCCTTTCAGAGGGCACTTCTTTTCCCTGGGACAGGAGCCAGGCAGAACCGAAACGCATCCTCCAAAGTGGGGTCTCAGTGGGATCTTGGCTCTGCTGGGCTGAGTGAACCCATCGTGGCTCAACTAAGACACCAGGAGGGGAATGGTTGGGCTGGGCTGGGCTGGGCAAGGGACTTCCTGGGTGAATGCTTCCAGAGATGGGGCATCCACCGCATCTCTGAGCAACCCGTTCCCATGTCCCAGCACCCTCGTAAAGAATTTCTTTGTTATCGCCAATCTAAACCTGCCCTCTTCCAGTTCAAAACTGTCACCCCTTGTCCTGTCACTACAGGCCCTGGTAAAAAGTCTTTCCGTCTTTCTTATAAACCTCCTCTATGCATTGAAATATATAAAGACCACAGCGAGGTCTCCCCAGAGCCTTACCTTCCCCAGGCTGAACACCCCCAGCCCCAGCCCGGCCTCACAGCAGAGCTGTTCCAGCCCTCCCACCNGAATCCATCAAAACTGTATCTCTCCAATTTACAGATAAGGTTGTTGTGAGGAACCACGTGAAAGGCCTTGCAGAAGTCAAGAGAAATGACATCAGTTGCTCTTCCCGTACCCACCAACGCAGTCACTCCACACCGTAAAAGGCCACCAGATTAGTCAGGCTCAATTTGCCCTTGGGGAATTCATGTTGGCTGCCTCTAATCAACTCCCTGCCTTCCATATGCCTTGACATGTTTTCCAGGAGGATCTGTTCCATGATCTGACCGGGCACAGAGTTGAGGCTGACTGGATGGCAGTTTTCATAGTCCTTCTTTTTACCATTTTTAAAAAGGGGTGCAATTTTTCCTTTTTTCCAGTCGCTGGGGACTTTGCGTGACTGCCAGAACTTTTCAAAGATGATGGAGAGTGGCTTAGTGACTACATCTGCCAGTTCCCTCAGCACCCTGGGGTGCATGTCTTCAGATCCCGTGGACTTGGCTACGCTCAGGTTCTTCAGATGGTCTCAAACCTGATCTTCTCCTGTGATGGGTGGGACTTTATTCCTTCAGTCCCTGCCTTGAGATTCAGGGAATTGAGAGATGTGCACATACTCCCCGGTGTGGTGGGAACAAGAACGGTAGGATCCTTTGGTCAACAGGCAGGATCCCCACCCAATGGGGCACCTCAGTGCAGAGGAGCTTCTGGACTGTGACCACAGTGCAGATCTGTCCGGGCTATAAAACAGGGCCCCTGCCGGAGGCCCCGTTTGAGTGATTCTCCTCGGAGCACCGGGTCTGTGTTGGGAAGCTCTCCCCTTGGGATTGGGATGCCACCCAAGGAAACTTCCCTGGACCGAGTGCCCTTGCCCTCCTTTTGGTGAGTGATTACTTCTTCTGGAGATATCCTTGAGTGCGTCCTCATGCCTTTGGGTGAGCAATTCTGCCTCTGGGTACCCTTGAGTGAGAGGTTGCCTTTGTGCATCACTGAAGCCTTGGGAGCATTCCCAAAAGCTTTGTTGGAGGGACATTCAGAAAGGAGGGTGAAGCAGGGACCTTGGATGAAGCAGCTGCAGACAGCTGTGGACATGCCAGACCCCCAGGGTGGGGACAAGGCACAGAGCAGCCCCAGTGCCTTTCCCCCTTGCCAGCTCTCTCCCTGACACCCTCCTAGCCCTGTAGGTCACTGCTCCCTTTCATGCAATAACTGAAAAGCTCTCAGGGATGTTTTTAGGATGCTACTGTTTTAATCTCTCAATAAAGGTTGGGTTTCACTGCTGGGTCTCGTGTTAGTGGGGAGAGGGCTCGTCACTGGCTGGTTTTCGAGATAAGCCCTTTCCTCCTTCCCTCCAGCTGCCCCGCTGCTTCCCAGTCGCAGCCTCTTTTCCCGCTGCCTCTCCCCAGTTCCTGTGCCCTAGGTGGCAGCATGTGGCAGCATGGAGCAGATCCTGCTAGAAAATATGCTAAGGCACGTAGGAAATAAGGACGGGATTAGTGACAGCCAACACGGCTTCACGAAGGGCAAATCGTGCCTGACAAGTGTGGTGGCCTTCTACGATGGGGTTACAGAGCAGCTGACATCATCTACCTGGATTGTGCAAAGCGTTTGACACTGTCCCACACGACATCCTTGTCTCTAGATCGGAGAGACACGGGCCTGATGGATGGACCACTGCTGGATAAGGAATTGGCTGGACGGTCGCAAAGAGTTGCGTCCAATGGCTCGACATCCACGCCGAGACCAGTGAAGAGCAGCATTCCTCAGGGGTGGGTATTGGGACCGGCGCTGTTTAATACCTTTGTTGTCACCATGGACAGTGGGATTGAGTGCACCCTCATCGAAACTTGCCCACGACACCAAGATGTGTGGTGCGGTCGTCATGCTGGAGGGAAGGGAAGCCATCCGGATGGACCCGGACAGGCTTGAGAGGTGGGCCCGTGTGAACCGCATGAAGTTCAACACGGCCAAGCACAAGGTCCTGCATGCAAGTTGGGGCAACCCCCAGCACAGATACAGGCTGGGGGATGAAGGGATGGAGAACAGCCCTGCCGAGAAGGACTGGGAAGTGAGAAGCTGCATGTGAGCCGGCAATGTGCACCTGCAGCCCAGAAGCCAACCATACCCTGGGCTGCATCACCAGCAGTGTGGCCAGCGGGTCGAGGGAGGGATCCTGCCCCTCTGCCCCGCTCTGGCGAGCACCTCCCCACAGTGCTGCGTCCAGATCTGAGGCCCCCAACACAAGAAGGACAGCGACCTGTTGGAGCAAGGCCAGAGGAGGGCCACGAAGATGACCAGGTGGCTGGAGCATCTCTGCTATGAAGACAGGCTGAGAGAGTTGGGGTTGTTTAGCCTGGAGAGGAGAAGGCTCTGGGGAGACCTTATAGAAGCTTTCCAGTACCNCGAGCACCCCCCCACAGTGCTGCGTCCAGATCTGAGGCCCCCAACACAAGAAGGACAGCGACCTGTTGGAGCAAGGCCAGAGGAGGGCCACGAAGATGATCAGGTGGCTGGAGCATCTCTGCTATGAAGACAGGCTGAGAGAGTTGGGGTTGTTTAGCCTGGAGAGGAGAAGGCTCTGGGGAGACCTTATAGAAGCTTTCCAGTACCTGGAGGAGCCTACAAGAGAGCTGGGGAGGGACTTTGTACAAAGGCATGGAGTGACAGAGCAAGGAGTAAATTTTTTAACTTAAAGAGGGTAGATTTCGATGAGATATTAGGAAGAAATTCTTCACGACGAGGGTGGTGAGACCCTGGCACAGGTTGCCCAGAGAAGCTGTGGACTCCCTCTCCCTGGAAGTATTCAAGGCCGGGTTGGATGGGGCTTTGAGCAACCTGGGCTGGTGGAAGGGTTCCCTGCCCATGGCAGGGGAGTTGGAACCAGACGGTCTTTAAGGGCCCTTCCAACACAAACCATCCTGTGAGTCTGTGACACACCAGCCCCCCATGGTGGGGAGGAGGAACAGAGCAACCCCAATGCCCATCCGCCTTGCCAGCACTGTCCCTGACACCCTTGTAGCAGGGTTTCATTCAATAAATGAAGAGCTCTCAGGAATGTTTTAAGAACACTATTGTTTTATCCTGATAAAGGCATAGTTTCACTGCCGAGTTCTCCGCCAGGGTCTCACGTTCCTGGGTAGAGTGCTCACGGTGCTCTCTTGGGTCCCCTGCTGCTGGAGGCCTCCCGAGATGAGAGCACGAGGGGCACGTGGGCTCCTCTTGTCCTTGGTCCCATGGCTGCACAGGGAGCAAACCAGCCTGGGCTTGGCCTTCCCCTCTGGGCAGGACAGGGCAGGCAGGCAGCAAGGTCCTGCAGCCACAGGTGGTGCCGGTGGCACGTGAAGATGGACATCTCTGTTGGCCATGCCCCGGGCTGTCCTTGTCAGGGTGTCGGACGAAGTCCAGCAGCTCACAGACCTCCTTGCTGAGCTCCGTGTCTGGCTGGCCCCGGAAGACACGTGTCCGATGCATGGTGCATTGATGGTGAGGCTGGCAGGACCTCGGCCATCACTTACTCCTGCAGGTCTTGGGGCAGCCACCAGCAGGACTGAGGGGCTGCTTCTGAGTGGGGAAGCCCCAGTCATTTCACCCCATCGCCTGCCGGCTGCACTGCGGGTGCTGCCCAGTGGGTGGTCTCTTCTTGTCCAACCTAGGAGGGATAAAGGAGGTGAGGAGGGACCCCTGGGCTCCATTTGTCCCTGAGCAGGAACCCCAGGGGCAATAGGGGTGGGGAATGGGGGTGCCTCTCTAACTGCCATGACCATCCTCTGCCATCCTGCTCAACAGCCCCATCCAAAACAAAAATCCACCAGAGGCCATCATATCTCTCAACGTCATCCTGACACTCCCTGACCACCGTTATCTCATCCTGCAGAAACACCTGAACAGCACAGCTTCGGGGCTGCACAAGACAGCCCAGACCCGTACCTGTCCTCCCGTGCCGTGCTCACCCAGCCCACACTCCTGCCAGGCCCACCTTTTCTTCGCGGTGCTCCTTAAACTATCTCCACCATCTGGTCTGGAAGAGGCACGTTGACCTTAGACTGGAGACTGAACAGCAGCATCTGGTGGTCTTCCACAGGGCTGTTGGGTATCAAGTTCTCTTCTGGCCACAACTCGTCGCACACGGCCTCAAAGCTCATCTCCACGCTTGTCTTCAGTTTGTACCAGCACTGCCAGACATCATGCAGACTGACCCCCTGCCCCAGGCCCTCATACCTCACCAAGGGCAGAGGCTCCATCCCAGCCCTGCACAGCTGTTCCTGGGCTGCAGGGGAGGGTGGCTGTGCCCAGCAGGGCAGGGGCCCCACAGGGACCGCGGCAGGGAGAGAGACCCCCTGCCCAGCTGGCTGGACGTCTGCACTGCTGGTGGCACTGCCTTGTGTCCACGTGGGCCTTGCAGGAGGAGCTCTTGCGTCCTGCCCGGCCGGGTTCATCGGTCCCTTTGGTGTTCCCCGCGCCCTGGGGATGGGGCGCGATGCCTGCGAGTCCTCGCTGTCCCCAGGGCTCCCGGGCAGGGGCACGTCGCACTCCCGGCAGCACTTCTCCAGGGCTACTTCGGGGAGCCGCTGGATCATATCCCAGATGCAGACCAGCTTCCCGTCGACGGTCAGCTCCAAGCTCAGCCACACTTCCAGCTGTACGACCTCCTCGTGCACCAGGATGTCTGCGGTGCAAAGGCAGGCAGCCAGCCTGGGCAGGTTGTGTTGTGCCACGAGCTCGCTGCGGTGCGGGCAGCTGCCGGTAAGGCACTGGCGGCACTGCTGGCAGACGAGGTATTCTTTCCTCGTGGCTCCGCACGGAATTGGAGCACTGCTCTCCTGAGTTTCCTTCAGCTTTTGCAGCAGGTCGAGGCAGATACGGGTTCTGTCCAGGGATGCCATCAGGGATCTGGCGAGCCCATCCGTGTCGGCGATGGAGGGCTGGTTCTTGAGGTGCTCTGAGATGCTGGCACCCCTGAAATCTCCCCCTTGACCCAGGTCTCCTGTCTCCTGCGAGAGCTTCCTTGCAGGGGTTTTTTTCCTGACAGAGCTGCTTTCTGACTGTTCTCCTCCACGGAGCTTCCCCAAGCTGTGGGAGGAGATACCGGCTGGGCTGTGGGGGCTGCTGTGGGACAGGATAGACCCAGCACCCTCCCTCTGCCTTCTGCTGCCCGACTGGGTGATGTCCCAGCTCACCGCAGCCAGCCCTGCCGGGTCTGGGGTGCTCCGGGTGTGGCGGGGTCTTGGGGACATGGGGCAAGCCCAGCCCACCAGCACCAGGCACACAGCGCTATGGCCACCAGCGGGCTCCATGGGAGGGGGTTCGGTGGGTGTCAGCAGAGGGCACTCCTCTGGAAACCTGCTGTTCCCACAGGATTTTGTCCTGGCCCTCCCCAAGCCATCCCTTCCTCTTGTCCCTCAATTCCACCCTTTCCTCGGCTTCCTCGGGGGATCAGTGTTGACCCCAGGCCCTGGCTCTCTGTCGGATCCTGCTCTCGCCCAGCTGCAGCCTCCCCGGGGCAACATGGCAGCTGCACAGGGCAGAGGGACCCACGAGTGGTGCTCCCCGAGGGGGCTGCCCCCCTGCAGGGAAGGGCTCTGCTTACCCTCGCTTCAGGCTCTTTGCAGGTGCCTCCATGCCTTTGCAGGGGATCACGGCTCCTGGGAGAGGAGGCAGAGGGTGAGTGCGCAAAGGCAGCCGTCGCGGTGGGCTCCAGGTGCAATGGTGTCTCGGCCAGGAGCCGTGGGGAGCCCGGCGCAGCTCTGGGACAGGGCTGCTCACCTATCGGGTCCTTTCTCCTACTTTTCCAACAGCTCTTCGCCACAGAGGTCCCCTGCCCCAAGAAAGCAAGCCCTGGGTTAGTTTGGGGTGTCTCCCCTCAGCCTGGCAAACAAGGACCCTGGCAAAGGTAGCTGGAGTTGCAGGGACAGGAGCATCCCTGGCCCCAAGCCTGGTGCCCGAGCCGAGGTGGCTCGGTGGCTCCAGAGGAGGGGCCTGGGTGGGCAATGGCCACCGTTCACTGCTCCCTCCCAAAACGGGCCCTGGGGATGGGCTCTGCCCTGGGCTAACCCCTGCCCAGGGAGTGTTCGGGGCGATGCCAAAATTGACCCCTACCTTGGCCTTGATCTCAGACCACCAGTTGAGGAACGTGCCGACGAGCGTGCGGATGATCCAAACGCTCAAACACGAGATGAAGAGCAGCACCATCGCCTTCCACCCCTCCATCTTGCACAGGGAGTGACAGCATCTACTCCAGAGATTCTGCGTGAGGAGGCGATGTGCCAAGAGGTCAGCTGGGGAGGCCGAGAATCCCGTCCAGATCCCCTGAGGGGAGGAAAGGTTGGGGTGGCACTGAAGCACACGCTCCTACCCACTTGCTGACCTTTTCTCCCATCTTGAATGTGTTTTCCATCCTCTTGCCTTGCTTGTTCATGTGCTCGCTGGCTCGCATGCAGTCAAAGTGACCCCCGAGCTTCCCCGAAACCAGGCCACGTTTGTGATGTAATGGTCGGTGACATCGCGTCAGCACAAAATGGCCACCGCGGCAACCCAGGGCTGAGCTGGTGCTGGATTGTGAGGTCATCGGGGAGCAGCCGCCCTGAGTCAGGGTTTGGGGGGGCAGCGCACCCCAGGACTTAGCCCAGGGCCTGCAGGAGGAGCGGGCAGGGAAGGTCCCTCTGGGCCACCCACCTCCACCCCTACGCCAGGATGGGCCACCGTGATGGCGACCTGGTCCTGGTGGCACCAGGGCTGCTCTGGCACCCCATGGGGCCTCGGGGACCTGCTGGTGGCCTCGGCAGCAGCCCCCCACTCCCATCCCCAGGGGCTGATGGGTTCTCAGCAGGCAGGGACACCGTGGTGGTCCCTTGTCCTGTCGGTAGCACCAGGGATCCAGGGCCCCATTGGGCATTTGTGTGGCTGCAGGGAGGCCGGGGAACGGCGGGCAGTAGGTTAGGCCAGCTCGCCGCCAGGTTTCAGCGTTGGGTCTGCGTCAGGGCTTTGGTAGCGGGCGAGAGGCTACACGGGTGGCTCCTGTGAGAAGCTGCTAGAAGCTTCCCTGGCTCCAAGTCGGCCCCGCCTCGGGCAGAGGCCCAGCCCGTCACCGACGCTAGGTGTGCTTCTGCCATAACATGTTTAGGATGGGAAAAGAAACTGCTAAAAGACCTGCAGCGGAGAGAGGAGGGGGATGTGAGAGAAACTCCTACGAAGGACTGTCTGCCGTGGGACATTATTGTACTCTGACTGAACTGATAACAAATTAAGTTGGTTTTTCTCCCCAAGTCAAGTCTGTTTTGCCCGTGACTGTAATCGGTGAGCGATCCCTCCCTGTCCGTGTCCCCACCCACCCACTTTTTGTTATATTTTCTTCCGCTCATCCCACCAGGGTGGAGAAGTAAGGGAGCAACCACATGGTGCTTCGTCGCTGGCTGGGCCTAAACCATGACAGTTCCTCAATGAAATTCGCATCCACGCTTAGGAGCTGTGACGGTGACTTTTCTTGCCAGTGCTCCCGATGCTTCCATCGCCATGGCACTGAGGAGCACAGACTTGCCGAGGGTGCACTCAGCCCCACTGTCCGTGTCGACAACAAAGATGTTAAACAGCTCCGGTCCCAACACTGACCCCCGAAGAATGCCACTCGTCACTGGTCTCCACTTGGACATTGAGGTGTTGGCTGCAACTCTTTGAGTGCCACTATCCAGACAATTCCTTATCCAGCAGCGGTCCAACCCCGTGTCTCTCCAATGTAGAGATAAGGATGTAGCGCGGGACAGTGTCAAACACTTTGCACAAGTCCAGGTAGCTTACGTCAGCTGCTCTTCCCTTGTCCACCAACGCCGTAACCTCATCGCAGAAGGCCACCAAATTTGTCAGGCACGATTTGCCCTTTGTGAAGCAGTGTTGGCTGTCACCAATCGCCTCCTTATTTCCCACATGCCTTAGCATGGTTTCCAGGAGGATCTGCTCCCTGATCTTGCCGGGCACAGAGGTGAGGCTGACTGGCCTGTAGTTCCCCGGGTCTTCTTCCGTTATTCCCTTTCTAAAAATGGGGGTTATGTTTCCCCATTTCCAGTCAGTGGGAACTGCAGCAGACTGCCACAACTTCTCAACAGTGATGGCTGGTGGCGTAGCAACTTTGTCTGCCAGCTGCCTCAGGACCAGTGGATGTACCCCATCAGGTCCCACGGTCTTGTGCACCTTCAGGTTCCTTAGATGGTCTTGAACCTCATCGTCTCCTACAGTGGGTGGTTCTTTGCTCTCCCAGTCTCTGCCTTTGCCTTCTGCAACTTGGGCAGTGTGGCTTGAGCACTTGCTGGTGAAGGCTGAGGCAAAGAGGTCATTGAGTACCTCAGCCTTCTCCATATCCCGGGTAACCAGGTCTCCCATTGCCTTCCAGAGAGGGCCCACATTTTCCCTAGTCTTCTTTTTATCACCCAGGTACCTATAGAATCTTTTCTTGCTGCCCTTGATGTCCCTGGCCAGATTCAATTCTATCAGGGCTTTAGGTTTTCTAATCTGAACTCTGGCTGCTCGGACAATTTCTCTGTATTCCTCCCAGGCTACCTGTCCTTGCTTCCACCCTCTGTAGGCTTCCTGTTTGAGTTTGAGTTTGTCCAGGAGCTCCTTGTTCAGCCATGCGGGCCTCGTGGTGTTTTTGCCTGACTTCCCTTGAGGCTGCTGAAAGACTGCAGGGAGAAGAAAGGCGCAGTGCCCAGGGCACCCCTGTTTTCCCAGTCCAAATGTTCTCCACCAGCAACACAGCCCTCCTGGGCTCTTCTGGGGATGGGCACCCAGGGCCTGCAGGGACCCTGGGGAGAGGAGACATGCCTGGCACCATGGCGTTGCTGGGCATGGGGTTCACAAGGGGAGGAACGGCTGAGGGGAGATACTGCAACTTGCTGCCATCTTCCCGCTGATGGGACGGATGCAGGGTTGCCTTCTGCTGAGAGGGCAGCTGCGCTTTGACCCTGCACCTGCAACTTTGGGGAAAGGGGACTTTTGGAAAGCTCCAGTTGCCGTGATCCCTCCTGCCCACCTCCGGGACAGGCCACCTGGGACTAAGACCTCCTGGTCTGAGCTCCTGGCTGCTGCAGGCTGTCATCCCCCCGCTTGCTTCATTTTGGCTCTGTGCCACAGGGCTCCACAAAGGCTTGGACCTTGGGGACCTGCCTGTCCTGGTTTGACCCAATGCAGTATTCTGTCCCATACACCTCATGCTCAGTGTAGCGTTGACAGATCACAAGGGTCACTCCCTCTCCCTTTATGGCCAGGGGCCTGAGGGCACTGATGGGCTCCAAGGGCCCTCAGCAGCCTCACCTGGTGCTTGCACCCACACCATGGCCCAGGAGCCTTTTTCAGCCCAGCACGGGGCTGTCAGGGAGGGCCTGGTGATG
>VZSC01000551.1:58857-70512 GCA_013398225.1 Steatornis caripensis
AAATGTCCACAGCCGCGCTCAGGCTGCTGGAGACCCTCCCCGCATCCCCTTCTACCTCCCCCGCTCCCTCCGCACCGCGGCGGGCCTCATCCTGCCCTGCCATGCCGCCGCGTGGGGCAGCCCACGCCCACGGTGCAGGGATGGGGCTCAGCACCCTCCGCCTCGCCCCAGCATCCCCGGGCGACCCGCACCCCCAGCATCCCCGGGACCCCCAAGGGGACCCGTTGCCTCGCCTGGAGCCCACCCCCCCCCCAAAAATGTGGGTGCAGGGGCTCAGACCCCCACCCGGAGCGCAGGGCGAGCCTGAATTATTGATGGTGGCAGGATGCTGGCGGAGGGGACCTGCTCTCAGCAGGCGCTGAAATATTAATTGCAGGCAGGGGGGAAAAATGGGGGGGGGTGGAGGGAGGGAGGAGGGGGCTGCCACCCTACCTCACCCCCGGAGAGAGGGCGGGGGGCACCCATCGCTTCGCAAGCTTCAAGGGAGGCAGCGGGGACCCCCCTCCGCTCCCCCATCCCCTCCCTCCACCGCTGGGTGCTTCTTCCAGAGAAAGCGGGGGGGGGGTGTCCCCGCACCCCCTCAGGGGGTCTACAGCGGACATCAGGGTGTCAAACTGGGCTGCAGCCCTTTGGGTCCGGACAGGGCCCCCCTCGCTGCCACGTGCGCCTCGCCAGGAGAGGGGTCCCCCCCACCCCGCAGCCTCTCCGCGCTGCGGTTGACAGCGGGGTTTCAGCCTGGGGGTGACAGCGGCGGCAGGGCCCCAGCCACAGCGCGCTCCCCTTGGGCTGGGTGCGCGGCTTGGGGGGGCGCCGGGGCTGGGAAGCAGAGAGGGAAGGGAGCTCAGCAGGGAGGGGTTTTCCTCTCGGAGGAGCCTCCGAACACCTTGAGCAGCATCTTCACCCCGCGAGGAGGAGCGGGGCAGGCAGCCCCACCACCCTCCTCCCCCCCACCCCAGCTGGTGGCACCCCCAGACCCCATCCTCCTCCCCTGTTTGGGTCTGACGGGCAATCTCTGCGTTTTATCCTCCAGCGGGGCGTGAACGCCTGGAAGGAAGGTTTCTGTAGCATGAAACGCATCCAGGCTCCCTCCACCCCTGCAAGCCTGGGGAAAATGAGGATTTGGGGTGGTAACGCAAGGAGCGGGGAGGGACGACGAGCGTGGCAAACGCTTCCAGCCAGGCTGCCCGAGCTCCAGGCACAGCCTCGTGTCAGCACACGAGCCGTCAGAGCATCCCCACCCTGCCTTGGCACCGCGCTTGGCAAGAGCCGCCCAGGGCGAAACCCTTCAGCCCGGCGAGGAGCAAAGCCCTCGGAGGGGGTAAACCCCTGGGTAACCCCTAAACCCAACGAGCCCTGGCTCCAGGCGTCACCTGAAAAAGGGGGAGCATCTTCAAGGCAGGTCGCCCCGGCGGCGCGCCCCCAAATTTCGTTCCCGTTCCCCGCCGCCGGCAGCCCCTGGCAGCTGCGGGCAGGTTGTTTGCGCGATCGCCGTGTCAGATCCCAGCAGGACGGGGCACGAGGGGTTGGGATTTCTCGGGGTCCCCCCAGGTCGAGCTGGGTGCGGGGCTGTCGCGGCTGTGGGAGCTGGCAGTGCCCTGACAGCCCCGGGATGCCCGCGGTGGGGGGCCGCCCCTTTCCTGCGGGGCCGCAAGGATTGAAGGCTCCTGATTTTAAAGCAGGATTTGGGGTTTTGTCCCCTTAGAAACAAAAGCTGTGAATAATTCCAAAAACCAAACTCAGCCTCAGCTTTGGCACAGTCGGGAAGGGCTTTTGCACCGGGAAACCCCTCTGACACCACCGACACCCCCTTTGTGTTCCCCAGAAACCCTGGAAAAGGGGGATAGCGCCGGCTTATCCTGGACTTAACGAGTCTCGGGGTGTTGCTGCCCCGTGCCAGGTCCTGCGCTCACCAGGGGCTCTGTGCCCGCAGGGATGGGTGGGGGGTCCTGGGGATGCCCCCACACCTGACCCGCAGCGATGGAGACCCCCAGAGAGGGTCCCAGTGGGATGCAGGATTGGGTCCCGGCACGTCAGCCCGTCTGCTTGTGGTCTGGCAAGCGGCGAGCTGAGGACCGGGGCTCTCTGGACACAAGTGAGGGCAGCAGCAAGGGTGGCCTCCGTTCACAGCGCAGGCTGAGCACAGGGGTTGCACTTGTCCGTGGGGGGTGCGGGCGTGTGCGCATGTGCACGTGTGCGCGCACGCTGCTCCCGGCACATGTGTGCACACATGTGCGTTGTGCAAGCGTCGGGCAGCCCAGAGCGGGGACGGGCTGTGTGTGCCAGCGAACCCCACCGCCTGCTGCCATCGTCCCCGTGGGTGCCCGTCCCACCACCACCTGCCCACCACATCACCCCAGTGCACACCCATCCCACCAGCACGTACCCATCACAACACACCAGCGCGTGCCCGGTCCGAAAGCACGTACCCATCACACCACAGCACGTGTGTGCCCCCCTCACCAGTGCACGCCCATCACACCACACCAGCGTGTGCCCACCCCGTGCTCCCAGTGTACACGCAAGGCTGTGTGTCGGTGGCTGTCCTGCGAGGGGGACAGACAGGGCTGGGTGATGCCTGCAGCCCCTCGACACCCCGCACTGATCCTGGCTCTTTCCTCCCCCAGGCCCCAGGAACGTTCTCGCTGCAGACGCCCAAGGATTGTCACGCCATGACTCTGGCTGGTACGGCACCGTCACGGGGCAGCGCGTGGGGACAGGGGACAGCACGGTTCGCTCAACCCCATGAACCCAACCCTGACACCTACCCTATGCCAGGGCACCCCTGGTTTGAGTGGGGCCCCATCCAAACCACCCTGGGGATGGCTCTGCCCCGGGGCTAACCCCTGCCCTGGGATGCTCACGGGGTTAACACACCAGGACTGACGTAACCCACGTGGCCACGAGTAAAGCACCCCACCTCTGCGTGCCTCAGTTTCCCTTTGTACACCTTGCTTCCCCCGCCCAGATCACCTTGTTTGCGATATCTGGGCAAACTTCGGTGCCAGCCCCTGTCCCAGCCCTTCCCTGGCCCGTGGCAGCCCCGGNTGGGTCCCGGCACGTCAGCCCGTCTGCTTGTGGTCTGGCAAGCGGCGAGCTGAGGACCGGGGCTCTCTGGACACAAGTGAGGGCAGCAGCAAGGGTGGCCTCCGTTCACAGCGCAGGCTGAGCACAGGGGTTGCACTTGTCCGTGGGGGGTGCGGGCGTGTGCGCATGTGCACGTGTGCGCGCACGCTGCTCCCGGCACATGTGTGCACACATGTGCGTTGTGCAAGCGTCGGGCAGCCCAGAGCGGGGACGGGCTGTGTGTGCCAGCGAACCCCACCGCCTGCTGCCATCGTCCCCGTGGGTGCCCGTCCCACCACCACCTGCCCACCACATCACCCCAGTGCACACCCATCCCACCAGCACGTACCCATCACAACACACCAGCGCGTGCCCGGTCCGAAAGCACGTACCCATCACACCACAGCACGTGTGTGCCCCCCTCACCAGTGCACGCCCATCACACCACACCAGCGTGTGCCCACCCCGTGCTCCCAGTGTACACGCAAGGCTGTGTGTCGGTGGCTGTCCTGCGAGGGGGACAGACAGGGCTGGGTGATGCCTGCAGCCCCTCGACACCCCGCACTGATCCTGGCTCTTTCCTCCCCCAGGCCCCAGGAACGTTCTCGCTGCAGACGCCCAAGGATTGTCACGCCATGACTCTGGCTGGTACGGCACCGTCACGGGGCAGCGCGTGGGGACAGGGGACAGCACGGTTCGCTCAACCCCATGAACCCAACCCTGACACCTACCCTATGCCAGGGCACCCCTGGTTTGAGTGGGGCCCCATCCAAACCACCCTGGGGATGGCTCTGCCCCGGGGCTAACCCCTGCCCTGGGATGCTCACGGGGTTAACACACCAGGACTGACGTAACCCACGTGGCCACGAGTAAAGCACCCCACCTCTGCGTGCCTCAGTTTCCCTTTGTACACCTTGCTTCCCCCGCCCAGATCACCTTGTTTGCGATATCTGGGCAAACTTCGGTGCCAGCCCCTGTCCCAGCCCTTCCCTGGCCCGTGGCAGCCCCGGATGCGTGGCAGGAGCCCCCAACCCCTCTGACCCCAATCCCACCATCTCTTCCCAGCTTACAAAGAGAAGATGAAGGAGCTGCCTCTCGTCTCCCTCTTTTGCTCCTGTTTCCTCTCGGACCCCCTGAACAAGCCGGCGTACACNGCAGCCCAGAGCGGGGACGGGCTGTGTGTGCCAGCGAACCCCACCGCCTGCTGCCATCGTCCCCGTGGGTGCCCGTCCCACCACCACCTGCCCACCACATCACCCCAGTGCACACCCATCCCACCAGCACGTACCCATCACAACACACCAGCGCGTGCCCGGTCCGAAAGCACGTACCCATCACACCACAGCACGTGTGTGCCCCCCTCACCAGTGCACGCCCATCACACCACACCAGCGTGTGCCCACCCCGTGCTCCCAGTGTACACGCAAGGCTGTGTGTCGGTGGCTGTCCTGCGAGGGGGACAGACAGGGCTGGGTGATGCCTGCAGCCCCTCGACACCCCGCACTGATCCTGGCTCTTTCCTCCCCCAGGCCCCAGGAACGTTCTCGCTGCAGACGCCCAAGGATTGTCACGCCATGACTCTGGCTGGTACGGCACCGTCACGGGGCAGCGCGTGGGGACAGGGGACAGCACGGTTCGCTCAACCCCATGAACCCAACCCTGACACCTACCCTATGCCAGGGCACCCCTGGTTTGAGTGGGGCCCCATCCAAACCACCCTGGGGATGGCTCTGCCCCGGGGCTAACCCCTGCCCTGGGATGCTCACGGGGTTAACACACCAGGACTGACGTAACCCACGTGGCCACGAGTAAAGCACCCCACCTCTGCGTGCCTCAGTTTCCCTTTGTACACCTTGCTTCCCCCGCCCAGATCACCTTGTTTGCGATATCTGGGCAAACTTCGGTGCCAGCCCCTGTCCCAGCCCTTCCCTGGCCCGTGGCAGCCCCGGATGCGTGGCAGGAGCCCCCAACCCCTCTGACCCCAATCCCACCATCTCTTCCCAGCTTACAAAGAGAAGATGAAGGAGCTGCCTCTCGTCTCCCTCTTTTGCTCCTGTTTCCTCTCGGACCCCCTGAACAAGCCGGCGTACACGTATGAAGGTAGGGGCCTGCTGCCCACCCACAGCTGAGGGGTGCATGAGCGGAGGGAGCTGCGGGGGGCTGCAGACCGCCCTTGCCACGAGTGGGGTCCCTCTCAAACCGAGAGAGGTAGCTCCACGGTTTGCTGGCGCCGGCTGGAAGCAGGGCGCTGGGTTGGGGGGTGCTCGGGCAGCCCCCCTCTGCCGTGGCTCCACTGCATGAAGCGCTGGGCGTGGGCTCGGTATTTTTAGGAAGGTGGCGATGGGTGATTCAGATTGATTCATGTCCAGAGGCGACAGTGGTGGCAGAGGGGGATGCCCAGCCTTGGGGCGTTCCTCCTGGATAGCTGGGGGAGGATCCGCAGCTGGGAAGGGGCTTCATGGCCCCATTCCCAGTCCCTGAAGCAGGGCTGAATGCTACCCTGCTTGCTTGCCTCTTCTTAGGGGGGATGTCCAGCCTCTCATCTCACCCAAATATTCCCAGCTCAGCCTCCTTCATGGGTGTCTTGGAGTCCCTGCCCCAACCCGTGACATTGGGGCTGAATGACATGGGTGCACTCAAGGTGTGGGGATTTGGCTGAAACCAGTGGAGATCGAGGAAGGTGGTGGCGCATGGGTGGGCCACGGGTGTGGGACCTCAGGATGGTTTGCCCGAAGCGGTGGGATGCGCCCGTGTCAGCAGTCAAGCCATGCCCGTCTCCCAGCAGACACGGTAGACCTCACCTGGTGCGTCATCTCCGACATGGAAGTCATCGAGCTCAACAAGCGGACCTCAGGGCAGTCCTTTGAGGTCATCCTGAAGCCCCCCTCGTTCGATGGCATTCCTGAGTTCAACGCCTCCCTGCCCCGGCGGCGTGACCCGTCCCTGGAGGAGATCCAGAAGAAGCTGGAGGCGGCGGAGGAGAGGAGGAAGGTAGGTCTGGCAGCTCGTGTGCGGCAGTGCCGCATGGGGACGTGCCATGGGGACACGCAACCTTGCCCTCGGGGTGCTCGTTCAGCAAGGTACACCCAGTTTTGGGGATGCCGCTGAGTTCAGAGAGGGTGGTTTTGGCCAGGAGGAGAAGGGACCTCGTGGTCCCCATGGCCATCATGTCCTCTTTGCCTGTGCAGTACCAAGAGGCTGAGCTGCTGAAGCATCTGGCAGAGAAGCGGGAGCACGAGCGGGAGGTTATCCAAAAGGCCATCGAGGAGAACAACAACTTTATCAAAATGGCCAAAGAGAAGCTGGCGCAGAAGATGGAGTCCAACAAGGAGAACCGTGAGGCCCATTTAGCGGCCATGCTGGAGCGCTTGCAGGAGAAGGTGAGACCCCAGTGAGGAAGGAGGGGGGACGTGCTGGGACACTGGTCCAAGAGGGTGTCACAGGGCACTTGGGCACCCTGCATGGTTCTTGGGTGGCATTACCCCTGGGGACACCACAAAAGTGGGGGCCCCCTCTTCCCTTCCCACCATGCAGCAACTCCCAAATGCAACACCCCACCAGGGTGGGAGGTCATGCTCGGGGACCCACCAAGCCTGACATGTCTGAAGGCTCACGAGCGGTCAGCGGGTGGAAAGCTGGGACCCATATCTTGTCCACAGACATACAAAGCCTTTGCTTTCCCCATGTCCCACCATAAGGGCCTTGAACCACCACTTGCAATTTTTCCGCTTCCCGGGTGGCAGATCTTCCCCTGGTCCCTTCCCCAGAGGCCGTGGAGCCGTCAGCTCCCCGTTGGAGAGCTGGAGGGGTCCATGCTGCTGTGCTAGGAGATGCTTCCACCCTGCCAGCCTGTGCAGACCTCTTCTCTCTCCCCGAAGCAGGTCTGTTCCCAACCTCAGCACGGAAGGTCCCACCCTCACCACCTCCAGCTCCCTCCAAAACATCCCTTCTGCAAGGAGCTCGCCCAGTGCCCTTCTCCAAACGCCTCAGCTAGCCTTGGGTCAGAGGCAGAGAGCACGAGATAATGAAGGACAATCCGAGCTAACCCCATCTCCTTGGGGCTCCCGGTCCATCCCGTCTGGTTGACGTCTACCTCCTAGATAGAGGGCAAGGACAATCTGTCCCTCTGTGCCTCTACAGTCCTTAAAACACCCCAGGGGAGGAGAGGACGCTGTTGACCCATCGGTGGTGTCCCTCGGGGGACGAACCTCACGAACGCCCTCGTGCCTTCGAACCCCTCCGATGCCGCTGGCCCGCCCGTGGGAACCTCGAAGTCCATCCAGCTAATGCATGTCCCCCCTCCTCCTTCCCTCCTACCCCCCCTCCCACAGGACAAACATGCGGAAGAAGTGAGGAAAAACAAGGAGCTCAAGGAAGAAGCCTCCAGGTAAAGAGGCGATGGTTGGACTGACAGCTCCAGGGAGGTGGCAGAGGCCGCCGCAGCGCAAGGTCGGATGGTGGAAGGGTGGACGTTCCTCTGCTTTCTTTGTTCGTGAATGTAAAGAGTTGACCAGTGAAGCCATCCTATTCGTTTCGGGGAGGGTGGGGAGGGAGGAGAAAGGAGGGAGGGTGGGCGGGTGGGTGCCGGCTTCGGGATGCCCACCTCCTTGGTGGGTCTCACGAGCCGCCCGTCAAACAGGTCCAGAGGAGACAACCGAGAGCTGGCGAAGTGGAGGAGGTGGCCCCCCTGGGGAAAAGCCAGGGGGGACGGAGCTGGTGGGGAGGGAAGAAGGGGGGGAATGTGCGTTGTGTGTGATTTTAATTTAGTGCTGGGCAGGCAGGGCGGGTAGGTGAGCATCCCTCCGTCTTCATTCTTCTCCTCCATCCCAGCCCATCGATGGGCAGCGGCATCTCTTGGTGTCACTCCCTCCCTTTTTTCTGCCTGCACTCAGGGCCTCTTGCCCGAAGCGGGTGTTATTTGCCCATAGACCTTACAGAACCATTTTGGGGAAGGGAGAGAAGACACCCCTCCCACTGGAGATGGTCAGAGAGCGGGGCTCGCTCGCTCCGAAGGCTTTATCCGGCTGTAGCAGATGCTGATGATCCTTTACAAGGGTGAAATTGAAAAGCTCCGTGACTTCCCAAAGAGCTGCTTTTTTTGTAAGAACCTCCTGAGAATCATCTTTGTGGGAACTCTTGGATAAAATCCCCTTTCCTGGTGCAGAGCAGCTGGAAAGCCATCAGCTTTTGAGGGTGGTTATTTGAAAAGAGAGATCACCCCCGCGGAGAGCAAAAGCGGGAGAGGAAAACAGGGAAGGGCTGTGGAAACTGTGATGGAAGGGATGGGGAAAAACAAGAGGGAAAGAGGGGCTGGAGGAGCCCAGGCTGGAGAGCCAGAGGTGGGATGGAGACGCCTCTCGGGAGAGCAGGAGAAGACAATGACCACAGGGAGCCCTGGGCATGGTGATGGCACCTCCTGGTGACACGGGGGCAATAGGAAAACCAGTTTGGGACCACACCAACAGCTTGTGACCAGCCCAGGAGGTGCTTTCTGGGAGCTGCTGTGCAATCCCCTGGGTGGTCTTTGCCTCCAGGGAGGGTGAGAGGAGCAGAGGGGTTGCAGTGAGATCCTTCCCAGTGGGAGAAGGTAGAGAGTTCACTTTCTGCCAGGGAGGGGTGGCGGTGGCTCCTCCTCTCCAGTTGCCAGCAGGCAGCGGTCCCAGTGCCATGATGCCCTGGCACCTCATCAGCCTCCAACCCTGATGATAACAGAGGGTTTGGTCTCCACTATGGCCAGATAGGGCTTTCCAAGCTCTGATTCAGGTCTGGAAGGAGCCACGCCTCTTCACTTGTGCCGCAAAATGCTCTCCCGGACCCCAGCACCCGGGGGTGGGGGACCAGCCCGGGGAGGGGAACGCGGGAGATCGTGGTGGGTGAAGGAGATGGAGGGGGCTGTTCTAGCTGTGGCACGAGCTGTCCTTTTTTTGTATACAACGATTGTAAATAAACTGCCTTGGCATTTCTTTTGTTTTCTCATGATCCGTGCAGTGTCTTGTGCGTGGTTTATTTTTAGAGGAGGGGCATCCCAGTGTCGCTTGCACTGGGAAGGAGAAAGGGACTTGGCGGGGAAATCAGGGTGGAATGCAGTATGTGCATCAGGGGGATGGTTCTATTCCACCCCCATGCCCCAAACAACCCCAGCCTGGTGGGACTGCAGCAGATTTGGACTCCTTTGGCCCTCCAGCACCACCACCCCCTTGTACCCAGCCGTGCAGCTCAAGCGCACGCCGTGCATGCTCTGGGGCATGCAGAGGTGATGGTGTCCCACCTCGGACCTGGAGCAGGGAGCTGGAGCCAAATTTCAACCATGTGCTAAGAGATGAGTTGGCCGGCATGGTGAGGAAGCACAGAGGAAGATGGACATGTGCTGAGTTCTGCGCTGAGGCCAGATGACCCGTCAGTCTATCCACAGAGTAGACAAAGGCAAAACGTCATGTCCTCAATGCCAGGAGAGGAGCTGGGGGGGTTTCTTCTTCTCCAGCCCTACGGAGAAAGTGGTACCAATTCCTCTCCCATCTTTGTTCAGCCTGAGAGAGGTGATAGCATCAAAATTTAGGACCAGCCTCTGAGAGAGGCCAAGTGTTCATTCCTCCTAGGCCAAGGAGATCCTCCCTGACCTGGTCCTCCCTGATGTGGGCTGAGGAGGTTCCTTCTGACCCCGGGAAGCCTTGGAAGATGCGTTTCCAAGCAAGCAGCTGGCGGTCCCATGGGTGCGCGATTCGCTGTCAACATTAAGACAAATCCCAGGAGGGGTTTCAGAACTCCCTGTGAACACCACAGCCACGCTCAGGGGTTCCCATCATGCTCAGACGCAACGCCGAAGCAGCCATATCAAAAGGGACCACACAAAAAGGACATGGAGTCAGTGTTGAGGTGGCAGAGTCCACAACGGTCATATGAACTGGTGGGATGTGATTTAGCAACTCCCAAAAGTCACATGGGAGAGGATCTGGGGTGAGCAGAAGAGCTTGTTATACCCAAGAAGGCAGGGGAAGCCATAGGCTCAAGAAGTCAAGACGCATACACCTACTACAGGTGACGGCAACTACAGTCTTGAAGCTGGCCATCAGCAGACTTGTAGGAGCTGGATAAACCTTCAGCAAATAAAATACTGCTCTGTTAGGTATACTGTATCTGAATAAACAAAGAATAATGAAATACGTTGTTCTGCCCCGAGACTCTGTGCCATAGCCCACAAAGGCATGCGTGTTGATGGGCATGAAGGGATGCAGGAACCATGACACAATGGAAAGGGGCACCCAAGCCAGGCTGAGGATGAAGAAAATAGGGAGAGACTAAAAGACCTTCCTCTAAAGAGCCTTAAAAAGCACCCGGAAGCTTTGAGGAGGCGAGCAGAGAAATGGAGAGCAGAGCCAGGGGAGCACAGCTTTCCCTCGGAACAAGCCAGCGGGTATTGGGGGGAAAAATGGGGCGCCAGGCTAAGGATATGATTACAGGGGCACAGCTGACGGCATCAACACCATCAGGAGGAGACTGTTTGGAGGAGGCCATCTGAAGAGGATCAGGTGAGTCAAAACCAGGCAAAGTGTGATGCTGACAGTGTCAGGATGCACACCCTAAAAACTCCCGCCTCTCCAGGCACCAGGAGCAGAAACCCAACCCACCCATAACCACCTG
The DNA here is from genome assembly GCA_013398225.1 of Steatornis caripensis. Taxonomy (NCBI): domain Eukaryota; kingdom Metazoa; phylum Chordata; class Aves; order Caprimulgiformes; family Steatornithidae; genus Steatornis; species Steatornis caripensis. The sequence continues at coordinate 69,559 of VZSC01000551.1, forward strand.
CATCTCAGATCATCCTGCTCCATGGTCTGAATCCTGATGAACATGATCAACACTCCAGCAAGGCTTCGAGGACTCATTTTTCTCCCCTTACTGTCAAGGGGGAGAGATGACGACGGCTTAGGCTAAAGAGAGAGGTGAGCTGGATCTTCCTCCTGCATCCAGATTTTTGTCCATCACAGAGGTTCTCTTCAGATAATCCTCTCCTTAAACTGATAAAGTTTTAGTCTCTTTTCCAGGCTTTTCAGTATTGCGANGAGCATCCCTCCGTCTTCATTCTTCTCCTCCATCCCAGCCCATCGATGGGCAGCGGCATCTCTTGGTGTCACTCCCTCCCTTTTTTCTGCCTGCACTCAGGGCCTCTTGCCCGAAGCGGGTGTTATTTGCCCATAGACCTTACAGAACCATTTTGGGGAAGGGAGAGAAGACACCCCTCCCACTGGAGATGGTCAGAGAGCGGGGCTCGCTCGCTCCGAAGGCTTTATCCGGCTGTAGCAGATGCTGATGATCCTTTACAAGGGTGAAATTGAAAAGCTCCGTGACTTCCCAAAGAGCTGCTTTTTTTGTAAGAACCTCCTGAGAATCATCTTTGTGGGAACTCNAGGAAAAACAAGGAGCTCAAGGAAGAAGCCTCCAGGTAAAGAGGCGATGGTTGGACTGACAGCTCCAGGGAGGTGGCAGAGGCCGCCGCAGCGCAAGGTCGGATGGTGGAAGGGTGGACGTTCCTCTGCTTTCTTTGTTCGTGAATGTAAAGAGTTGACCAGTGAAGCCATCCTATTCGTTTCGGGGAGGGTGGGGAGGGAGGAGAAAGGAGGGAGGGTGGGCGGGTGGGTGCCGGCTTCGGGATGCCCACCTCCTTGGTGGGTCTCACGAGCCGCCCGTCAAACAGGTCCAGAGGAGACAACCGAGAGCTGGCGAAGTGGAGGAGGTGGCCCCCCTGGGGAAAAGCCAGGGGGG
>VZSC01000551.1:70694-86839 GCA_013398225.1 Steatornis caripensis
GGAACGCGGGAGATCGTGGTGGGTGAAGGAGATGGAGGGGGCTGTTCTAGCTGTGGCACGAGCTGTCCTTTTTTTGTATACAACGATTGTAAATAAACTGCCTTGGCATTTCTTTTGTTTTCTCATGATCCGTGCAGTGTCTTGTGCGTGGTTTATTTTTAGAGGAGGGGCATCCCAGTGTCGCTTGCACTGGGAAGGAGAAAGGGACTTGGCGGGGAAATCAGGGTGGAATGCAGTATGTGCATCAGGGGGATGGTTCTATTCCACCCCCATGCCCCAAACAACCCCAGCCTGGTGGGACTGCAGCAGATTTGGACTCCTTTGGCCCTCCAGCACCACCACCCCCTTGTACCCAGCCGTGCAGCTCAAGCGCACGCCGTGCATGCTCTGGGGCATGCAGAGGTGATGGTGTCCCACCTCGGACCTGGAGCAGGGAGCTGGAGCCAAATTTCAACCATGTGCTAAGAGATGAGTTGGCCGGCATGGTGAGGAAGCACAGAGGAAGATGGACATGTGCTGAGTTCTGCGCTGAGGCCAGATGACCCGTCAGTCTATCCACAGAGTAGACAAAGGCAAAATGTCATGTCCTCAATGCCAGGAGAGGAGCTGGGGGGGTTTCTTCTTCTCCAGCCCTACGGAGAAAGTGGTACCAATTCCTCTCCCATCTTTGTTCAGCCTGAGAGAGGTGATAGCATCAAAATTTAGGACCAGCCTCTGAGAGAGGCCAAGTGTTCATTCCTCCTAGGCCAAGGAGATCCTCCCTGACCTGGTCCTCCCTGATGTGGGCTGAGGAGGTTCCTTCTGACCCCGGGAAGCCTTGGAAGATGCGTTTCCAAGCAAGCAGCTGGCGGTCCCATGGGTGCGCGATTCGCTGTCAACATTAAGACAAATCCCAGGAGGGGTTTCAGAACTCCCTGTGAACACCACAGCCACGCTCAGGGGTTCCCATCATGCTCAGACGCAACGCCGAAGCAGCCATATCAAAAGGGACCACACAAAAAGGACATGGAGTCAGTGTTGAGGTGGCAGAGTCCACAAGGGTCATATGAACTGGTGGGATGTGATTTAGCAACTCCCAAAAGTCACATGGGAGAGGATCTGGGGTGAGCAGAAGAGCTTGTTATACCCAAGAAGGCAGGGGAAGCCATAGGCTCAAGAAGTCAAGACGCATACACCTACTACAGGTGACGGCAACTACAGTCTTGAAGCTGGCCATCAGCAGACTTGTAGGAGCTGGATAAACCTTCAGCAAATAAAATACTGCTCTGTTAGGTATACTGTATCTGAATAAACAAAGAATAATGAAATACGTTGTTCTGCCCCGAGACTCTGTGCCATAGCCCACAAAGGCATGCGTGTTGATGGGCATGAAGGGATGCAGGAACCATGACACAATGGAAAGGGGCACCCAAGCCAGGCTGAGGATGAAGAAAATAGGGAGAGACTAAAAGACCTTCCTCTAAAGAGCCTTAAAAAGCACCCGGAAGCTTTGAGGAGGCGAGCAGAGAAATGGAGAGCAGAGCCAGGGGAGCACAGCTTTCCCTCGGAACAAGCCAGCGGGTATTGGGGGGAAAAATGGGGCGCCAGGCTAAGGATATGATTACAGGGGCACAGCTGACGGCATCAACACCATCAGGAGGAGACTGTTTGGAGGAGGCCATCTGAAGAGGATCAGGTGAGTCAAAACCAGGCAAAGTGTGATGCTGACAGTGTCAGGATGCACACCCTAAAAACTCCCGCCTCTCCAGGCACCAGGAGCAGAAACCCAACCCACCCATAACCACCTGCATCTCAGATCATCCTGCTCCATGGTCTGAATCCTGATGAACATGATCAACACTCCAGCAAGGCTTCGAGGACTCATTTTTCTCCCCTTACTGTCAAGGGGGAGAGATGACGACGGCTTAGGCTAAAGAGAGAGGTGAGCTGGATCTTCCTCCTGCATCCAGATTTTTGTCCATCACAGAGGTTCTCTTCAGATAATCCTCTCCTTAAACTGATAAAGTTTTAGTCTCTTTTCCAGGCTTTTCAGTATTGCGATTTAGAATAGCTCATGTTTAACTTCCCTGTACTTCTCCCTCCTCAGCTCTTTCTCTCCATCCCCAAGACGTTTGAAGATCCAGTCCTCTGGCCATCGATACCTCACCAAGGATTACAGGATGACCATCACTCCAGGAGCCCTTTCGTGCATTTCCTTCAGTCTCAGTTCAGATGCCTTTCCCAGCCATAGGACTGGAGACCCGCAGAGCATGGGCTGGTGGCCCTCATAAACCTTCTCTGTCTCCAGTAGATACACGGAGTCCTGATCATCCCATGGACGGAAATACTTGCATTGACCTAACACGTCAGACGGAAACTGTCCTGGGACCTTCCTCTGTCTTGGGTAGCTGTGAGCCAAAACAACACCGGCTTGTATAGCTGTACCCCAAGCAAGATACACACACGAAGTTCAGCAGCAGCCAGCAGCCAGATCCAGCCACTGCTCTGCAGCAGGGATATTGCACATCCACGTGCTTAGGGGTCTGCAGGGTTGTCTGTGGCCACGCACGGGACCCAGCGGGGTGTCTGCCTCGTGGCTGCACTCAATGAGGCTCTGTGAATACAATTTCCTGCTCCGCATCACTTCAGACAGTGCTGTAATGGGGTCAGTCAAATTAACGAGGCAAGGGTTGGTTTGAGTGTGAAGGGGAAGAGTGGAAGAAGGAGCCAGGCTCGCAGTCGGGAGCCCTGTCCTGGGGTGAGTCAGACACACTTTCCTCCCCCAGCGCAGGACCGACTGTACGGGGTCGTTTGATGGGGCCTATTTAGTTTCTTGCTTAGCCACAGTTCTGTGTCTTGCCCAAAGCCTGGTACCCAGCAGATGCCTGGATCACCTTCCTCCAGGGAAAGCCAGCATGGTTGCCAGCCCCATAGTGATGGAGAGGCAGGGGAGGTATCTTCATGTCCTGTTCCCTATCAGCTATGGGGCATGAGCATCCAGGAGGCCAGGCTTAGCCTTCTTTTTCTGCAGGAGAGCTGCAGACCATGGACCCACTTCTCCTCCCTCATCCCTGGGAGGAACTCAAGCATCCTCTGGCTGGATTTGGGGCTCACAGTGATGAGACTCAGGCTGGTCTTAGCCTTGCTGGTGTACCAAATACCTTCATCTCACTACGCAGAGCCACTCGAGATGCTTACAGACTTTCCCACCTGGTTCCCAAGGGCCCTGTGTCCTGTGGGTCCCATGTCACCTCTGCCCACCCCACGTGCCAGCCTCTGATAGCCCACAAGTCTCAAATGGCAGAAGACATCCACACCCGGGTGAGGAGTTGGAGGTCAGAGCCTCACACCTGGGCATCCTGCATCAAACATCAGAAAGGAGGTGATGGAGGCCAGGTCCTTGCCTTGCATGGTGGTGCCTTCTCCTGAAGCACCATCCCACAGGCACAGCCAGGGCATACAACGGGAAAGCACAAAACGAAGGTTTGGTGCCTTCAAGGAACCTTCCGAGGAGACATTTCATGGCTGAGATCTGGAGAGACCTTCTGCACCTGATCCCACCTCTGCTGTTTGAAAAGCCGGATGCAATCCCACCCCTAAGTCCAAGCCCAAGCAAGACCTGCGCTATGAGTTGCACCTCCTGGGCATCAGAGGATGCCTGGGTGTCCTTCAGAGGACATCATGACAGGCGCCACACAGTTGCTGACCCGCACATGGGGAAACAAGTGCCCATTGCTGCAGAGTGACAGGTAACAACAGATCAGCGCATGTAGAGAAACAGCATCCTGGAAGTGCCTCCAGGATGTCAAGTGAAGAGGTAGATCTTCCTGCCACCAACCTGCTGCTGGGCTCTGGAAGCTTGTCCTGGCTCGTGTGTCATTGACACTGTGCAGGGACAATTCTGCCATTTTATGTCCTTCCTCCAGTCCGTAGCCTCCTGCTGGTTTCTCAGACATCACAAATTTGGGCAAGGTACCTCCCACTCACTCGTGGGAAGCTGGCACTGGTGAGCAAGGAGTGCAGCTGGAGCACTGGGTGTCGTAACTAGCTGGGGCTTCTGCGGGGAACCAGGAGAGTGATTAAAGCTATTCAAGGGCAAGGATGCCAACTGAACTCCAAAGCAGCATGAAAAATGTGTTATTCTGTCTGCTCCTCCAGTGTGCTGACTGTGTGTGCGTGAGAAGCTGTTTGGGCAAGGTGGAGGAGACACGTCTGAAGGAGAACGATTCATCTTCGACAGTGTACAAGGCACGTAGCGTGTGTCCAGTATGAGCCTCGTAACTGCAGGGGAGTTTTGGGGTGCAGAATCTTGCAGAGCCAACCACATCAGTAATGCCACAGAAGGCCAAGATTGCCGCAATCATGACATCAGACATAACAAATTTAGATGTTAGGAGGACATTCTTCATGACGAGGGTGGTGAGACCCCTGGCACAGGTTGCCCAGAGAAGCTGTGGCTGCCCCCTCCCTGGAAGTGTTCAAGGCCAGGTTGGATGGGGCTTTGAGCCACCTGGGCTGGTGGAAGGGGTCCCTGCCCATGGCATGGGGTTGGAACAAGATGGTCTTTAAGGTCCCTTCCAACCCAAACCATTCTATGATTCTATGAAATTTGAGTATGTATGTAGCAGAATTGGGACCAATAAGGAAAAAAATAATTAGGGGCAGATTGGGCTGATAAAAATAGATGCTAAGGTAGACACAGAAAAAAAAGAGGAATATGTTATGAAACCAGGTAAGGAACACAGGAGGATGGGATCTTTCAGTGGTCGGAGGATGGATGCCTACAGATGGTGGTGACACTGACCTGGGGACCCAACTGCACGGGGTGCCCTTGGACAACATGCTGGACTCTCCATCAGGGCTGTGTCCAAAAGACTTAGCACAAGGGAATAGAAAGGGAAACACTTGCACCCTGGTATGAATAGTTGCGAGGAGGGAGGGATGGTAAAACTGTAATTCAGCAGTCATAGTGTGTGATTTATAAGGTTTAAGAGTGATACCTTTATCAGATCATAGATTAATAACGTTTTTGTGATCGTTAATTAGGTTGTTGCTTATTCAAGTGGTTTATTAGTCTCTTAGTAGGGTATTGCTTAACCAGGGAACCTCTTTTGAATGCCTGCAGAAGAGGGACGGTCAGGTCCTGAAGCAACGGCATTATACCAGAGGTGCACGTGCCGCGAGGCAGGAAAGCTCTACCCCCACTGCTGGTAGCGCCCAGGTGTTCATCGCAAGTGATGGTACAACAGCAGCGCAGACCAGCCCATTGCAGCTCCCACACACCATCAGATATGTCTTGGGGACATCCCCCAAGGAAGATTACCAAGGCAAACCGAGCGGAGGGAAAGACAAATAACAATGCTTTAAAATCTTGGGGATGTTACTTTGTAGGGTGCTTGGAAGGTGATTTCTCTGCTTGATTTGCCCATGAAAAATGATGTTGCAGGCAAAATATAGTCCGAAATAATGTCAAAGCTACAGAAAGCATCGAGTGCGAGGCAAGTAGTTGGGAGGGTGGTGCTCTGCCTCTAATACGCCTGCCTTTCCCCTTCGCTGAACCCTCTTTGAACTCATCTGCGCACACGAAACAGGAAAAAGGTAATCTAATTAAATATTCATCACCAAACGCAGTTGGGGCTGAGGCCAAGTCCCAGCCTCCACCCCTTGATCCTGCGAGGAGGCAAAGTCAGGAAAAAAAGGAGGATCCCTTGCTGCAACTACAAATGGAAAATTAAAAGACAGCAACAGTGAATCTTCTTTATCCAGAGTAAGGCAGTAAAAAAAAGACTTAAAGTCATGTTTGATCACTCCTCCAGACCACTTTTAGGGTGGATAAAAAAATTAATCAGAATTTCTTTGCCAGAGAAGGGACAGAGAGGTGAAAACGGGATGGCAAATGGAAAACCTTTCGCATTTTTTATTTTTAAGTCGTTTTATTTGGAGTATTATTATCACAGCTTGCTAATGTCCATGTTTAACACGATCCCTGCCAGAGAAGGTGAGTGCCGCTGCAGACCTTCCTGCTCGTTTGCCCATGATGCCGTCCCTGGGCGACGCACGCTGCCTCTCCTGGCTTTCCTCCGGGCCACCAGCACCTTGGAGCCACCCTAGCACATCCCTCGGGTGACAGTGGTGGGTCTTCAGTACCAAATATATATGAGTTGATGTGAACACAGAAACTCTGATGAGATCAGAGAGATGCTCATCTTACGATACAAGAATTGGTCCGTCACATCCCACATGGAAAACACATACGGGTTTGTTTTTCTTCACTTCTCTCTAAAATACCGTTGGGTTGGTAGCCAGAGCATCCAATCCAACGTCTCCATTCAACGTAAGCTCCAGCCTCAGTGTGTGGCTGACTCCCATCGCCCAGTCAAAGCTATCAACTGGACTCAGTTTCAAGCCTTGGGAATGCCCAAGCCTGCCAAGGACGGCTGCTACCGAGTGAAATGGAAAGCCACGTGCTTGTCTTTGCAAAGACCTTCTCAGAAATCACCCCCGTGTTTTCAGGAGAGTTTTCACCACACAAACACTTGTTGAAGGTCTTGACACCTCTGCTGTTGGTTCAGTTCTCTCAATAGCAAACAGGCAGCAATAGACATGGGGGCTTGATCCTTCCAGGATCCCCAGCATCAGTTTTTTGCTCACAGCGAGCTATTTCCGGCCCTCTGTTCCCAGCAATCAATGTGAGATGAAATGAAGAACATCCCAAGCTCCTTCATGGGAAGAGGTGGGGCCGGAAACTGCGTGGTCGAATCATCATGACCACCTTCCTCAGGGAGTAGTAGTCTGTGTCCTTCCACGAGTACCACACGATACCGTCCGGCCCCAGGATCTTGCGGTTTTTAATGGAGTATCGGCCGCCCTGTGATGCAGAGAAAGAAGGATGGTCAGGCATGGGAAACACGGGGAAGTGTCATCCAGATGGGAGCGTCAGAAAACCAACAGCTCTGAAACACTGGAGTAAAGAGCTTAACGATGATGTGGTCAAAAGAACATGTAAAGCCCAACATTTTTCATATGGTCCCAACAGAGCCGGCATCCATCCGTCTCAGGCTGTGTGAGTCACCCATACCACAAGTTTCCACCATGCTGTCCCAAACCCCAGCGCGCAGCAGTGGCTTAACACTTGTGTCTGGCCCATGGCACTGAAAAGGCTGGGCTGCCTTGGTGCCCAGCATTCATTTTTCCTCATTTTGTTCCCTCCCTGGAAAGCAGAGACTGGTCAAGCCAGGAAGAACTGCTATGATGTGATGACCACAGCCTCCTCCCAGCCCTGGACCTCGTGTGGTAACATCTGCATCCTCCTCCCTCCATTTTACCTTGTAGTACATCCCATTGAGGTCGGAGAAAAAGCACCGGTTGGAGAAGAAGCATCTTGCGTCCTCACCCCTCCACCTTACCTTGTAGTACACCCCGTTGAGGTTAGAGAAAAAGCACTGGTGGTACCACCAGCCTCCATGGGAAATCTCGGCGCAGATATTCCCCGAGTCAGGTGTGCTGAAGCTCCTCTTGTTGTGGTACCAGGCAAAGGAATCCTCCACTGTCCCACTGAACCCGTCCACGTGCAGGCGGTAATCGTTTGCCTCGTCCTCAATGCTGCAAGCAACAAAGGTGGGACTATTTAATGGGGAGTGTTTGAGTCTCCTTTCCAACCTGAATAGTGCATTCCTGGTGTGGACACCTAGCAATCATCGAGCTGCTCTGGCCAGCCTCCCTGCTATGATTCATCACCTCTAAAAGCCAAAGATGTTGTGTTTTTCCCTTCTGTGGGATGTGCATGATTTTGTCATGACTCAAGGAGCTTGTTATAGGGCTGAGCCGAGCAGGCCGTGACTCTAAAACCACAATAAAGGACTACGGTAGCTTTGGCAAGACAGTCCCTCTAATTACACAGCATCGCCTCCTCTCCACATAACAAGCATCCTGTTCTTCACCTAGTCTGAGCTAATTATTAAACTGCCCCTGGGCTAGCAAAGGCTGAAGATCACTGCCATTACACGTGACGTCTGACGAGAAAATTCGGGGTGACCATTCAGAGCGTGCATTTTCTAGTGGAGGATGCTCCACAGCACATTCAGGCAATGGGACATTTTTTCCAACAGTTTCAGCAGTTTTGGGGTCTACTCAAAGCCCTCAGGCTTCAAGTGTCCATAAGGTGCAGCGCTCCCTTGGACATCCTCCCATGGCGGATTACTTCACAGTCACCCGCAAGCATTTCCATTGGAGACAGGGAAGGAGTTCATCTGGGACAGTCTAGACAGACTTGATCACACCTGATTAAGAAAGGATGTGGCTGATGTGATACGGAAAAATAAAACACCAGAGGACAGGAAGGGCTCTAGACACTAAAGGACATTACATCAGGCCCAGCAAGTAAAAGCCATGAGTAAAGAGGGTAAAAACCAAAACACAACTCTAAACTAGGTTGATGGTGGAGGACTTGCCCAGCAAGACCACAAGATTCAAAATCCTGATTTTGAGACAGAGTTCAACAATTTTGGCAGAAAAAATAGCCCTAAGCAGCTGGGGACTGTCCATTGGGGCCTAAAGCTCCCTTCCCCCAGGGCTGTGGATGTTGGCCATGTCCCAATGACACTGCATATTCGCTAGCTCACACCTAGACTTCAACCCAGAGCAAAAATTTGTCATCAAATCCAGGTGGCGAAGAAAGGACAGACAGCCTGGGTCCGGTCTGAAAAGATCTCTAGACAGAGTCACCCTTATCGCAACGGGGTTCCTATGCCTGAAGGTCTCCCAGCATTGAACCGGTCACGCCTCTGAGAACGAGGGAAAGCCATCCCACTTTCTACCTGAAGACCTGGTAGAAGGCATGCTTGTGTTTGTTGTTCCAGTCCTCCAGGTCGATGCGCAGAGAGTAGTCCCCTTGGCTTGTCATCTTGTGGATGTTCTCATTGCCCAGCCAGAACTCACCACTGAGGTCCCCAAAGCCCTCTTTGTACTCGTTCCAGGTCCGGTTGAAGTCAACTGAACCATCCTGACGCCTCTGGATGACTGTCCAGCCCCCACCTGCCGGGAGAGAGATAATGTAAAATGGGAATTTCTGGGGAGCATCCAGGGTGTCCCAGACAGACCCCTTCGTGGTGTCACCTCTGAGGATCCATCTGCAGCTCAGCAAGGTATCTTCTTGTCATGCCTCCTCCCACCAAGTGGCAAAATACAGCGTTGGCTGCTTCATGGGGATAAAATGTGATGCTCATCACAGCTCATGGAAAAGGGCTCCCACCTCTCCCATGTTGGTTCATGATGATGTTGACTGTCCCAGATCTTGAGGTGGTTTTAAATGAGAGGGAGCTGATGATAGGTTTTGGGAGGCAAATGTTTTGGGACTGGAACAAACTAGAGATCCTGGAGCCTGGAGTTTATAATGTACTGTTCCTGCAGCACCACAGAGGCACACGAGCTCTCCCAGTATTGTCTCACTGTCTCCATCTGCTCTCCCATCTGTCCAAATCCCTCTCTCCTCTCTCATTTTATTCCAATATTGTAAGCTTGAGGCAGAGGGGGGACGGGACTGGGGCCATCTTTTTATTTGCTGTTTATACAGCCTGTCACTCTACAGTGTCCAAGATTATGTTGGTGGTCATGCAAATAATTGTAATGACAGAGACCACATTGTCTGAACAGCCTGTTTCTTAATCAGCACGTGCATCCCAAAGCCGCAATCACCTCTAGATACTACGATAAGGGAGATGCCTACGTGCGTGGAGCTGAACCCCCTCCTCTAGCATGGGATGTGTTGATGTGACATAGACATCTGAGCTGGAGCAGTTCTGTGGGGCAAGGAAGTGACAATCCACCACTCCATTTCCCTGATTATTGCCGTTATTCTTCCAAAACTCAAGTGTCGTAAACTGATTTTTTTGCTAAGTTTGTGTCTTGGGATGACAGTAGTGTGCTCCATACGGGTATTAGACAGCAAGGGTGTGGGAGGTCACCTGCTCCCTCATTTACACTCAAAAATATCTGTGGGATGGGGCCTACCTGCACATGGGTCGGGGCAATCCCCAGCACAGGTACAGGCTGGGTGGAGAATGGATCGTGAGCAGACCTGAGAAGAAGGACCTGGGAGAGTTGGTTGATGAGAAGCTCAACGTGAGCCAGCAATGAGCGCTCACAGCCCACGAGGCCAACCGTACCCTGGGCTGCATGACCAGCAGTGTGGCCAGTGGGTCGAGGGAGGGATCCTGCCCCTCTGCCCCGCTCTGGTGAGCCCCCCCCAACAGCGCTGTGTCCAGCTCTGAGGCCTCCAACACAAGAAGGGCATGGACCCATGGGAGCAAGGCCAGAGGAGGGCCACGAAGATGGTCAGGGGGCTGGAGCACCTCTGCTATGAAGACAGGCTGAGAGAGTCGGGGTTGCTCAGCCTGGAGAAGAGAAGGCTCTGGGCAGAACTTACAGCAGCCTTCCAGTACCTGAAGGAGCCTACAAGAGAGCTGGGGAGGGACTTTGTACAAGGGCATGGAGTGATAGAATGAGGGGTAATGGTTTTAAACTGAGAGAGGGCAGATTTAGATTCGATATTAGGAAGAAATTCTTCATGATGAGTGTGGCGAGACCCTGGCACAAGTTGCCCAGAGAAGCTGTGGACGCCCCCTCCCTGGCAGTGTTCAAGGCCAGGCTGGACGGGGCTTTGAGCTACCTGGGCTGGTGGAAGGGGTCCCTGCCCATGGCATGGGGTTGGAACTGGTTGGGCTTTAAGGTCCCTTCCAACCCAAACCATTCTGTGATTCTACCTCCTCCCTCCTCAATCCAGCACATCTACAAATAGTGGTTGCCCACACATAGCCCTCAACTACCCAGAGAGGCTCCAGGTACCCTCCTAGTGACCAGCTGCTGCTCCAGAAGGGCTTCTTTTTCCCTAAGCCCTGTGTCATATCCACTTGTGTGTTGCAAGTATCTTGGATGCATGAGGACATCTCAAAGAGCACCGAACGCCTGTATTTAAGCCACTGAACCCCAGCCATAATGTCTGGTTTGAACTACTCATCCAAACCTCTTCTATAGCCAGCAGAGAGAACGAGTCCTCTGTCCCTGGAGAAGAGCCCTTCTGGAGATGCTGCTCTTACTGACTATAAAGTAGCCTCAGAATAACTCAGATATACAACTCTCAGGTTAGACAAATCCCACCCAAAGCTCTGCTGAAAGACGTTGTAGGTGCCTCCTGCAGTACCTTCGGTGTCCATCTCACACAGCACTTCAACAGGCATCCCTCCAAGCAAGGGCATGATGCTGTAGACACCAGATCGCCGGAGTCCGTTGTAGTAAATGGAAGCACAATCGATGGGGCAGTTCCTGGCATGATTCACCTCTGAGCAAGAAAGCAGAGAAACACGGTGTTTAGTGCACAGCATGGAGGAAGGGGCATGCAACAAAACCCAGCATTGTTTCCACGCGATCGCGATGCAGAGCCGGGCAAATAATCCCGGATTAGGAGCTGCTTCTGAAGCTGAAAAACTCTGCAGCACGACGGCTTCGTGCCTGTGCGCGGTGGCTTATTAGCGATAAGGTTTGTTGGCACAGATCCGCACTTAGGGGTGCTGTGGCTGAGGAGTGGTCTTCAGTTCAACAGGTTTTCTTAACGGCAACAGAGGAACGATACGCATTTTGCCAGGCTCACATTAGGTTATATCTCACCTCGAAAAGGCTTATATATTGATAAAGAACAGGCTGGTTCTCCAGCAATGGTCAGTGTAAATAATAGCGGAAGGGTTTTATTCTCCCAGACCGCTGCTGTGTCTTTTGTCATACACAGAAAGGGGATCACAATCATTCTGGAGAACTTAAAGACATTTTTAACTGGGATATGTCAGGTGGGATTTATTTTGCCTGGCATCAGCCATCTATACACACATCGGGCAGGCGGTCTCCGCTACTCCTAAGAGACTTCTGCAGAGGGCAGTTCATCCTGGTTTTATGTGGGAGAGGAGAGAAGAGCCGCTGTCCCTGTCTCCCTCCATCACCGACCAAAGGAGCTCAGCTGGGCTGTCTGCACAGAGGTGCACGGTGACAGCCGAGATGCCCTGGCGCTGGCTTTCAGCTGTCCCCTGTAGGTCGTCTTGTGTACCTGCCAGGCTTATGTCCCAGATGCTCTGGAGTGTTTTGGGTGGCACTGGGTGTCAGCTGAAATGAGACCCCAGGCATAGCAGCGGAAAGAGCACACTGAATTGCTCTTGGTCCGTGCATTGCTTGCCTCGTTATCTTAAGTATACAGCTCATGTGGGGACATGCATATGTAGACACCCAACACGAAGCATCTTCGTCTGTGAGCTGGCCTTCCCTGACGGGATGAATCCTGTCTTCAGAAAGAAAGGCACGACAGCAGCTCCCACAAGCATCTCCCCTTCCTTTTACACGCACAGCTGGGCCAGCCTGAAGCACGGCATGGCCTGAATACCAGACTGGGATGACTGGGAGAACCAGGAACCCGAGGAAGGGAGGGAGCAGAAAGCTGGCGTGGGAGATGGCCCTTCCAGGAGGCACACGGAAAGGATGAGACCGTGGGACTGGCAAATGGTGAAAGCTCCTTGTGGATGGGAAAGTAAATCCAAAGGGGAACGATGGATGAAGAGCTGCAACATCCCGGCCCACCAACTGGAGAGTGTGCTGGCTGGGGGGTCCCTGGCAGGCTGCAGGCTGGTGACAGTTTGGGGACATCCTTTGAGGGTGGCACCAGCCAGCAGTGCTGCCGCAGGGAAGCATGTGGCAGAAGCCAGCGGTGTGAAGGAAGCAGAGGTCAGGGAGAGGCAACCTGGACCCAACAAGTATCTGGGACAGCAGGCAGAGCCCGATGCCTCCTAAAGTTAGACGGATAAAAGCACTGCATCGACTGACTGCACTCAGGCTGGCATTCTCCAGGCCAGAGAAGTCACCGTCCCGGTCACGTCAAGTTATTGAGATGAATCCCAGCTCTGGCTTGCAGGTGGTGGTCATGGGTGTAGACATTAACACTGACGTCCTGGTTTTGCACAGAGCACTTCTTGCTCAGGGCTCAGAGGCACACGGAAGCAGGCACCAACGGAGCGGTTTATGCTACCTCCACCACAACAGGGATGGCCAAAAGAGCGTTAAATGAGCACAATGGGAAAAGATTAGATTAGTTGGCTCAAGGGAGACGTTACATGACTTTCCCCCCGAGACGTCACCAGCTCAAATCAGACCAAGGTTGGTAGGTGAAAGCCGTTAGCGGTTCAGCTGGGCGCGCTGCCTGAGCCATCCGATCCAGCCCGCTCCTTGATGGAGGAGATAGACGCTATCTCTACAAGTCCCTCAATCACAGTTCACCAAAGGCTGGAAGGCTGCTCAGGAGAGAAGCATTGCTTCATCCTTCCCCAGTGTTCCTCCTGGATATCAGCTGTGCGAGATGGGATGTGGGGCACGGGGACCGGACTGGCTCATCTGGTCTTGTCTTCTCAAAGACCACCACCCCCTTGCCATGGACTCAAACAGGTTGCAAAAGCAACTCAGTTTCCCTCCCAGCACCTCAAGGCTGAGTTTTGCAGATCCTGGCTATGGTAGGCCTTGGTCAGAAAGTTTTCACAGCGGTGGGTTCTTTGGCAGAATATGAGGTTTTGGTCAAACTGAACCTCGTGTTCTTTAACTGAAAGTTCCCATGTTTGCTAAAAAACAAGGAAAACATTCCAGGGACTAACAAGGAAAACAGCCAAAAACCTGGCAAAAATTTAAATGCATTCATTTAAAAAAAAGAGTATGTGAGAAATAACAAATAGTTGTTTTACAAAGTTGAAGAGTTTCACCCAAGCCCTGATTTCATGTTGTGAATTTCTGAAGAAAAAAAATCCTTGTTTTTCTGGTGGGGTTTTTTTGGCTGGAAAAGCAGTCCCTGGGGTTGGGAGGAAGGCTCACACAGCCCACCGCAGGTGGGACAATGATGGGAGTGATGCCAACCCGCTTGTCAGAGACTAAGCTGGTCCATGCGAGCATCTCACACCACCCACGGAAAGAAAAAGGAGCCACCGAGCGACAGGGTCCCTCTCCTCGATGGCGTGGAAACCATCCCCAGAGTTGTCCGTGGCTCTGAGGAGCCCTCCTGGCTGCCTTGGAAAGGCAGGTTGGGTGAGATCAGACTCCTGGCCAATGCAAAGGGGATTATAGGCAAGATTTCCTACACCCTTGTTCTACAATGCCCCTTGAGAGAGGCTTTAAGGGCAAAGCATCCCCTCCCAGCTGGCCCCAGCAGCTCCCCATCACCTGGATGGTGCATCTCCTCCTGCGGATTCATCTCGGCAGGGCCGAGGCAGGTGGGGTTACGTGAGGCCCAGTCGGTCAGGACGGAGATGTTGTTTATCTGCGCTTGCATGTCGTAGAGCAGCGTGGCCTGGATGTGCTGCAGGGTGCTGGCCTCGCTGTACCGATGCTCCAGGTCCTGCACCCGTCGAGCCAGGTTGTGGTTCCTGCTGGCCACCTCCTCATGCTGCAGGCAGGGAGAAAGGTGGGATGAGGGGGATGCCTGGGGACCGGCATGGAGCTGGGGGCATGGCCCTGGGACCCCCCGGGGATGGGCAGGCCGGGAGGCAAGAGGGCAGAGGAGCGCTTGCTGCATGCACCAACAGAGACCAAGGACCTCAAGGACAACGCCCGTACCCTCAACCTGCAACCCTGCACCAGCCCCAGCCCATCACGGGAACCACAGGCAGCTTGATATTCCCAGGCTCTGGTGCAGGCAGGGCATGCACAGGCAAGCCTGGGGTTGCAAGAGCAAGGCAAGAGTATAGGGTTCCTCCCCAAACACCCTCCAGCCTGCAACCCATTGCAACACGGATGTGGCCTTTACGTATTTAGCAACCGCGGCTGGGTTTTCCTTCCAAAAAGTTGTTTCCCCTTGAACCATACAGTATTTTATAACACTCTAAGGAGCTCCACCACTTATCTGCACTTTGTGTGATGAGCCACCTCCTGCTCTTTGGGCAACGGCTGGTGTCCTGCCAACAGCAACGACCGCATCCGCGCTGTGCAAGGAGCGGGCGTGATACAGGACTCCAACTCCTTTTACGACCGTCTTGTTGCTTGTTTTTAGGACAACCAGTCTCTGATGCTATATAAAATACACGTGCAAGCTGGCTGGAGATGCCCACGGCTCACAGTAGGAGATGGGCACCCCGAGCGCCACTAGCACGCGTGGAACATGCCCCAGACGCACAGTCACTGTAGACACGCTCGCCTCTCGTGTTCAGTGCTCCCTGTCCATTAGATGGCAGAGCAGGCCTTAAACAGCACCTCCAAAATCCCACAGCAGCCTGGGAACCCCCCCTGCTCCCTCCCCTGGGCAACGCAACAGGGTCCGGCAATCCCAGGTCCCCATCTGCACTGGAGAGACGCTGGTTCTCCACCAGCACTGCCTTCCCTTGTCCCCTGGTGGGGACATCTCTTCCTCCATCGCCCACCCAGTGTCACCACCCTGGGCTCGGAAGCCACCCCAAGACCTAGAAAATAAATGAGTTCGTGTTCTCACCTCCCTGTCCCCAGCATCAGGGGCTAATCTGGATTTTCAGGTGTGCGTGCAAGCGTGCGGCTTATTAAATATCCCTGGGGACGCAGAGATCTGGCACTTGGCTCGTCACTACCTGCAAGACTGCGGTGGTGGTGCTGCTGAGGCTCGGGGATTTCCTTCAGCTGGAAGGGGTTTGCATGCCCAGAGGGTGTTTTCTTCCCTTCCAGCTGCTCCCAGGACCCCGCTCACACCTCGGTCCGTGTTCCTGCCAGGACACGTCTCAGTGCGCTGTTCCCAGGAGATGGCATCACCGCTGCTGGGTTATTGCACCGATAACTAATGGCGGCTCTCTAATTTCCTTCCCAATTCCGCTTGGGTATTGCCTGCACGGCCCTGCTAAAAGCCCATCAAGCTTGTCAGTATCCCGAAATCCAGAGCGGCTAGACAGGCAGGGGCAGCAAAGTGGGAATTATGGTGTGCAACGACACGGTGCGTTCCTTGTCAGGACTGCAATGTCTCTGGCTCCACCATAAATCAGCCGTCCCCCCCGACCTGCTCTGCGAGCTGTGACAGATACACGCTTCTTGCAGCTCCCCTCACCCACGCATCAGCTCTCCGAGTAAACCCCGTGAATGCTTTCTCCCAGACAGTTCCCTCCTCCACAGTTGATACCTTTTTTTTTTTTTTTTTT
>VZSC01000551.1:94408-106699 GCA_013398225.1 Steatornis caripensis
AAAAAAAAAAAAAAAAAAAACCCTCATCCGGATCATTAGCGTCAGAGGCGGAGACGGGCGCTGAGTACCACATGGAAGAGGCAAACGTACATTTCATTCAATGCCCCTCAAGTGGCGTTTCGCTCAAGGCTGCTCCTTCACAAAGGGCGATGCGAAAATGGTCCCTGCCAGCAGCTCACCACCGGCCGCCCCGACAGGGCTCAATGCAAAGCTGCCTCTTCAGGGAGACAAAGCGCGGCCATTTCTTCTGCCTTCCATTGATGTCTGAGTTGTTTGGGGAGCATTTAGCGAGGAGGGGAGAGGGGAGGCGGAGGGAAATTCAATGAGAGAGCCTGAGCGATGCTAATAGAGATAACGGCTCTGAAAGGCTCAAGGTTGAGTGTTTGGTGTTTGGTCTGCCCGTCTTCGGCATTCTTCCCCGCTGTTTGGGGGGACAACAACTACGACACCTCCAGCTGTCCAGGATTAATTGAAGCCAGCACCAAGAGCCCTGGGAACTCCTTGGCCAATGAAGAGCCCCACGAACTTCTTGGCCAACTCTTTCCAAAGTTATAGAAGCAGACTACACCACGCTGTGCACGAGTAACTGTTGTTGAGCATCCATCTCCCCAAGGTGCTGTGAAGAGCAGCACCATGAAGCCTGTGCCACCACCATCCCTGCTGCAAGCACATCTTCTTCTGCTTCCTCCAAAATGCAGGCATGCATGATGTTTCATAGAATCATAGAATCATAGAATCACAGAATGGTAGGGGTTGGAAGGGACCTCTAGAGATCATCTAGTCCAACCCCCCTGCTAAAGCAGGTTAGCCTAGAGCAGGTTGCACAGGAATGCATCCAGGCGGGTTTTGAATATCTCCAGAGAAGGAGACTCCACAACCTCTCTGGGCAGCCTGTTCCAGTGCTCTGTCACCCTCACAGTAAAGAAGTTCCTCCTCATGTTCAGGTGGAACTTCCTGTGTTCCAGTTTGTGCCCATTGCCCCTTGTCCTGTCGCTGGGCACCACTGAGAAGAGTCTGACCCCATCCTCTTGACACCCACCCTTTAGATATTTATAAGCATTAATCAGATCTCCTCTCAGCCTTCTCTTTTCCAGGCTGAACAGACCCAGCTCTCTCAGCCTTTCCTCATAAGACAGATGCTCCACTCCCCTAATCAACTTTGTGGCCCTCCGCTGGACTCTCTCCAGTAGTTCCCTGTCTCTCTTGAACTGGGGAGCCCAGAACTGCACACAGTACTCCAGATGCGGCCTCACCAGGGCAGAGTAGAGGGGGAGGATCACCTCCCTCGACCTGCTGGCCACACTCTTCTTAATGCACCCCAGGATGCCATTGGCCTTCCTGGCTGCAAGGGCACACTGCTGGCTCATGGTGAGCCTGTTGTCCACCAATGTTTCCATGGGCGTGCAACTCCTGCTCTTCCCACTCCATCCCAAATCCCACTCCATCTGCTTCCCACCAGCTTCTGGAGGAGGCGAGGTCCCCACCACCATCACCCAGGTGCTGCAACCTCTCCTCTGCTCGATGAGGCTGCAACCAGCCTTCAACAGCTCATGCACCCTCGGTGTGCAAACAACCCACCGGCTCTCACGTGGTCTCTTGAGGAATAAATGTCAAAAAACTCAATACTTCTACATTTCTTGTTCCTGTACGAAGGAGTGACCAGACTGCCAGGTATCCCTGGATAATTCTCCATCCCCGACCTTGCCTTGGTCTCCTGGAGGAAAGGACAAACTAACCCAAGTCTACTTACGCCTACGTCTTAGGATCGCAATGACCTGAATTAACTCGCACCACTAACACCAATAATCGGTGATTTGCTATGAAGTAATCACCAGCTAGGTGCAGTTCTCCCACAGGACCCCGAAACACAGCGTGGTGAGCTCTGGATTGCAGGAATGATGTCCCTGTTGGGCTCCTAAACCCTGCCAAAAGCCAGCTCCCCACTTAAGAAGCTCTAATCCCTCTTAGGGGCACGGGCAGTAATAGGGGATTTGGCTGTGGGTGTGCAAATGCGCGCGCGCACGTGTGTGTGTGTGTGTACATAACTGGCTCAAAAAGAAAAGAAAGGCACCACGAATGAGAAAAAAAGTGTTGAATTGGACAATTTTGGGTTCCTGACCCCACCTCTGCTGTTGTCCCAGGGATGGCTCTGCCCTTGGCTGGGCAGGAGGGGATGATCCGGTCCCGAGGGAGGGCAGGATTTATCCCTGGTGCTTTTAGCCAGCTGAAAGTCAGGCAGCTCTTCCCGGCCCGTGGTCTGGGCTGGCTCCGCTGTCACCAGAGAAGGAGCAGCATCCCTGGGGTCCTCTGAGTCCTCGGATGGGTGGCGAGGAGCCAGTCTGGACAGGAGGGGTGTCCCACTGTGGGGACAGGAGACCCCCTCGAGAGGGTCACAGCTTTGTCCCTACTCCAGCCAGGGATTTGCTGACTCTGTCCTTCCAGCCCCAAAACCAGGACAATTTCAAAACCCAGGAGTCGGAATAAGATTAATTCAGTGTAAATGCAAGGTGCGATATTTACTTACTGGGGTTTTTTTGTTACCAGCAGCTGGAATTGAGCCAGAGGGGCACCTCGAGGAGGGTTTCCCATGCAATGTCCTGTCTCGCTCCCGATGGCCGCTTGCATTCCCAGCTGGAGAGGCAGCTGCCCTCTTCCTGCCCTCCACGGCTGCTCTCAGAGGTTTCAAAACAGTCCACAACCAAGACAGCTGAGCCTTCGTGGTGAAAATGAACTGATTCTTACCTAAGCCATAATTCCCTGCTGGGGATTACAGCCCCGGAGCCCCGTGGCCGTCTTGCTGCTCCTACAGCCCATTCGCTCCGAGACATCCATGTCTTTCCTGTACTGGAGATGCCCAGGGTTATTTTTGATCCCCTGCATTACCAAGAAAAAAAAAATCAACTGTATTTCTCTCAAAAACTCTTACTGAGGGGGATATAAATTGCGATGGATGGGAGTCAGGACCGTGAGTTTCTGCTTTGCAGCTCTGTGCTTGCAGGAATGCTGAATGGGGGCATGGACAGGGTTGGGAGCCCTGGCGATGCCTGGGGATGCTCTGGCAATGCCTGGGGATGCCCTGGTGATACCTGGTGATGCCCTGGTCGTTTCCTCGTGATGCCTGGTTATGCCTGGGGATACCCTGGTGATGCCTGGTGATGCCCTGGTGATGCTTTGTAGTACCTGGTGATGCCTGGTGGTGCACTGGTGATGCCTGATCCGGCACACGTGAGAAAACCAGGTGCACCAGAGAAAAGTCGTGGCAGTATCTGTCCATTCCCTGCTGTCCAAGGAGATTGGTGTTGGGGGTCAAAACCAGGACAAAAAGACCCGTAATATGCTGGGCTCAGCTGCCAGAAGATCAGCAATTATTCATGTAGCAAAAGCCTCCTCTGGGCCAGCTTGGTCCTCACTAGGGAATGCCATCACCTTGATCCCTTGGAGGCCTCCAGGAGGAAAGACAGGTGTACCAGGAATAAAGCCTCAGCCCTTCAAACAACTTGAGTCAGCTCTCTTGCGATGGCCAAGATGAGCCTGACTCCAACTTTCCAAAGCCACGGAAAATCAAGCTGCAGAGTCCTGTCGTAATTTCTAAAGGGGTCAAGACAGAGCTGCAGGACAGGGCTTCCCTCCAAGGATTTGGCCATCTGGGATGAATTTGAGGGCTGGAAAGTTCAAGATGAATGAGACAAGGGCATTGTGGAGGTGCGAGAACATGTTTACATTTTCCAGCCTATCAATATCTGAGGAAATTCAGCCACAACAGGGGATAAACGTGCCAAGAGGTGCTCAAAGACTGATGTGCAAACCAGCACCTTCCCTAGAGAGAAAAATCTGCAGCCCCAGCTGCAAACCCCAAGGGACAAGTCGGTTTTTGAAGGAGACTTTGAGAGAGCAAGTGCCCTCGTTCCCTCACCTGCTCTTCCAGGCTGCCTTGCCGTAGCATCTCTTGGGGTCATGCCCACCACTTCCCAGGCGCAGCCAGCCTTTCTCCGCCCGTCTTCGGCCCTGCTCGTGGGCTACATCTGCACCAGGACCAAATGCCGCCTGAGAGCATCCCCAGGGCATCGCACCACGGCCATCCAAAGGCATTTCACTGCAGCCAAGCTCCACGAGGCTCTGGGTTCCCATCACGCTCTGCTTGGTGCAAAACCAGCACCACGCACCCTGTGCTGGTGCAAGATGCAGCCGGTACTCACCAGAGCTTCATTTCTAAGGGAGATCAGGGTCATGACGGGTGATAAGGAGCTGCTAAGCAAGGCAAATATCCATCCTCTCAAACACTTGTGCCGTTGGAAAAGTTGCTCTCGTAACTAAAAGTGAGGCATTTCTTTACATAGCAGGGAGATGGGCTATGCAGCTCCCAGCCAAGGGATGCTGGAGGTGCTGAAAGCCGATTGCATTGAAGGGGACACTGGAAAAGACTGCGGAAAAGAAATCCATGAAGGGCTATTTAACACGGTGACCCACGGATTGCTCTGGGCATGCACTGCTTATCAGCCTCCCCTCCTAAGAAACACAAGTTGTCGCAGTGAAGTTGTGTCCTTCACCAAGAACTCAGCAGAGCAGCAGAAACAAACCTGTTCAAGCCGTAAAGGCTCTCGTCCCTGCAGGAGCTTGCTCGGATAAAGAGTTTGCTGCAGTCTTGCGTGGATCCTGCAATTACGGTCGGTGCATGATCTACCCAGCGGGGCGACGTGACTCAAGCTCTCTGCAAATATCAGGAAGAAAAGAGAATGCCAGAAAACACCTACAAGCAAAAATATCAGAGCGACATCGTTCAGATCCTCAAATGCCTTTAGCCGTCTGCTCCTAGAGAAGTGCCCAATTTTGGTTCAAATCAGGGACAATTCTAGATTTCAGCATATAAATAGTGCCGAGGAAAATGCATCGGCATCAGTAAGCTCCGGCAGAGCAGCAATGCGTTCCATCAGTTCACATGCCACACAGCCGTTTCTTTCTTCATTTCAGGGCTGATCTTGACTTTATCGAAGTCAGTAGGAAATCATTCGACCCCATTAAAAATGAAAAGGACTTCCCTCTCTGCAATAAAACTCATGTGTGCCACGTCCCAGCCACAAAAATGTTTTGTTTTTTTTCTACTGTAGGCTGCCCCGGGTCGCTCTTGCTGTGAGCTCAGCATCTTTACGTGAACTTAAACCCAGTACCAGGTGCCTGCCGGGCCAAGGAATCGGTGGTGGGATCCCCAGTCCCCAACTTCAGAACTTCTCTTGCTCCTGCAGCAAAGCTACAACAGAGCAAGCGTCAGCGCTTTCCTCCAAGAGCAGGGCGTGTGGTTTGTATTTCACCGCGTGCCACGGGCTCAAGGCAGGCATGGGTGGGTTCAGAAGGAACCCCTTGATCAAAGCCAGCTGGAAACCACAGCTCCGGGTGCGCACAGATGCGATCACCTCCATTTGTGCACCCAAAATGGTCCTAAACCTATCGGTGATCTGCCACTCACTGGCTCCAAGGCTCCGATTTACCATCAATAACTGTCTTCTGCCTTTAAAAACTTCAAGCAATGGCGACAGTTTTATGGTGGTGGTCCAACTACCTCTTCATCGGGATGTCTCCTGGGTCCCTGCTTGTCGCACCCTGCGCAAGCCCTTAGCGCACCTGCCCTGAGGATCCATCCTCATCCCATTTCACCAAACCTGAGGTGAAGACGGTCCGCACGGAGCAGGGTCCTCAGCGCCGCTCCCCATCCCACCAGCTGCACCCGGGCAGGAGCAGAAGTGGATGCGGAGCCCAAGAAGAGAGGACAGGCCAACTGTCTGCAAAGCTCTGCGGGAGATCTGTCCTGAGACAACAGGGAAGGGGACTGCCTCGGCTCCCAACGGCACGCGGCTGTGCCAGAGGGACGTGTGGGTCCTAGGACCGACCTACATGGGCAACACAAGGTTTTTGCAAGCCCCAGAGCAACCCTCGCCCCCATGACGCTGGTGTTTACAGCCCGGCGGGATGGCGGCCCCGCATCCCACGGGATTTGAGCACAGCTGCGACATTCGCACTCGGCCCCGGAGCTCATTCGCACCCAGGTGCGACCTGTTCTCCGGATTAAAACGGAAAGGCCAGAAATCACGCGGCTAACGAGCCCGTTCACCCATGGACATCTCACCCCCGCGCCCAGCCCTGCCGGTAAAGGGCTGCACGTCCTGAGCGTGTGGCTCTTTAGGGGGACAAGGTCGTGATGAAGCCACCAGATCTCATTCAAGGCATTCCTGAAGTGAGGTCTCCAGAGCCGGGCAGTTTGCCGGAGCAGGGTCCTGGGGGCATGCCCTGCTGCCGGCCGTGCTCAGAGCAGAGCCCGCGGAATGCTGCTCTTGCTGTGTAACTACGCGGTCCCAGATGGTCTTCAGCTCTGCCCTGCTCAGGGAGAAGAAAGAAAAGGTTCCTACTAACGGGATTTTCTCCCCACCGGAGGGTCCCTCTCTTGTCGTTTTGGCTTCCCACCGCTCCCATTCATCTGCCTGGGAGCTGGCTGCATCCACCCATCGCTTACACGCTGGAGTCTCTTTAGGAAAAAAAAAAAGATACATGAGCTCTGTAATAAAATATAATGAGTATCCTGCTGTTACACCGGAAAACAGCCCGGAGCGGGAGCCGGTCGCTCCAGCACCCCAATTGCAGAGGTGGCTCTCCTGCATCCTGCAGAGATGCTGAGGCACCAATGTCCCCGGGAGACGCCGTGGTCCCCGGCACTGGAAGCAGGGAGGGTGAGCTCCAGCTGCGGTTGTCTCCAAGAGGGAGGTCTGAAAGCATCGGCTGGGATGCCGGCGAGCGCGGAGGCATCCAGCACGGGCTGCCAAAGCCGCAGCACAGGATGCTTCATCTCAGCCCCTCACCTGCAGCCGCTCTGCTCAACGAGGTTTCCTAAACAGATTTCGCATCTTCCTTATAAACATAAACTGCTCAGAGTGGCCTAATGAAGATGAAAGAGCCTTTGAAGTGGGAATCATAGCTCCGGTTTGGGCCATAAAGTATCTCAGAATAGCTCTCCGTCACGGAAAAATATTGCAGACCGGGAGATCTGTCAGGGAGGACAGAGGCAGCTGACGCAGTTGCGGGCGCCGCGGCGAGACAGGGAGAACGGAGGTCTGGAGAAGGTGTGAACCAAACTGAAATGGCTTTTGATGGTGAAGCGGCAGCCCACTGATGGACAACCCACCTCATTTGTGTCTGTTCTCAGCCTCTCCTCTGGCTGCTGGAAAGAGAGGAGGATCGCCAGAGGACGGAGCATCTCCAGCCTTCGGCAGATGACTGGGTGAGGTGGCTCAACCAAACTCCGTGTCCTTCCAGCCCCGGTGTCCTGCTTACGGGCTGCTCTCCCTGGGACGGTGCCTTTGGGGTGGCTCCTCTCTCTACAGATGACCGTGTTGAGAAAAACAGGAGAAAATCCTTCACCCACCCAAGGTGAGACCACATTGACTCCCTGCTGCTAAGATCACGGGCAAACCACCGCGTGTGGCTTCGCCGTGCCCGGCAACTGGTCTTCTCATACGCATGCGATGATCGCAGCCCATCTCTAGCTCTTGCTTGAGCCCAGACCCAACAGCAACCACTGTCAGGTGCCCTGAGAGGATGGCCCAGCCTTCAAGGGCCACCTTGGCATTACATCCTGGGCATGGCAAATCCCAGTGCGGGTGTGTTTCTCCACCTGGGTAAGGCCTGAGCTGGAAAGAAAGACCTTAAAATCACCCCCTGATCCCGATGCACAGCTGAGGACCCGTGCCGTCACCCTGGGGTGCTTGCGGAGAGCAGCCAGCAGAGGTGATGAGCAAGGACGGAGGCAGATCTGCCTCAACACGTGGGACGCAGGGTGTAAAAGGCCACGCAAACCCTGGTAAACCAGCCCTGAACACCGTTCTGCTGCTGCTAAAGTTCCCAGGGGTGGCTGGCAGGGTTTTGGGATGTGTTTTGATGCCAAACCTCTTCCGGGGCACAGTCAGGATTAAGCAAAGACGTAGCCATCCGCAGGGATGGTTTGCACATCGCCTCCCTGTTTTGGGTGGAAAAAGAGAGCTGAGCCCTTCAGGCAGGAGCCAGCTGGCCTGCGCGGCTTGAAACCTGGTGCCAGATGAGTTTCCCCATCGCTCCATCTCCCTTGGCCCCCGCACCGCCCCCAGCTCCCTTCCAAGGCGCTACCCTGCACCGAATACGTCGTAGAGGACAGAGCATCCCTCCTGTTGGCCCATGCAAGCCTTGGCCACGGTGCATGAAGGAGCCTCCTGGAAGCCACCACAGCTCACACATAGACTAGCCAAGGCCAACCCTGTAGAAAACATGGGTCCCCCTGGGCTTCAGGCCCTTGCGCAGTAGCGGAAGCGTCCGCAGCCCGAAGCTGGTCCAGCTCGAGGGGAGCGGAGAGGCTGGGGTTTGACGGGCGCAGAAAGAGCGGTGAGCCTGGGCAAGCCTTACCCTGCTTTCTCCCCGCACCCTGTAAACCCAGCCGTGCTCTGGAAAAGCCACCCCCAAGGCTGGAAAACGCGCTCCTGCTGCTTTTGCACCCAAAGCCAGCGGCCGCGGGACTCCCCGGCACATCAGGCAGGGATGCCCGCTGCCTGCGCCCGCCCTGCCCGGGGCAAGAAGCTGCTGCTGCCCCGAGGGGTTTGCTTTTAACCAAATCCCCTTTTATCCCGCAGAAAGACAACCCCAAATCTTCAGCATCCATCAGAGCACGAAGCCCGCCCACGACGGAGGCCAAAGAGTGACGGACGCTGCTCTCCAGCACACCGGTAGCAAACAACCCGTGCCAAACCCACCGCCATCCATGCCGGCTACTACCCGGTGAAGGACTTTCCACCCCCCCACCCCCAACACCCCCAGCTCCAAAGTTGCAAACGCAATTAGCAGCATTGCCCGGAAAACTTTGCCGGTTGCGGTTCACGGAGAGATGCTAATCCCTCCATCCGCTGCGGGGCCGGAGCTGGCGAACGCCCGTTGCTTGCTCATCTTTGTTCGGTACCTGGAACGATCCCTCTCTCCCCACCCCCCGGCGCCCCCCCTCCTTCCCTCCGGCAGATGCATTGGATGCGATCGTCATGGGGGGATATAAAAAGCCGCCAGGACCAGCGGCCAGGAGGCAGACGCTCTCCGGGAGCGCGCGGGAGACGGGGACAGAGGGCGTGCGGTAGCGGTCGGGCTCCCACCCCGGCCACAGGTAAGCCCCAAAATTCAGCGACCCAGCCCTGCGGGGTCTCCCCGATGTGTTTCGGGGCGCGTGGGGGAAACTTTGGGCTCGATGGATGGTGGGGACTGGTTGCTGCAGGGGGGTGACACGCCGTGACGGATGGCCACCGGGCATCCAGCGAGGGATGGGCAATAAAACAGCCCCTTCCCTCCCCACCTCTGGCTTATCGCCCTCTCGCCTCCGTGTATCCGCGGGTTTATTCATCTTACGGCGTGTTAATGTGTTACAGAGGAGCCGCCCGCCGCCCCGGACCCTCGGTGCTGCTGCGCTGGGGATCCCGGGCCGCGACACACACAAATTCGGGCAGAAGACAGAAAGACAGCGTTCACGTTTAAATTTGGTTTGCCTTGCTGTTTCATCCCCCTCTCTGAACCGCTGTTTCTTGTCATAACCATCAGGGCCCTTTTTCCCTCTGCCAAACAAAGTCCCCCTCCACCCAGGCTCCACCTGGCTGCTCTGGCACCAGAGGCAAGGGTCAGCTCTCCCCGCCAGCCACACATTTTTGGGCCAAAACTTGATTTTCCTTCTGTCTTCTTTCCGTGTGGCGTGGGGTTTTCCTCCCATAGAGCTCCCGCAGCACGGGGGAACGTGAGACGCGGGAGTCCGCGCTCGGTTAAATACGGCTGCTTGGGGGAGAGTTGGGCGTTTGGAGAGGGCGAGCAACCCGGGCGTCCTTGGGGATGCCGGAGCCAGATCCCGTGGGTGTCCGGGAACCGATCCCAACCTCATCCTCACGGCACAGCAGCAATACCCCTTCAGCCCCCAGGTTTTGGCCAGTCCTTGGGTCAATCCTTGCAGCCCCCGCGTCCCAAACGCCACCGGCGCTTGCCGTAGCCCTTCGCAAAAGCCGAGCGACCGACTTCGGTATCGTTTATTGCAAAACACTCGTTGTCCTACTCTTCCAACCCTAATTTAACATCGTTTACCGTTGCGTCTCCCACCTCGCAGGAGTTTCGCCGCCGCTCGAGGGGCGTCGCAGGACGGGTTGGGAGGGAGCACGTATTTTTCAGAGGACCCAGCTCGCAAGCCGCGAGCGGCGGGCGAAGGGTGAAACCTGAAGACGGCTCCCTAGCGCGTTCCCCTTGCAGCATCGCTCATCTTTATGGGGTTCTTAGGAGGCGGCAGCAATCCCCGCCGACAGCGGCTGTCACCCGCCGTAGCAGTGACAAAAGACCTCCGGGGAGACGCTTTTCGGTTCAGAAGGCGAAAGGAAGCGGTGGAGGCGGCGGGGAAACGTTGTCAGTTTTTCGGAGCGGCTGAGCAGGAGCAGAGCAGGCGGGGAGGCAGCGTCGGGTGCTGCCTTCCCTTCTCTGTGCCTCAGTTTCTCCTCCGGCAAAATCGCCCCGTGCGCCTGGGGCGTAGGGAGGAGCTTCCCTTTGCAAAGGGCTTTGCAGAAGGAAGGGTTTGCAGCAGTAACGCGTCTCCCGGCGGGGTCAGGCAAAGCTGCGGCGCCGCAGGAGGGGACCCCGCTCCTGCAACCCCGTCAGAGGCAACTTCGAGATGGGAACGGGCAAGGCGGACGCATCAAAGACAGCATGAAAGGATCTCCCGAAGGGGAAAAAAAAAAAAAGGTGTTTTTTGGTGTTTTGTTTTGTTTTTTTATTTTTCCCCAGTAGTTTCTGCATCGTTTCTGGGCCCGCAGCCCCCCGCATCACCTCGCACGACCCCGGCCTCGCGCCCCCGGCCAGGATGCGGAGCGCGCTGTGGAGCAGCCTGCCCGTGGTGCTGGGGCTGCTGCTCTGGCACCCCGCCGGCGCCAGCGGCCCGTGCTGGGAGAGCAGCAAATGCCAGGACCTCACCAGCGAGGCCGGCATTTTGGTAAGGCTGGGGAAGGGGAATGCCCTCCGGTTGCTTTGGCTTCCGACCGCGCCAGGGACGGGCGCGATGGGTTGGGGGCGGAGGCGGCGGGGATGCCGACGCCGTGGGGCGACCCGCGTCGACGTAGGGGGAAGCTTTGGACCCAACGACCCGCGGGTTCCGGCGGGCTCGCGCCTCCTGGCTTCGCGCTGGGGGACGATGCTGAAATAAGTTTCTGAGCTCGCAGCGTCCCTCCTGCATGGGATGAATTCGGGTATCGGCCTCACCTCGCGCCCCAGGGTGCCTGCAGAGGGTGGCGCGGCGGCTCGCCTTGTGCAGGTGCCGAGTTTGCCCCAGGGACCCCCCACCGTGGGTGCTGTGCTCCCCCCACCCCCAGCGCTGTTTGCAGCCTCCCAGGGCTGGTTTGGTGCCTGGGCACGATGCTCCAGGCTCAGCCCTCAAAGCTCCCTGCCAAGGGGGTGGCACCCGCGCGGGGACCTCAGCGGCGCACAAGCATGAAACCGTCTTGTGAAACGTCCCGCTCCGCGCAAGCAGCCCCCCGCAAAGCTCCCCCCCGCCCGGGGACGCTCGCCCGCGCGCTCACCCTTCCCGCACATCTCGCTCCCCCCCGTGCAGGCGTGCACCGTGGCGTGCAGAGCCGACCTGTCGGCCGAGGCACCCGTCTACCCGGGGAACGGGCACCTCCAGCCCCTCTCCGAGAGCGTCCGCAAGTACGTCATGAGCCACTTTCGCTGGAACAAGTTCGGCCGGAGGAACAGCAGCAGCGGGGGGCACAAACGGGAGGAGGCGGCGGGGGACAACTCACCGCCGGCACCGCTGCCCGCCGTCCCGCCGTCCCGCCGCGAGGAAGAGCAGGGAACCGGGCTGGAGCGGGAGGAAGGCAAACGCTCCTACTCCATGGAGCACTTTCGCTGGGGAAAGCCGGTGGGACGCAAGAGGAGACCCATCAAGGTCTACCCCAACGGGGTGGAGGAGGAGTCGGCCGAGAGCTACCCGCTGGAGTTCAGGCGGGAGCTGGCCGAGGAGGAAGAGGAGGAGGAGGAGGAGGAAGGCCAGGAGGAGGAGAAGGCAGCCGGCGGTTCCTACCGCATGCGCCATTTCCGCTGGCACGCGCCCTTGAAGGACAAGCGCTACGGGGGCTTCATGACCTCGGAGCACAGCCAGACCCCTCTAGTGACTCTCTTTAAAAACGCCATCGTCAAAAGCGCCTACAAGAAGGGGCAGTGATGGGGGAGAGCCCGAGGGGCATCCCGCCCCCCCCCCCCCCCCCCCCCCCCCCCCCC
>VZSC01000551.1:106832-117182 GCA_013398225.1 Steatornis caripensis
CCCCCCCCACCCCCACCCCGTAGCTTTAGTGTCCCGCTGGCATGTGTTTTACTTAGAGATCACTCGTTATGTCGTTCTTAATTAGTACTCCAAAGGGGTCCGCTCCCGGGTTTCACTGGGTGGGAGGAGGTCAGGGATGAAGACGCCGACGGCTTCGCCGCACCCGCTGGACACGCACGGCGAGCGGGGGCGATGCCCAGTTCGGAGCACGACGGGTGGTTTCCACGTTTTCACTGAGCTGTACAATACTGTAAATGATAGATTAAAAGAATTCTAGAAAAAAACCCAAAAAACCAACAAAACCCCCCATTTTTTTGCAAGCTAACCAGGTGTCGGCAAGGTCTGTGGGGGTGCCCCGTGTTCATAAAGGGGCAGGAAAAATAATTGCAATGGAAAATCTTGCAGCTGCAAGGTGGGGGTTAAAGAGACGCGGCTGGGAAAGTGCTGAGGAGTGGGGAGAACGATTCTGCACCCCCGGCTCGGGAGCTCCACAGGACCCAGCCGTGGGGCTCCAGCAAGGCTGGGGCTCGCCGCAGCCAGCCTGGGGAGGGTTCTGGGGGCTGCATTTTGGCAGGGGCCAGCCCCTGCGCACCCCAGCAGAGCGCGTTTCGGTCCCGGCGAGGAGCCCCGCCGCTGGTGTGCCGTGCGACGGCAGCGTTTGACGTCAGCCTGGGGAAACGCAGCATCCCCCGGGTGCTGCGCCAAGGAGCGAAGGGATCGAGCCGGGCTCCCCTGGCGCCCACCTCCCAGGTAAACTCGTTAATCCCCCGTTAAATGGTAACGCTGAAGAGCCTGGCTACTAGGGAAAGCTTCGTTATTTATAACGTAACGCTGCTAATTCATGCAGTAAAGCGGGGAGGCAGGCGGCGGAGGGTGCCTTGGGTTGGCGCGAGGAGGGGGAGGCCAGGCTTGGAACCGGTTTCACGCAGAAGCAGACCTTGCCCACCTCTGCGCCGCCGACCCCTCGCTGCCGCCACAGCGCAGCCGTGCCCGTCCCCGCCTTCACGCGCAGCGGAGCGCCAGCGTTAACGCCGCAATGTCCGTCTCCGGCGCTGCCCTCGTGCTTCCCACCACCTCCTGCTCCGCCCGAGGATGCGAAGCACGTGCGGAGGAGCCGCAGGGGCCCCAGTGGGACGAACCCACTGCTCTCCAGGCCTTAAACAGGGGCAGAGCGGGGGCTTTGGGGATTGGGATTGCGATGCACGGCGTCGTGCGTCGCTATTATTTGGTGGACATATCGTTACAGCGAGACAGGCCAGCTGCAGCACCGGAACTGACCATCACACCTAAAACCGACCCGAAGGGTTTGACGTTTCAAACGCCGTTAATACCGAGCGGTTTGGGACTGGGACTCGGGAAAGAGACAAACGAGAACTTGGCATTAACTTTGATTCCAGGGGTTTGGGAGGATGCGAAATCTTACCAGCATGAGGGCCTGTATCCCTGTATCCCAATCAGCTGACCAACTCATCCCTTGGGGAATAACAACGGTGAATTTGAGTGATGTACAGCTGTTTGAGGATGTCACCAGGGAAGTCAAAAGGGCCAACGTATCGTATCGTTTGGATAGCCGAGCCAAGTGCCGGCAGCGAAGTTTTACAAGGTGCCGCTCTTTGGGGACCAGGAGGTAAAGGAATTGTATTTGGAAAAGGAATTCAAAAGGATTGCACGGGAGCAGGAGAAGGCGCTTTAGATTTTGCATTACCAGCATCTGGAGGTACTGCAAGAGGCTTGCTAGACGTGCGTGTCACACAAAATTGCCCTGTGGCTGTAACTACGGCAGCCGAACGTAGTCCGCTTAGAAAAAGGGACAGGGCATGGAGCAAACCTTTAGGAGGGCATTGGAGGTACACGGGACATACAGACCGGTGGTCTGATGGGGGCACAAAGCCTATGTATAACATTAGCAGAGAGCTAAGTGGAAGTGCCCCGATGTCTTAAAACAAAATATCGAGCCGAGGCACGAAGCAATAAGGTACCTCTGTGTCCCGGGATGAGCACAGCAAGTTGGGGCGATTGGGCACTCCCCAAGTGCCCCCGGAACTCCTGATGCGAAAACACAGTGAGTTGGAGTGATCAGGCACCTCCCGACCACCTCTGGAACTCCTGCTGCCCGGGAAACGTGCCTAAATTCCTCCTGCATGGCGACAAGGTGAAAAGAACTAAACCTTGCTGACTTCTTGCCATGTTGAGTTGAAGTGGTCTTTAACAGCTAAAATAGAAGCGAGAACTGGATGCGTGCATTTAGATAATCTAAATACTGTAACTGTGTGCGTAAAAGAAGGGCAGCATTAATGCAAATTATTCCCCTTTACTTTTTCCCAGAGTCTAGTGAAATGGTGGAAAACCATGTAACAGCCAAACTGAGACTACCCTTGCCTCTAGACCAACTATAAAGGAGCAGGCTAGAGATTCTGTAAGTGATCCGATCTCTTCATTTCTATATTGGTATTATCAGAAGCTTTGATTTTGGTGGGCTTCTTTTTATACAACTATCAGCTAAAGAATTAGATGGGTTTTTAACTTAACTTCTCTGCGTCGAGTTCTCTGAGTTGCTAGTAAACATCTGAAAACACTATGACCTGCAGACCACAGCGACTTCCAAAATCAGCCGGAACGTCTTTCTGTTCTCTAAAAGTGACTCAACATAATTTTTGTCTGAGAAACCCAGCTCGAGAGGAACAGAACGCACCACCAACATATCTCAATTCACTCGCAATATTAGAGGTAGGTGGAGAGATTATCGCACCAACCGAGACTCTGCCATCCCCATCCATAAGTTGATCCAGCAACTAGAGAGCCAAGGAGTGATCGGCAAGACTTGCTCAACCCTTTGACAGTCCTACGTGGCCAGTGCAAAAGACTAACGGAGAACGGAGATTAACAGAAGACTACCATGGCCTGAATGAAGTCACGCCACCGCTGAGTGGCATCGCAGCCCTCACCTAAGAGACGCCAAGACTAACTGTCTGACAAGAGCTGTGGCCGTGAAACGATAACATTGACCAACGTCAATCATCCTGCGACCCTATAAGTAGTAGTCCCAAAAGCGAGACCCTTGGAGCTCTCCGGGACCACAGCAGGCTGGGACCGTGCACCTCCCTCCGAGTCGGGACGCCTCGCGGAGCGGTTTTTGCAAAGGTCCGCGAAGCAGCTTGGATCCTTCACCGTTAGACAAAGATTGAGCAAGGTATTGCGTTCGGGTTTTCGCGAGGCTTTTCGCAGATCGGAGCAGTGGGCAATGCACCGTTCCTCGACCCTGTGTGATTTTCGAAGGATATCGGGTACCCAGTTTAAGATCTTCATCCAAGGTTAACCTCTATATTTGTGTGAGTGTGTGTGTGTACACCTGGGTTAAAGTTAGGAAACCTTGAATCATTAGCTGAGCTGTTACAACTGTTGATTACTGATTATCGAGCGAGTATTGCTACTCACACCATTTAGTTTATGATTTACTTCAGTGGAGTGAAGATACCAACCTATTGCTGCCATCAATCGTTACAAGACCCATACTGACACGTTAAATCACCTTCCCTGAAATCCCACCACCACACTCCTTCAGCTGTAAACCGTTGACCAAGTCTGGGACTAGGAGTGGGTCCAGCCGCCCCCAGACTCCTCTGAGAAGGAGTTTAGAAAGGAAGGGGGTCCAGTCTGAACCTCGGGACTCACCGGGAGGGCGCTCCTGACACCCTTTTCCCTAAACCCTGCGTGCGTCACTCCAACCCGATCCCTGACTTGATTTCCCTATCCCACCGGCGTATAATCGCTTCCCCCCCCTCGCCGTTCACTGTTACAGTGGCGCCTCAGCACCATTCCGACCCAATCCCCTTTCACAATCCCTTCACGTAGTCAGTAACAGAGCGAATCTTGCTGTCGAATTCCGTAAAGCCACGCTTTTTACAAACTTACATTAAACCCACTTCTCCCTCATATCTTGACGGTGATTCTTTGAGCGACCGATAAACTTTAACCGCTCTCCCCCGGGGCCACGGCTGCAGTGCGCGCGGGGCTGGAGCACACGTGGCAGGGCGTGTGCCGCATACACTTTGGCCCCTCAAATAGTTGCCCGGGTGTTTTATTTCCCATCTGGGCCTCCTGCGCACCGGGAACAGAAGCCTGGGACAAAAAAATGGAGGAAACGCCGAATTATAAAGGAGGATGATGACGAAACCCGGTTTGGGTTGGATCCTGGGCACAGAGCTGGCGGAAGGAAGCTTGTCCACAGCCCAGGCCCTCCTGCTCCTCCTCACCCCATGCCTCCCCTTCTCCAGCCCAGCAGCAACCCCCCCATTTTTCCTCTCCCGGGGCAGAGAGGCAGCACCCGGCCGCCTCGAACCCGCCAAGACAGCAGAGCCCCGAAGGCGGCAACATCAACGTTTATTCGAAAAGGGCATTAAGACGGCGCGTCTGAAAATATCGAGGGCTTCTTGGCCCTTTCGAGCAAACCCCCCCACCGCCCTCGGCTACGCAGCAAACACCACAGTGCTCCGAAATACAGAGATGGAAACGCACACGTGCACCTAAACCGCTGATTTTATAGAAATATACTTTGCCATCTATACATACGCAAGTATCTAAACTAAACGTGACGGACGAACAGGTCACTTACACCGTGTGTGTGTGTGTGTGTGTCGGGGGGCGGGCGATTGCGGGTGGTGTTTGGGTCCCAAAATGTGGAGGGCCCACGGTCAGACGGGCTGGGAGGTGACGGCCCTGGTTCCGGAGCGGAGCAAGGGAAAAGCATTGGGAGCGGAGGGATCAGGGGCTGCTCCCGGGAGTAGAGGCCAGGGGGATTTGCTGCCCCCGAAGGGATGATGGGCACCCCAAGACGTGCCCCACGGCGTCCCTGTGGCTCCCCCCCCGTCCTTCAGCACACACAAACTTGTGCTCCTCTTCCCACCTGCTTTGCGGTCTCAAGGAGTTTTGGAGGTGTTTTCCCCGCGGACGCAAAATTTGGGGGTTAATTTGTTTTCCTACTGCGTTTTGTTCAAAATTTTAGTGGTTTTCATCAGGACAGCCACGGGCGCAAACCCTCAGTCCCCGAGCAGCCCGCTTTGCGTTCCCGCTGCCGACCCCAAAATTTGCCCCAGCCAAAACCCAGGCGCCAGCAGGACCGGGCATAACCCTGGAGTAAGAAGGGTTTGGGGACAGGGGACAGAGACACATGGGGACCCTGAGGAGACGCAGCAGCAAGGGGAGAGCCTTGGCCACGGGGCAGGGCTGGCACAGGCAGAGCCACGCCGCGAGCGGGACAGTGCCGTGATCCAGCCCAGGGACCAAAATAAACCCTTGTTTTTCCTGTCCCCTTAAGCTAGATCATTTCCTAAGCCCGGATTACAGCATGACCACGCAAACAAGCGATGACCTCGGGGCAATCGCGAACTGTATCCGTCACTGAGGGATCCAAAAAAAAAAAAAACCCGGACGGTAATGTGTAATTACAGCTTAAAATATCTGCCTGAAGATCTGCAGCGAGAGGTGGCAGAGAAATAGGTCGCGGCTGAAGCAACCCGGCGAGGCTGCGTTTACCTGCTGTCCCTCCGCGACGCGCAGACACAGCTCCCACGTCTCCAGCTTTGGACCCTTCTGCGTCTCTTCGCGTGGCAACGACAGAAGCGGCGCGGCCGGCCGGAGGGGAAGGGGCTGCCCGAGTTCGCAGGAGAGACCCGCGGGCTGCTCGGAGGGCAACGGCGGGGAAGCCGCAGGCAGCGCCCGTCCGACTGCGAGCGTACCCAAGCTCGCCTGGCGAACGGCCTTACCGAGGTGTTTGGGAGCAAGAGAGACCCTGTGAATGACTGAATACCCCCTCGTGCATGACCGAATATCCCCTGTGCACGACCGAACGCCCCCCGTGCATGACCGAACGCCCCCAAGCCACCTTTCCTCCCCATCCCTACCGTCTTCGCCTTGCGGTTTTGGTTTGCTTAGGACGCAGAATTTTCCACGGCACGTGTCTAAAGCAAAACGCCTCGATAGCCTCACCTCCCCCAAGTCCCAAATCCAGTTTTATCCCATTGCGTGGCCTGCCAGACGCGGGGTCTGCAGGGTGGGCCCCGTAAAACGCCTCTCATCGCAGCTACTCCCTGTGGCGTGATTATGGCTCAGCCGATTTAACGCTGGACTTCGCCAGAGCGGTTCCGCTAAAACCAAAATGAAATACACAGCTCGCTCTTTGAGAGGGCAACGCCAAAACTGGGAAAACCCAACCCAAAAATACGAAAGCAGTGGGTTAATGTGTTAATATTCGCCGGCATGGCGGTTGCTCGCGCCTCGCGTCACTGCTCCACTGCCTGCGGGCTCGGTCACACCANGTGTAATTACAGCTTAAAATATCTGCCTGAAGATCTGCAGCGAGAGGTGGCAGAGAAATAGGTCGCGGCTGAAGCAACCCGGCGAGGCTGCGTTTACCTGCTGTCCCTCCGCGACGCGCAGACACAGCTCCCACGTCTCCAGCTTTGGACCCTTCTGCGTCTCTTCGCGTGGCAACGACAGAAGCGGCGCGGCCGGCCGGAGGGGAAGGGGCTGCCCGAGTTCGCAGGAGAGACCCGCGGGCTGCTCGGAGGGCAACGGCGGGGAAGCCGCAGGCAGCGCCCGTCCGACTGCGAGCGTACCCAAGCTCGCCTGGCGAACGGCCTTACCGAGGTGTTTGGGAGCAAGAGAGACCCTGTGAATGACTGAATACCCCCTCGTGCATGACCGAATATCCCCTGTGCACGACCGAACGCCCCCCGTGCATGACCGAACGCCCCCAAGCCACCTTTCCTCCCCATCCCTACCGTCTTCGCCTTGCGGTTTTGGTTTGCTTAGGACGCAGAATTTTCCACGGCACGTGTCTAAAGCAAAACGCCTCGATAGCCTCACCTCCCCCAAGTCCCAAATCCAGTTTTATCCCATTGCGTGGCCTGCCAGACGCGGGGTCTGCAGGGTGGGCCCCGTAAAACGCCTCTCATCGCAGCTACTCCCTGTGGCGTGATTATGGCTCAGCCGATTTAACGCTGGACTTCGCCAGAGCGGTTCCGCTAAAACCAAAATGAAATACACAGCTCGCTCTTTGAGAGGGCAACGCCAAAACTGGGAAAACCCAACCCAAAAATACGAAAGCAGTGGGTTAATGTGTTAATATTCGCCGGCATGGCGGTTGCTCGCGCCTCGCGTCACTGCTCCACTGCCTGCGGGCTCGGTCACACCAGCAACCGGGAAGCAGCCTGCCGGTGACCCGGGCGAGAGGCACGGCTTTTGCGGGTTTTCCCCCCAAAAAAGTGAGTTTTCCCCAGACAAATTATGTTTTCAAGGGACTTGGAACCAGCCAGGCTGCCGTGTCACCCCACACTGGGACGGGACGATCGCCACCCTCGTGCTGCACGAGGCAAGCCCTCCGTCCGCGGCACCGTGAGGCGCCCGGGGGAACCGGCCGCGCAACGAGGGCGCTGTGGGAAGATGCCGGCTCACGGGAGCTGGACGTGGGGACTGTGCCCCCTCCAGCAACCTGCCTCGAGGACCAGCTCGGGCAGGCTTTGGTTTTGCGGCTGCCCCAGGCTCTGGCACGCTGCACCCCGGGCCCCCTCCTGCCTTTTCCACCCCCCAGCTTCAGCCCTGCCCCTTGCCAGGGGCTCTCGATGTGGCCGACAGATGATGTAGCGAAGGATTCCCGAGGGAACAGGTTTGCTTTATGTCGGGAAGATGTATGTGCCCGACGCGCTCTGCCCAGAGCCACAGCACCTCTCCTCCTCTTCCCAAAAAACGAAACCGTAGAGGGGGGTCAGAGCAACTACCCACCTCCCCGTGCCACCGCTCCCCAAGCCTCCTGCGCCACCGACCGCCGCGAAACGTGGCTGCGGAGGCCGAGAGCCACAAAAGAAAAGTACGGGAGACGGGTTTGCGGTGCCAACGAATCTTGGGGTGGCCTCAGTGTCCGTGTCCCCACCCGTCCTGCGCGGACGCGCTCCCCGCAGGGGCAGCAGTCTCTCCCCAGGAGGTCCTTCGGTGCGAGCCGTGCAGCGGTGGCACTGCCCTACCAGCGCGGCTGCCCTCAGTACACGCACAGGTCTGGAAACTTCATCTCGTACACCGGGATGGAGTGGTTTTGGGGCTGGCCGTAGGCTGCTGTGATGGTACCGGAGGGGCTTGGCGGTGGTCTGAAACACAAGAGGCGGAGGGTTTACAGGGAGGTTCGGTGAGGAAGCAAAGCATGCATTTCCGCACTGTTGCGGGTCTCCCCGGTGCCACCACAGCAGCGGGGAACTGGGGCCAACACACCAGAGGCTGCTCCCAGCAACGCTCGGCGCCCCTCTTGCCTTCACAAAGTCCCCAGCTCCAGGCTGGCACCCATCCCCAGCACACGAGCCGCCGTGATGGGGGACGTACATGGCTCCCGTTGCCCCAGAGCCAGCGCTGGCCTTGTGGCCAGGCACCCCACAGCGTGCTCAGCTGTCCCCCCAGCTCACCGTATGGTGATCTCGAAGATCTGGTTGAGCTTGCTCTGCAGCAGCGTCGCCTGTAACACAGACACAGAGGCTGTACGAGCGCGGCTGTACCCAGGGACCACAGTGGCACAAACGGGGCAAACACCCCAGTCACCAGAGCAGGGAGAGGGCGGCCCGGCAAAATTCAGAGCCGCATCGTCACCGTCCGCCTCTCCCGGGCGGAGCAGCCACCGGGGTTCAGAGCGTGACAGCCCCGACTCACCCGGGCGCCGCAGTGCGCGGCGATCTCCTCGAACGGGGCTTTCTGAAATTTCTCCACCACTTGCCGCCTCCGCTCCCGCTCCTGCTCCTCCACGGCGACGCTGTCTACTGAAGCAGAGGGGAGACGGCTCTCAGCTGCTCCCCACCCGCAGAGACCACCCCATGCCACGTCCCCACCTCCCCAGCAGACCGGATGGATTTGGGCATCACTACAAAGCCAAGGAGAAGGTCTCCAGCATCTGGCTTTGGGACCAGCCCCTCCAGGGACACCCCCAGGGCCAGGCAGAGCTACGAAGCTGCCCGGTTGCCCCGCGACCGTGGGTGCAACGCTGCCACGGCAAGGTGCTCGGGATTCATCCAGCCGCGGTGCGCGCGCACGGACACAGGGGTGACAGCACCCACGCGCAGACACCACGGCAGCCTCCACCTCTCCCTCCCGTGGCCGGCGCCCTCGCTTACCTATCGCCTTCTTCAGCGTCTCGTACGTGATCTCTTCCGCCGGCGCTCGCTAAAGGAAGGGGAAAAGCGGACGAGGCTCAACACACAGCCCAGGACGCGGCTCTGCGTTCACAGCAACCCAAACCCAGCGCGCCGGCTGCGTTCTTGCGCCAAAACACGGTCTGTCCTTAAAGATCAGGGACATCTTCCCTGGCAAACTGCACTTTCAAAATGTTTTTTTTCAGGCTGGACTGGTCAGGTTTTACACCTCCCTGAAGGCTCCCGCAGCTAAGAAATACGCATAGAGGGAAAATAAAGATTTGCCGCCCAAANCGGCTGCGTTCTTGCGCCAAAACGCGGTCTGTCCTTAAAGATCAGGGACATCTTCCCTGGCAAACTGCACTTTCAAAATGTTTTTTTTCAGGCTGGACTGGTCAGGTTTTACACCTCCCTGAAGGCTCCCGCAGCTAAGAAATACGCATAGAGGGAAAATAAAGATTTGCCGCCCAAACGGCAGTGGGAGACCCTTCCTGTGGTGTGGTTTCCCTCGCCGGCTGGGACCTGGCAGCACCCGGAGGGGAGCATCACGGGGAGCTGGGCTTTTCCCGATCCCGCTTGCTGCCAGACACGCTGGAGCCGAGTGACGGGCCCTTGCGCTCGCAGCCAGTGGAGCAATGACGCGTGCAGCCAAATGAAGAGTTCGAGAGGGCTTGGCCGCACGCCGTAAGGCTGCTAAAAGGGGCAGCCCCTGCAGCTCTGCCGTAACACGGTACCTGCTCTCGCTCGGGACTGTTTCTTGACTCCACCTCGACCTGCAGGGAAATGGTCTCGCCAATGCTCTTCCTCTTGGACAAGCGATCTTCATCTGGGGAGGAGGAGAAAGGGCAGAAGAGCTAATCGCAGGCACCCCGCGGGCAGCGGGGTGAGCACGGGGAGCTGCTGGGGAACGTGGCCTCACGTCCCAGCCCCAGGGTAGCAGCGCGTCTAAGCCATTCACCCAAACGCACCCGAACCGGCAGAGCTGAGGATTGAGCCAAGCCCAGCGGGCTTCACGGCTCCTTCCAGCCAGCCAGCCGTGCGTGTGCCAGCCCCAGGAAGCTTCCCGTTCACTGCTTTGTGCCTCAGTTTCCCCAAGGCTACACCTCTAAAGGAGGGCAGAAAAACAACGTGTAGGCCCACATGTAGGACAAGAACTCCACGCTGCCGTAACGGTGCAGAGCAAGGG
>VZSC01000551.1:117342-137051 GCA_013398225.1 Steatornis caripensis
CCAACGGAGATGGCAGCATCCCTCCGGCCGGGGGAACCGTGCCAGCAGCGTTTCCAGTCCGTTTGGGTCAGAAACAGAGGGCTCTGGTGGCTTCGCTCAGCTCCGGCACAGCCGGATACATCACGCTCCTTCTGCACGCACCGGTGTGAGGGACTGAGAAGCTGTGAAAAGGATCGATGCCTCAAACGCTCGGCAGAAAAGAGTGTCACCACGCCGATGGGATAAGGTGCGGTCGGGAAAGGGGATCTTGCGGAGGCGGGGTAGCGCTTTTCTGGGGCCAATCTCCTTACCTTAGTTTAAAAACACTAAGTTTGAGACAGCAGCGCGGCTGCGGTTTTGGCAAAGGGAGGAGGGAGGATCGAAGTCACCCGTAACCCCCCACGCCGAACTCCTCTGGAGAAGGTTCGGTAACACCGGTGCGCGCGTGCGAAACCATGAGCACACGAAGCGGGACTGAAGCCGGAGGCTGGCTGATAAATAACGCAACTGGGGGAGCTGGGTGTGCGCCCATCGTCCGAAGGCACGGGGCCAGGGGTGCCGCTGGATCCCGGGGTGGCGATCGGATCTTTCCTCTGCCTCTGTCTCTCTGTCCCTACCTCTCTGCCTTACTCCCTCTCTCGTTACGGGCCGTTCAGTTTGTTCTGATACAAGGTGTAAGTAGTTCCTGCCATAAATGACAAGGTTTTGACAGCTTCTGCCAGTGATAACGAAGTTTCAATTCCTTCTGTCGTTAATAAAAACCTTTTTAATCGGTCGTTGGTGCCACGGTCACCTTGATTTAGCTCAAGGGTATTTCGAACGATCGGCTCCCCCAGAGTGGGTCGTCCAGCGCGGCCCCCTCGGACCCAACAACCGGCACAAAGCCAGAGTCCCAGCTGGGCTCTCGACCCATCACAAAGGATACGGATACGCTCAGGGAGAACCACCCTGACCTAGGGAATGTCTCAAGAGGACAGTGGCACTCAGCGGGGGCAGCGTCTCCATGAAG
This sequence comes from Steatornis caripensis, assembly GCA_013398225.1. NCBI lineage: Eukaryota > Metazoa > Chordata > Aves > Caprimulgiformes > Steatornithidae > Steatornis > Steatornis caripensis. The sequence continues at coordinate 118,331 of VZSC01000551.1, forward strand.
GACCTCACCACCAAATGTAACCCACGCCAAGCTTGCCAGCAGGAATGGGACGGCGCAGCCAGCCTCGGCCCGGCGATGCTCAGCACGCAGCAGGCGCCCTCGAGCCGGCGGCACGGCAAAACGGCGGGGTGGCATCCCAGACCTACACCCACCCTGCTGTCAGACAAGGGCAGGGATCAGCCTGCGGAGCTGACGCCGGCATCTGGGTGGCTGTGAGCGCAAGCTGTGGCGGCCACCTCCTCCCCTCGCTGCACGGGATCCTCCTCAGATTCTAAACAGGCTGAAAAGTCCTTGGTGTGCCACCCCCAGATGGGAAAGGAGACAAGCACAGGCAAGTGAAGGGCTGATAAACCCGTTATCGCCCACAAGCTTAAGGATGCCAATCCCTCGGGAGCAGGCAGTGGAGAAGAAAGTATGTTCCAGGCTCTTACCTGGGTTTCTCCACAAACACATCCTCGGGGAGCAGATAGGGAGCTTCCTTCTGTCGCATCTGGATGACCTGCAGAAGACAAGCAAGGAGCCGAGCTCAAACCCCACGGGTGGCCAGGAGACGTCAGAGCTGCCGCGGACAAGGCTTCAGCCCTGACCCCAGCCCCCTCCCTCGCACCTCGTGGATGTGCTGGCAGAAGGTGGGCACAGTGGTGAGCTGGCTGATGAGGTTCAGGTATGCTGCACCGAGGGCGAAGAGCGCGCAGCGGTTGTACGCGGTCAAGTTGTCCTCGTTGATCTGGGCAATCTCCTGCAGGAGAGACCCAGCCCCATGAGACGAGGACGGACAAGGCCCCAACGTGCTCTCCCGTCCGCCTCGTCGCATCACCTGCCCTCCACGCACCCCGGCCTCCGGAGCCTGCAGCATTTCGGAGGCTGACAAGGCGGCCGGGGTCTCTCCCCAGCGCGTCGGTCTGATCCCACGACGGCGGGAGAAGCTCGCAGCAGGTGAGGCGCTTGCACCCCCTTTCCTCCGAGACCTCAACTCCAAAACCACCTCTCTCCCAGAGGCTCCTTCCCTTCGCGTCCCGGCCCGCCCGCCCCACGGCGCTGAGCGCCGGCAGCACACCCAGCTGCCCGCTGCCCACCTGCACTGCCAGCACCAGGCGGATGAGGTCCACCACGACCTCCTCGTTAGCCAGCTCGATGCTGATGAGCACGAGCATGCTGTAGAGAGCCTCATAGTGAGCCTGCCCGTTGCTCTCCTCCTTGCATATCAGGTAGATGTGCCGGTAGAGCTGCTGGCCGTGCTGTGGGGACACGGAGAGATGCGGTCACCTCCCGCGCAGCCCCCTGCGAGCAACACCGCCATCAACGCGGAGAGAGAAACGCAGCAGGACCCAGCAAAGGGGCCTCCATCCACGCAGGAGGGAGCAGGGCTCCTCCTGTCACCAAGCAAACGAAGACAGCCCCGGGCAGAGGGAGCTGTGACTATCAAGTGGTGTTTCACCGTTTGATGCCGGACCCCGACGGGGAAGAGGCACCCGCAGGTCCACAAGCAGAGCCTAGGGCAGGCAAACAGCACTGGCAGCACCGAGCCCAGGGAAAGGACGCCTCTGTTGCAGAAACATGACCGAAAGCAGGGCAGAAAAACAAAGCCCTGAGAGACGTTGCTTGACTGCGAGGCATGGGACAGAGCAGGGCACAGACTGGTGCAAGGGAAACTCAGCTCTGCGACGGTTCTCGGTTTGGGGGCTGCATTGCTGCTCCCTGGTGAGCACAAGGTAATAAACTGATCCTCTCTTGGCCTCAAGTTAGCTCCGGAGGGGTTTGCACCACCCTGGAAGTGTTTTAAGGAGCGGGGGATAAAAATAAATAAAATCGGGCAACTTCAAAAGCCACTTGATAAATAGCTTTTGGGATACCAGCACATCCCGGGGTGCTCGTTCCTTGGGGCAAACAGCAGATTTAGGAATCCAGAAACACGATGGAGGTTGAATCCCACGGGCTTTTCCCAGGGACATCCCAGGTTTAGAGGCATCGTGGTGCTCCAAGACTCAGTGCGACTTGGGGAAACAGAGGCACGGTCCTCACACTGGTCTGCACAAGGACAGCTTCCCCCGGACCCTGACACTACCTTCTTCATGAAGACAGTATCTTGGCGCGAGCATTTGTCCACTTTCAGCTTCAGGACCGAGATGTCGCTGATGGTGCTGCAAGGAAAGGTCAAGGGGAAGGGAAAACTCAGACACCGGAGGGAGGAGGCGCGATTCCCGCACGCTCGCAGAGCCGCTGGCCAGGAGCGAGCCGTCCGGGAGGAACCGAGGGGGGAAGCTAAAGGTGGCTTTTAAAACTCATCTGAGCAATTCAGACAATCGAGGGCACTGAGCCAAATCGCTACAGGATTTCAAGGCAGCGGCGCTCAGGAACGCAAAGGCAAGTCGACAAAGAAGCGTGCAGGCAAAGTGGCTTAGCAGGGCCACGGCGAAAGCCACGGAGACGTTTCCATCTGGGATTACAGCCACCTTCTTCCAAGGTAACGCAGCACGGACAACACGAGTGCCCAGCAGGCCCACCCGTGGGGACGCAACGCAGGCGACGAACTCAAGGAGGTTATCGCTCCTGCGCATCCTCCTGGGACCACTGCCTGACCACGGTTACGTTCAGCAGCGTGGTCCCACGTACCTCTGGGCGCAGCCCCTCAGAGAGCACCCCCCCACCCATCTGGCTCTTAGCAGATCACCGATCTGCAGCATTAAACCACCCCAGAAACTGGTACCAGATTTATTATCGATCCTACAAGCGCTCCCAGCCCAGCAGATCTCCCTCCCAAGTCTGCTCTGCAGGAGTCTGCAGGTCCCAGTCCTGTTGGGAAGCCCCCAGAACATACTTGACAGTGGAGAATTTCTGCCGGTTGCCGTGGCGATCGATGAAGCTGATGAGGATCTCGAGGACAAAGAGGCGGATCTCAGCATCCTCCATGAGGGCTGCGGAGAGCAGCCTGTCCAGGAAGGCGCTGGGAAGTGCCGTGAGCATGTTACTGCACTGGAAGCCCACAGAGACCTGCAAGCATCAAAGAAAAGGGGAGACAACGTGACAGTGTCACTTGGGGTGGGGTTAAAGCACGCTGAGAAGGAGGGGATGCAAGCAGAGAGGACTAAGCACAGCCTGAGCTTTTCCTAAACCAGCCCAGGGCAGAGGGTGGCTGAGCTCAGCTCCGCCATGCCAACAGCTGGGACCCCACGGATCTCCTGGGGGGTTCGACGCTCCTGCGGGGACGGCGACACGTTCGTACCTGGAGGAGGGACTTCAGGAGCATTATCTGCGTCAGCCGATTCCGGTTCTCCCTGCCACAGAGAGAGGAAACGCACGGTAAAATCCCAGTGGAAACAAACCCACCCTCCTTCCACACGCAAAGGACGGCACAGCCTCAGAAAGGGCAGGACCAGTTTCCCAAGCGTCGCCAGCACAAACAGCCACACTCTGAAGGTCTCCAGCAAACGAGCTCCAGATTTAACAGTCAGCAAAAAGGCTGCTAAAGGAATGATGAGTATCAAAGCACGCCTCCTCACACAGGCGCCAGAAACACGGCACCAGTCGCATCTCCAGGCAGGCGCGAGCTGAGCTCAGGACGATGAACCAACCTCTGGACGTCCCCCAGTGACTCCCCAGGGACGCCAGGCAATGGCTCACAACGGGCTCCTCACTTTTAAGCAGGCGAAAATGAGCGAGACGAAGCCCAAGCCCTTCTGTCCGTGGAGGCAGCCCTGCTCCTCGCTCCCATCTCGCTCCTTCCAAAGCCACCATGAACCGCACTTCCACTTCAGCAACATGAAGCGACATGGCGGGGGTTTATGCAAAACAGAGGACGCTTTGAATTCTCGACTGCCTGAATTCAGTCTTTCCTAGCCCTGCACTGGAAGGGGGCACAGGGATTTCCAGGCTGTCCCATCATCAGGTGGTGATCCTGCCCCTCTGCTCTGCTCTGCTCTGCCCTGGGGAGGGCACATCTGCAGGGCTGGGGCCAGCGCTGGGCTCCCCAGTTCAGGAGAGACGGGGAACGGCTGGGGAGAGCCCAGCGCAGGGCAGCGAGGGTGGTGGGGGCACTGGAGCCTCTGTGCTGGGAGGAGAGGCTGAGAGCCCTGGGGCTGTTCAGCCTGGGGAGGANTGCCTACCTGTGCCGTGGGACTGAGCCACACCGCACACGGCAGCATCCCCGTAAGCTGAACGGCCAGGCTGCAGCTCCGCTGCAAACCCTTGGTTCACCTACACACCCAGAGCAAGCACCGTCCTTCGCAGAGCGTCAGATGAGATTTAAAAACTCTCCCGGAGGAAGCTCACGAGCTGATAAAGCAGCAGTGACAAACTGCCTGGCACAGCCAGCCTAGCACCAAGAAGCGACTGCCATCCTGGGGCTACGAGCCCGATTCTGCTCCTGCAGCAAGGCAAGCTGCCCTGGCCGAACGGCACGCGGCACCCACGGCGTCTCCCGCCGCGCGAACGGGAACTGAACGCAGGCGTTGGGAATTACCCCGATACGAGCGAGGAGCGGAGCGCGTCTCCTATCAGCCGGCAAAGTCTCTCTCCCATCAGACACAAGTGGGAAGAGCCTGGCCGTGCTTTGAAGATAAATATAGCATGAAAATCTGTTTGTTCCTTACCTACATGTTTCAGCATTGATACCCTCGCTCCAAATAGCTCTCGTGGCCTGCTCCCACACTTCTTAAGCAATTATGTTGTTTGGGTGTTTTCCCTTCCTTCCCTTCCGCCACCACCCGGTATAAATACCACCTCCCGCTTAGTGTTAATAAAAGCTCAGAGGGGCCACGCGTCAGCGGTGGGAGGCGCAGTCCCACGAAGCCATACGTGAGCTTCTCAAAAGGCACTCGCCAGCCCGCTGCCCTGAGACATCTGAAGTCACTCCCCTGAATACTATTTTTAGTTCCTGGCTAGTTTTGGATGACACCCCAGGGCCGAGCTCCTGACAGCCGAATCTCTCAGGAGGTACCTGAAGAAACGCAGAGTTCAAGCGCAGCACCACTGCCTGTAAACGCCTTTACCCATTGATGCTCCAGTGCTTCAAGGAGCTCTCGTCACCACATTCGCAGCAGCCAGCCAAGCATTTTAAACAAGGATCGCACGTTGCTCAGCTTCCCTTGCTCTTCAGCGGAAGCTCTTCACGCTCGGCCTTTCCGCTAACACGTCCACGTCCCACTCTGTCCCCAAGGGCCACCTCAAGGTGGGAACGGTTTCAGGAGCTCCCCAGCGCTTTCAGCTCCGTGTTCAAAGCCTTACACTCACGCACGCGGGACAGCGGCAGGGACAGCAGGGCAGCGGGGAGCAAGAGGAGGGAGGAAGGCATCCGTTCTCACCCGGCTTTGCCAGCCTCGATGGACTGCTGCGAAGAGGGCAGCGGCACCTTGTTCATGATGAAGACCATCACCTCAGACTGCTGGTAGGTGGGCAGCGTGCTGGCGAAGGACCCTGCGGGGACAAGAGCGAGCTGGCAGCGTGCGAGGCGCAGCCCACCGCCCTCAGAAGCGCCCGGTGTCGTGGGGTTTGCCGCGCTCCAAGCCGGCTGCCGGATCCCCACAGCCAGGCTGGGATAGGAGCCGGCACCCGCAAGCAGCTTTACCTCCGGGGTGATTCAAGACCCATCGAAACGTGTCCCAGGCCGGGCAGCCGGAGGCCCAGGCAGGGTGAGGCTGAGAGGTGCTGACCTCTGCCTCTACCCCTTCTTTTTTGGGGGGGGGTCTGGAGCATCCGCATCCTCAGCGGCTGCAGCGGGCTGACGCCTGCCCTCTCGCCCTCCTCTCCTTCCCTTCCTCCGGGTCTCCTACCCAGGGAGAAACACGACTCTGCCTGCACGCAGCAGCTCTGCGGAGGATGGCTGGCGTTGCAATGCCACCTGCCGATAACCCACCGCCACGCTTGCAGCGCGCCGCAACCGATAAAAATCTCATTTCCCGTCCCCGCTTTTGGGACGAGGGTGACTTTGTCTCACCCCGGAGAATCCCGCACACGCAGGAGGCAGAAACCAGCACAGCGCGCACCTGCACCGGGCACCGCGGGACACCCCACCTATGGTTTTAATGACAGCCTCCTGGAACATCCTCTCCTCGTGCTCCTTGATGATCTTGGTGCCGACGCCGGCGGCACAGTCGTAGCTCCCGGTCAGCGCGTAGTCAATGCTGAGCCGCAGCTGCCTCAGCAGGGTGTTAAACACCTCCAGCACCGTCGGGCCTGGCGCGGCGAGAGGGGAGAGACGGTGGAGCGTCGCTGGAGGAGAGCGGCAGGTTTCCGCAGGCTCCCCCAGGACAGCGTGTTCTATACCTCTCACGAGCCCAGAAGCAGGTCAAAAGACAGTTTGGCCAGACACACAGTGAGCTTTAACCCCCACCAGCTCTCCCAGTCAAGACAGGAGAGAAATGTCCTCCCAGGAACGCCGGCAGCTCAGCATATTCACAGCAAGGCCCTGAAANAAGGATCGCACGTTGCTCAGCTTCCCTTGCTCTTCAGCGGAAGCTCTTCACGCTCGGCCTTTCCGCTAACACGTCCACGTCCCACTCTGTCCCCAAGGGCCACCTCAAGGTGGGAACGGTTTCAGGAGCTCCCCAGCGCTTTCAGCTCCGTGTTCAAAGCCTTACACTCACGCACGCGGGACAGCGGCAGGGACAGCAGGGCAGCGGGGAGCAAGAGGAGGGAGGAAGGCATCCGTTCTCACCCGGCTTTGCCAGCCTCGATGGACTGCTGCGAAGAGGGCAGCGGCACCTTGTTCATGATGAAGACCATCACCTCAGACTGCTGGTAGGTGGGCAGCGTGCTGGCGAAGGACCCTGCGGGGACAAGAGCGAGCTGGCAGCGTGCGAGGCGCAGCCCACCGCCCTCAGAAGCGCCCGGTGTCGTGGGGTTTGCCGCGCTCCAAGCCGGCTGCCGGATCCCCACAGCCAGGCTGGGATAGGAGCCGGCACCCGCAAGCAGCTTTACCTCCGGGGTGATTCAAGACCCATCGAAACGCGTCCCAGGCCGGGCAGCCCGAGGCCCAGGCAGGGTGAGGCTGAGAGGTGCTGACCTCTGCCTCTACCCCTTCTTTTTTTGGGGGGGGGGGTCTGGAGCATCCGCATCCTCAGCGGCTGCAGCGGGCTGACGCCTGCCCTCTCGCCCTCCTCTCCTTCCCTTCCTCCGGGTCTCCTACCCAGGGAGAAACACGACTCTGCCTGCACGCAGCAGCTCTGCGGAGGATGGCTGGCGTTGCAATGCCACCTGCCGATAACCCACCGCCACGCTTGCAGCGCGCCGCAACCGATAAAAATCTCATTTCCCGTCCCCGCTTTTGGGACGAGGGTGACTTTGTCTCACCCCGGAGAATCCCGCACACGCAGGAGGCAGAAACCAGCACAGCGCGCACCTGCACCGGGCACCGCGGGACACCCCACCTATGGTTTTAATGACAGCCTCCTGGAACATCCTCTCCTCGTGCTCCTTGATGATCTTGGTGCCGACGCCGGCGGCACAGTCGTAGCTCCCGGTCAGCGCGTAGTCAATGCTGAGCCGCAGCTGCCTCAGCAGGGTGTTAAACACCTCCAGCACCGTCGGGCCTGGCGCGGCGAGAGGGGAGAGATGGTGGAGCGTCGCTGGAGGAGAGCGGCAGGTTTCCGCAGGCTCCCCCAGGACAGCGTGTTCTATACCTCTCACGAGCCCAGAAGCAGGTCAAAAGACAGTTTGGCCAGACACACAGCGAGCTTTAACCCCCACCAGCTCTCCCAGTCAAGACAGGAGAGAAATGTCCTCCCAGGAACGCCGGCAGCTCAGCATATTCACAGCAAGGCCCTGAAAATCCCTTTGCCCCCTGCCACGAAGGCCAAACTGGCATTGCATTGAGCCCTCCAGGCTTACGTCGCTGCACGTGGGGACGCGTGTTGGGCTTGGGAGCGCTGAAATGGCACAGAACAGATCCCCAGCACCCCTGGATGCTCCAGACTGGATCTCCCATCACCAACTCACACCCGGGGCACACGCCAGAGCCCGGCCCAAACCTCCGGCACCTCTCCCGCCTCAATAAAAGGGTGATGGGATGGATGGAGAGGATACGTTTAACCACTCACCAACAGATCCAGAGGCTGCGATCACCGCGGCCTCTGAGAGGACCTCCACAATGCCCGCACGCACGGTGGCTGCGCTCTTGCTATTGGCATCCAGGTGCCCCAGGAGCTGCTGGATCACGAGGTGGGAGTGCTGCGGCTGGAAGGAGAACGTCAGCGTCAGCACGGCTGCTGCACGCACGAGGTGACGGCCTGTTTCTGTAACCCACACGGCTACGGAGGACGAATCCTGCACACGTGCCCAGCTGCACCGAGTGCTTGCCCAGCTCTTTCCAAGACAGCTCTGGATGCAAAATCAGAGGAGGCACCTGGAGGAAGCCTCTGTTACATGACTGAGCAAGAGCCTGGAGCATTTTGCACGGGAAAAATCATAGAATCATAGAATCACAGAATGGTAGGGGTTGGAAGGGACCTCTAGAGATCATCCAGTCCAACCCCCCTGCTAAAGCAGGTTAGCCTAGAGCAGGTTGCACAGGAATGCATCCAGGCGGGTTTTGAATCTCTCCAGAGAAGGAGACTCCACAACCTCCNATGGTGACAATTCATGTCGGGGATTTCAGGGAGAAGGGATTTGATTTTTGCCAGGGTTTCCCAAACACGTCTAAACTCGAAAGGTTCCGGCTGAGCTGTTGTGACCTTACACCTCCAAGAGGCATTACCAGCATTTTACAAAACCTAGTAGCGCTGTAAGGGGTTTTAGGCAGTTTACAGGATTAAAAACAAGAAATGAGAGCGGGGGCACCAATGTGCATTTCACTGTAAGAGTTTTCCAAGCAGAGCCGTGGCCCGGCCGAGTCCAAAAGTGAAGCAAACTGCCAAGGGCTGAAGTGGGGCAGCAGGTCTGGGGCAGCCTCAGCAGAGGGGGAGCGGGGTGCGAAGGCACCACCACGCCCAACAGCACGCAGGGATCCATGCAAACCGAGTTTCATGGAGATCGGCATGGAAAAAGAAAGGATGCACCTCTTCCCGTCACTTCGGGGTTTACCTAAACTGCAGCTCCACGGCCCTCAGTGAGAAGGGAAGAGCCTGGCAGGGTCTGTCTCTGAGCATCCCTGTGTCTAAGCACGGGGATGCTGGGCTGCAGGTGCTGTCGCGACGCCTGGCTTGCCCAGGGCACGTTTCACCCCTGACAGCCCCTCTCCCTTTCTGCAGGGACGAGGACCTTGGGTTGATTTACATGGCAGTGATCTGGAAAGAGGCAGCTTTCCATCGGAGCCCATCTGCTTCCTCTGGAGCGTTTCACAGCATGCCGCTAGCCCGTCTGATTCAGCGGGGCTTTGCTTTTCGCTGAGAGAGAGGGAATTGCTCCCGGGACTGAGATACGAGCTCCATGAGCAGCATCCTCAAACACAGCCAGGCTAATTAATGCCCATCAACCATTTCCCCGCGCACCCACGGGGCCCCCAGCGCACACTGCCGTACAGCCGGACCGTGCCTGTCTCCAGCCCGTTTTGGGGCACGTTCGGTGGCCGAGCTCATCGTGAGCGCTCGGACTCGGCACTGCCGGGGTGCGGCAACGCGGCGGCTCTGACTCAGCCCAGCCGTGGAGGCAGACGCCGATGCTCCCAAGCACGCACGTGTGTCCCCAGCCGGTGCCGCCGGCCAGAGTCCTGCCAGCTCCCCACCTGGATCGAGTACATGATGATCCTGAAGCAGCAAGTGGCAAAGATCTTCGGCTCCCAGAGCGAGTGGTTATCCAGGTGGCTGGGGAAAAGATGGAAATGGAGGGGAAAGTAACTGTCGGTCCTCCAAACCCTGCAAGGTTGCAAAGCAGCACCAAGCACCTGGGACAGCCAGAAGCAGCGGGGAGCAAACACCGCAGGCGAGGGCAGGGACGCAAACTCCTCTCCAGGGTGATTTTTCTCAGCGACAGGTATCTATCCCATGTCACCTTTCTCACTGCATCCACGAACGAGAGCTCAGGCTGCAATCCAGCCCCCATTTCCAGTACCGTGCTGAGGGGAGCCAGAGGAGACCATGCCTTCGCCCCAGCTCTGGCCTGCATTGCCCGTTTCCCCGTGCCTCAGTTTCCCTCGCGTCAAAACCGAGAGACGCACGACTTACATGAGGACGGGTTTGATGGCGTTCTTGATGTTGCCGTACGCCGCTCGGCCCAGCAGCTCCCGCAGGCACCTCTCCGCCAGCTCCGTAGGACTCTCCTTCTCCTTCTCGGTGGCTTGCAGCGGGGAGGGGGAGCGGCTGCGAAAGCAGAGGAGGGCGATGAGAGCGGCACTGAGCGTGGGGGAGAAGAGGCACAGAGCCCGGCCGGGGAGGCTTGGAGCGAAACGGTCGCGGCATCTGCCCGCAGCCCGTGCGGCACAGGGCCGTGGGCTACCCCCTCGCCCAGCCCACAGCCACCCCGCGGCAGCCAAAGGTCACCCCGCCAGGCAGACGGGGTCGGCTCCATCCCAGCAGAGCCCAGCGATAAAGCGCTGCTGGATTTGAGCCAGATCAGAGAGCAGCACGGGTGCACGGATTGCGGAGGAGGGGGATGTGGCAGGACGGCCCTGCTTGCAGCACCAGGCTGTGCCAGGCAGCAGGGACAGTCCCCGCAGCGTCCCTGGGACCGGGAGGAGGATCCCGGTGCTCAGTGTTGAGGAGGGAAGGATCTTTATCAGTGAGGACGCAGGGACATAACGCCCTCCCAGGGCGGACACAGCCTCCTGGGAGAGGAAAAGCAAAGCAGTCACAGATTGGCACGAGTTACCCTAAACACACACCCCAGAGCAGATCCATCCCGTTTTTCCACACTCGGGCTGTTTGGCATCACACGAACACCACGAATGCTTTTTCCGCCTTGATGCTCCAGTTTACAAGAAAAAGGGAAAACGCATCTGGCCGGAGGCCAGCTTCCCAGGGCTGATACATCTCTCTCAAACCTTCAAAAGGAAAATCCCGGGAGGAATTCACGCCTGCTTCTCTGCCCTGCGCTTCTCAGCGAAGCGACTCCCCTTGAAGCACGCAGCCGGTGGCAAGCACGCAGCCCGCAGGGCGGTCACGTCAGAAGAGTGGAGGGACAGAGAGCAAAGCCATGTTTCAGTTCTTGAGATTCCTCTTGCCTGGCTTTAAAATAACTGCTTAGGTAGCATTTGAGCAGCAATCCCTCACGCAGGAGCCACGGTGCCCTGCGGCGGCCAAGACAGCAATAACCTGCATGGCACCGGGTGACACGCGGAGCTCCTGCCACCTGCGGCACCTTCAGTGAAGCACTCAGGGTTTCCCCTCTGGCCACTCGATGCATTTTTCACGAGCTGCAGGCACAAATCAGCCTGCAACGCCTGTGCCCTGTAAAACCTTGCCAAAAGCAGCCGCCCCGAGGCCCCGAAGCAGCTGGCGGAGCCGGTGGGTCACGGCAGCAGCGAGCACTCACCTTTCAGCCTCCTCCACGTGCTGTAAGTTGAAGAGCAGCGAGGGCACGATTTTGTCCATGTGCTGTGGGTCCCAGATGTTGGCTTGGAGTTCGTCGTTCACCGTCTTCCTCACCACTCCTTGCAGGCCTTTAATGCCGGACATCCGGATCCTGGGAAACAAATTGACACCAAAACGCTACAGATCTATACAGCGCACGTTATTTTACGCTTATGTACACGGGTGAAACTGCGCAAGAAGGTGGAGAGAAGACACCGAGGTCTGCGCCGCTGGCAGGGTTCATGCCGGCAATGCCCCGGTTCCTAGCTCCGGGCCTGGTTTACCCCAGGGCAATCCTTCTGCCTCGCATCCCTGAGAGACGCGGCTTCCCGCAGCCCGACAGACGTGACCGGGAAAGGGTCTGAACCAGCTAGAATCACCCTGGCGGCAGCAGCCATCTCCACGGCACAAGCTACCCGAGACGGAGAGGTGGCACCAGCGAGCCTGGCCTCTCCGAAGGGTTGGGTTTGGATCCGGGAGGTCTCCGCTCTCCAGCTGCGGCATGCATGGAGGGTTTTCCCGTTTTGCCCGTTCCCAGCAGAGCTGTGCCTGTGGGGAACGCTGGGGAAACCTAGGTGCTTTTTGACACTCGTGTCCTTTCCGCGACCAAAGATCCTGACTCCTCTCTAGTCAACGATAAAGTCATCAATAAAACCTCCCCACACAGCAGGACTCCCAGGTCTGAAACCGGCCCCTCAACAGCCACTGCTAATGCCCGAGAGAGACAGCGTGTGCTTATCTGCAGGGATAAAAGCATTAAATAACCTCCTCTGAGGTCTCCCTAACACATTTTGCAGATCTAATCAAGGCAATAACAATCTGACAGAGACACAGTTCTTGAGGAAGGAGCGTCGAGCAGGACCGAGGCCCCAGAAAAGCAGCGCTCTCCTTTTTAATTACAGGAGCTGCAGAATTTTTCTCTTCCAGTCTCCAACGCAATTTAGCCAGCGTCACCAGTGCCCTGAAGGTCAAGTGGAAATAATGAGCCTTCTGTATTATTTCTTTATCAAGGGAAAAAAAAAAAACCAACCCCGTGTGTCTGCGGTGGAAAAACGAGCCAAGCCTGGTCCTCGGAGACAAGCCGTCGCGAGGAGTGGTGAACCTCGGGGGTTCGCTCCTCTGCAAGGCAACCGGTCCCTGGTACAGCAGCTCCGGCAACAGCACCAACACGACGTGCTGAAATGCTGCCTGACTTCTGCGTTCTACTCAGAACCCGTCACTGGCAGCGGCGGCCTCCTGCCCAGAGCTTCCCGGCGAGGGCCACAGGTGCTCCGCCACCAGTGCCTCACCCGGCCATTTCAAGCGCCGGGTGTTTTTAGATACATCACCGACAGGCCTGGCCCTGGCAGCAGTAAACAACGTTAATCTGTCTGCCTTAGTCGTAATTAATCCCCACGGGGTACATTTCCCATCACAGCAAAGCAAGTCAGTCCTTGACGCTGTCTAGAGAGACGTAACCGCCTTTAAACGTGGAAAATAACAGACCACACGGCTGCAGGAGGCAGTTTTTGAGTGAACGTTCATTCTGCGAAGAGTGGGGGGCCTCTACCCATCATCACCACCCTTCCTTTGGGGCCCGGATCACTTCCTCGCCTCCCGCTCTGAGCTCCGGCTGTCTGCGGGCTGTGGCCCTCGAGCAAAGATAAAAGCTTAAAGACGCACCGAGACGGCCCTGGGGCGGGCAGACTGCAGGCGTTACCTGCTCACGTTTTGCCCAAAATAAAGAATTCGGAAGCCCGAGGGCACGCTTGTCCCTCGCCCTGCCTTTGGCCGCTGTCAGAGCGAGCACAGATGCCCTGCTCTCGGGACAGCAAACGCAAACCAACTTCTCTCGCGCACGTGTAGCACTGCGCACCGTATCCCACGCGGCAACCGAGGTTGGACGTGGGCTGCGCGGTGTTTTCCAGGCTCCTGTTTCATCCTCCCACACAGCCGGCAGGGTTTAACGCTTGGGAAATAAGGGAGGGTAGAGAACAGCAGCCTGAGTGCTCCCGGCTCTGGGGGATCCCTGTGCGTCTCCATCGCAGCTCAATCCGCGCACAGCCTGCATCCGACCTGTCCCAAAAACCAGGCGCTTCTCCGGGAAAGGCAGAGGCTGGGGGGCGCAGCGAAGCCCCCCAGGACGCGCTCGCAGAGCCAGCGGGGCCAGGGACGCCCCGCTCGTGGCACTCACTTTGTCCGGATGTCCAGGTCGTCGTGGCTGGAGTGGCACATCTCGCTGAAGCGGGACACAAAGAAGTCGTAGCTGCGGTGATAAGACGGGGTGTCCTCCTCGATGTTGGCAAACTTCACAAACTGGGAGAGAAGAAAGAGGGGGTCAGCCCCGAGGGCACGACAACAAAATTATTCTTACAATTTCCTCTCCAAACCAGCCAAGTGGGCTTCAGCAGCGTAACACACGGCTCTTCGCTCCAGCAGCTCGGCGTGGGCTCGGGATGACAAGCCAGGCTGCCCAGCTGCACCCAGGGCACAGCGCGCCCCAAGCGGGAACACGCCACCGCACCGCCCCGCCGAGTTCCACCAGCACCCACGCCCAGCTGCGGACGCCGCAGACCTCACCGCGAGCCCCAGCCGTCCCTGTAAAGCGCGTTCAGAGGTGCAACGGGGCTCCGAGTCATCCCTAACATGCAGCACGCACTAGGAACGCGAGATAAATTTGCCCCCAGCTTCTTTCCGTCCTCCCAGGCAGCACAAAACCCGGCCAAAATTTCCCAAACGCTGCTGCAAGGGTGAAAACAGCCCTGGAAATGCCGGTGGAGCGATCAACGGCAAGCACGTTCTTAACCATGGCCGGGATCTCGCCCGCAGCGCCCGACAGCACGAGGTCCCATCGCTCCCTTCCAGCGCGGCCACGCCAACCTGTTGCTTGCCAGCAACAGCAGCGGACCAACGCGTCTGGCTGTGAAGTTTTCAGGGAGAGAATTAAGGAGGAGGAAAAGCTAAACGTGTTTTCAAGCTTTCCTCTGAATTCCAGAACTTATTCATGAAAAGATTGGAAGAAAGGGTCGAGCAGAAAGAGGGAACTTCAGCTCATCCCGTCATGCTGGCAAGGGGTAGCTTTTAAAAAAGGAAAAATAAACAAAATCTCAAGAGCACAAAGCGCTGCCACAAAATCCAAGGCATCAGCTCCCGGCTGGAACATACAGAGCATTCAACCACTCAACAGCGCCCGGTGCTGGGAACGGACGAGGTTTATCCTTGGCCTGGGACAAGCATCGTGCCACCAAGATCCCGTGCTTTATCCTCCCGCTTGGAGGAAGGGCGCAAGCAGCTGCTTGCCGAGATTTTAGGCAGCAAAACCTGCTGGCTGCTTTTGTGCTCCCGTGCTGCACCCACTTCAGCACGCTGGGAAAGCTGAGGCCATTTGCACGGGCACGCGATGAAGGGACAGGACGGTCCCCGTCCGAGCAACCCCCCGAACCACCGCAGCTGTTAACTGCTACCCAGCAACACCGGGAGAGCAACAACAGCCACGCGCTCAATCTCGGAAGCTGCTCGCTAGAAACGCTCTCCTCCAGGCTCGGAAATCAGCCAAGTGACCCAAAGGAGCCTTTGGGAAAGATCCCAGCCCTGACCCGGCAGCAGAGGCGGAGGACTGAGCTGCACACGCTTACCAATCCTCCGAGCCAGACGTCTCCCGCTACGGGCACCGGCTCACGCCGCACGCGGGACACGTTTCCACCGGACGGAGACGCTGCACCACGGCGCAGCACCAGTGCCGGCGCAGCCCCGTCGCTTACGCCAGCGCGGCACAAAGCTCTGCGGTCGCACCGAGCAATCCCACCTCACTCGGGCAAGCTGTCCTGGGCCAAGGCATCGGGACTGCCGGGTTTTTCTTCCAGCTAGAGGACCTACTCTACCTCCAAGGAGTTACCTGCCCGCCCAGCATTTCTTAAGGTGCTCAGCACCCTCTGGAGGTGCCATGCTGCACGGGAGCTCCTTCTTTACCCCAACTCTATCAGCAGGTTTTTCCTCACTTCTTGCTTTCTGCATTTGCTGGCATCCAGCCCCGCCAGGAGAGCAGCAGGCAAAGGGCCCACCGGTGCCCCTGCGCAGCTGGCAAAGTCAGCCCGCGCGTCTCAGCGCATCACACGGGCGCTGATTAGCACGCACCCACTGCGCCGGGCTATTAATAACGTCAGCTGCAAAGCCTGGCTCTGCGCAAGCAAAAGAGCCAGCTCAGCCCAGCCAGGAACTATTCCCAGAGTGCAGGGACCAGCTCCAACTGATAAACTCCTCTTACTCACCAGAAAAATGCAGGGCTGTTACATAAGACACCTCTGCACCAGGCAGCGCACAAAGTGGGTTTTCTAAGCTCATGGCAACTCCACGTGCAACCGGAGACGAGGGCGGGATGCGGAGCGAGGAGCAGTAACGGGGCTCCCCCCGGGAAGAGCCGTCCCGAGCGTCCCGTGGCTACGAAGCGTCGTGAAATAAAGGCAGGAACCTGCTCCTCTGCAGCCAGCGTCTGCGGGTATCAATCCCACAGCCACGCAGAGGACGGCGGCTCATTTTGTGCCATCGGGTAACCAAACCTCGGCGCTCCTTACGGCGAGGCCCCAGGGACGGCCAGCCCACCCCTCCACGCCAGCAGCGCCCGCGGTTCGGCTCCCTCACTGCCAGGCGCAGCGAGCCCTGCCCACCTCTGCGCTCGGGGACAGACATCCGCGCGCGGCGACGCTGGACGCGGCGCAGCGTTCACATCTGCCAACACCTGGAGGCGGTTGCCCTCTGCGTCTATTTTCAGCCTGCAGCCTCCAGGAGGACCAGAACTTGCAAAGAGCAGCCAAGAACAGGGAAAAATCAGCCTCAAAGCCTCCTTGCTCTGTCAACGGGATGTTTTTAGGACTCTGCCACTTGCTCATGGGTGGCATTTTTCCAGGACTTGGCTGCCCCTACGAGGCTGCTGCACCATGGAGCAATTACGGCAGATGCCCACGCTGGTCCCACTGCCCAGAGGCAAAAAGCAGCACCGGGACACGGTGCGCCGGCAGGAAAGGAGGCATCAAACCTTCAGGGAAAGCGACTTCTTTTCACTAACAGGCACCGCATGCCAGGCAAAAAGCTGCTCCGCAGTTTCACGCCGTATTTCCACGGAAAAAACGGTTAAAAACATCAAAAAGCAACACTACTTGTGCTGCGGTTTGAAGGGGCGAGGGGCCGGGCAGCTTGGGGCTCCCGTGCTTGAAGCCGATAAGCTCCAGCTGAAACACGGCTGGGATGAGCGGAGAGCAAGCGCAGGGGGAAACGCGAGGAGCGCGGCTGCCTCGGAGAAGCCAAACAACGGCTGGGAAGGGATAACGCTGTCACCTATAAATACATCAGACATAAATACATCAGGCATAAATACATCAGGCATAAATACATCAGNTGGCTGGGATGAGCGGAGAGCAAGCGCAGGGGAAACGCGAGGAGCGTGGCTGCCTCGGAGAAGCAAAACAACGGCTGGGAAGGGATAACGCTGTCACCTATAAATACATCAGACATAAATACATCAGACATAAATACATCAGGCATAAATACATCAGAAGAGGAACACCAAGGTGGGGGAAGAGCTGCTTAAATGAAAGATCAATGTTGGTTCGAGGAAAAATAAANCGGCTGGGATGAGCGGAGAGCAAGCGCAGGGGGAAACGCGAGGAGCGCGGCTGCCTCGGAGAAGCCAAACAACGGCTGGGAAGGGATAACGCTGTCACCTATAAATACATCAGACATAAATACATCAGGCATAAATACATCAGGCATAAATACATCAGAAGAGGAACACCAAGGTGGGGGAAGAGCTGCTTAAATGAATGATCAATGTTGGTTCGAGGAAAAATAAAACAGGAACGACATCGAGCTGGGAATTAGATGGTTCCTACCCAAAGCAGGGAGGCTGCCCAGCAGCCTCCTAACTAGGAGCAGAAACCAAAGTGGATTTTAGCTGCAGCTCCATATGTTCACCCCGGGGATTACAGGCTGGGGTTACAGCGATCACGGGATGCTGGATTTCCGCTGCAGCCATGGAGCCCGGCGAGCTGGTCCCCGGGATCAGCCCCTCCGCGGCGCGACACCTTGGCTCTGCGCGAGGAGGGAGACGCGTTTCAGGCGAGATTTCACGCCGCGGAGAATGACTCACTTGGAGCAGGTTTCTATAAACAGCCTCCTCCCGCCTTTGCCATCAGCTCCGTTATTGTGAAGATTGCTTGAGACAGCACCCTCTAATTAAGCACGAGCCTGAGGCGCATTCCTCATTAGCAGATATAGGAAGAAGCGTCTCATTATCATTACTTACTTTTCTATAACAGCCCACAAGTTTTCTGCGCTGTTTGCCCTCCGAATGCCGCCACGCTTGGGAAGGCAAAGAAAGAAAAGCATCACTAAACCATCGTTCCTGATCTGGACTCCTCATTAAAACACCCGCTACTGATTCCTGACCGCAGCGACAGCAGCGCTCAGGAAACACCTATCCGTGGTCCAGGACCATCTCTCCTCTCCACGAGTGCCTGAACACAGGAGGTTTGCTCCGCAGGAAACACCGGGTCGGGCTCTGTCTTGCCTTGACTCAACGCCTCCCGCTCGAGGACATCTGTGCTGGGGCCGCTTCACTGAAGCCTCTGCCGCGGCTCCGTGAGCCCCTGGGGTGAGGGCTGTCCCCTCCCCAGCTCCCGTTGACGTTCAGCTCCATGCCACGTGCCGGTGGCCCCTCTGAAGCTGGGCTCTGCTCCAGCACCATCCAAGGACCTGAGGAGTGGCCAGAGAGCAGCCACGGAGAGGGAGACGCTGGCCAAGTTGAGGTTTAAACCCTACCTCCAGCCCAGTGTGGCGGACGGATGAACGGACATTTGCCTTAAACATTTCTCAGTGCAAAAGACGTAAGCTTTGCTGCAAGCGTTGCCAGGCTTCGTGGAACAAGGCACCGGTTTTTGGCTCTGTGGAGACAGGACTGAAACAGCGTTCTTCCACGACGGTTTTGCTGACCGTGCATGTGCAGGGTGCCAGGTCACCGACCTGGGGGAGGGTCTTGTCTGATACGACTGCCGAAGCAGCCCCCCTGCGACCACCCAAGATACATCGAGCCTACACAGCACCAGAGCACGCCTCATCACGCCCACCATGCATATTGGTTCACCGTGAGCCAGCCATGGCCCTCGGGGCCAGGAAGGCCGAGGGGGTCCTGGGGGGCACTGAGGAGNACCTGGGGGAGGGTCTTGTCTGATACGACTGCCGAAGCAGCCCCCCTGCGACCACCCAAGATACATCGAGCCTACACAGCACCAGAGCACGCCTCATCACGCCCA